>JAGSMT010001432.1:0-12564 GCA_029286875.1 Lamproptera curius
AGTTTTCTTCACGTTTGAAGAAATTTAAAATTTCATAATTTACAATTGTAATGCTAACGTTTTTACCTATTTTGTTCTAGTTTCGTATAAAACTTAAACATATCTGTGATATACTGTATCTTCAAATATATCTGTTGTTAATTTATATGTCTTTCCTGGTAATTTCCTTTTGGGTTAAGTTAGAATGACAAATACACCAATTAGCTTATGATTTTAATTAACCTCCGATTCATCATTTATATAAAAAATTATGCAGAAAAATATTATTATATGTATTAAAATATGTTATATTTTATTTTGTATATATTTTATGCTTTGAATTAATTTTGTCGATGTTAACAATTAAATTACATCAATATAGTAGGTAATAGTATCGATATTTCTTGTTGAAAGTGGTTCTCGAGTAAAAAAAATACTATTTTAAGAATTGACAAATGGTTAAGAACAGAATACAGATATGTGCAGTAACAAAAAATAATGCAGTTGATCTGCACTTTAAAATTGACACTTACTACTCTGACAGCCATTTGTTGTGATCCAAAATAATATACTACAGTATTGAACATAGGTAAAGAAACTGCGCTATGGCATATGTGTCTAACTTAAGGATAACCCACCATAACTAGCTATTAACTATTAATTTTATAGTAAACTAACTGATCCGGCGAACTTTGTTGCGCCTTAATGTCAATAAATAAGCATTTTTTGATAGGATAAAATACAAAAAAAATTAATTTCTACATCAATCATTCATAATTATTTTTGTATTTTAGTACATAGGTTACTCATCATTTAAGTACCTTGTGATACACGACATTTGACCATGGGAAAAACATGAATGTTCTAGATTTAAACCACAAACTTTTAAGGATTGGCCTTGTGATTTGTTGATGGTCATGGTAAATGCAAGATGTATCGAAATTGAAGTCTTTAAATTCAAACTATCATTGGTACACTTGGAATGAGAACTCCCTCACCTTTAAATTTTCCTATCATTATCGTAGGTTAATTACATTGTTCATCAATTTCTAACCACCAAACGCGTACCGCTGCACAGTTTTCGTTGGTTTGTTTCGAAGAATGATTACTCGGAGCCAACCTTTAGGCGTAAATTGTGCGGTGGTAAGCCAGGCACGTCAAAAAGTTTAAAAATTCAATTGGATAGTTGGTGGCTTAATCTTCAATTGTGATAAATTTGAATGAATGCATTGTTCAAATGATCTTATTTTGAATTATGTAGTTTAGGTCATCTACATCTTTATTCTTATCCGCTAAAATTGCTCGCTCACTCAACCATTCATTACTTTTGTAGTTAGAAATAATTTCTGGAAATACATTGTTGATAAATTCGTCTTTTGATGAGACAAAATTACAGAAATTATTTGAAAATGATAATAATTCACTTGACTCATCGACAGGTACTTGACCATTACTGATAGTTAGCAATTGCTCCGAGAAATCTTCAGCAGATGTATCATTAAGCAATGTAACTCTCATGTTTGTTGTCAGTTGCAGTTTCTTCACATGGCGCCATAAATTTGACGATTTGAGGCAAGCGTTTATTTCGTCGGCAGCCGTAGATCTTGGAATTACTGGTAGTATTTGGCGGAAATCGCCAGAAAGTAAAATCATTGCTCCTCCAAAACATCTCGAGTCATTGCGTAAATCTTTTAATGTTCAGTTAAGGTTTTAGCTTCGTTTATGCGCCATTGTGCATTCGTCCCAGATGATGATTTTCGATACCGCTATATTACACGTTGTGTATGTGTTTTGCAATATTACACGTTGGTTCTTCAATAGTTTGAAGATTTAACGGTAATTTGAATGCTGAATGTGCCCTACAGCATCCTTCTAATAATGTGTCTGTATTCCAGAAGAAGCGACTGTAACCGCTATTTTAGATCTCGCTCGAACAGTTGCTAAAACTAATGATATAAGGAATGTCTTGCCAGTTCCACCAGGGCATCTAGGAAATATAAACCACCATTTTCATCATCGATTGCCTTCATTAAAGTATCATAAGCTTTCTTTTGTTGGTAATTCAACAGGGGTACATTCGTTTGAACTACTAAATCTAATTCCTGGTGATCATATTCACGTTCCCGTTCTAATTCTCGATTAAATGCGTCATTCATTTCACGATATGCAGCTGGCATTCCTAACCTGATTAATAAATTACCGCACATGAGGTAACACATATCTTCGATCAAGAGTAAAGCAGGATTATGCATCTCCTAATTCATCACAATATCCTGATTTCTGGAACTGACACGAATTTGACTTAAAATATTTTCTGACATATTATCCTTGTACTTGTGCCACAGGTTACATGGGTTTGATGGAAAACATGTTGAAATTATGATAGCGAATAATGTGCGTATCTGACTTGTAGATGCAGAATATTGGCTTCAGCGATTGTCGTATCCCAATGACTATCGTTTCTAATAACTTCAATCCTTTATATGCAGCACGATATGTTGGGAATATTACACCATTAACAGTCCGTAGTAACTCAAATGACGTTGACCCACTCTCATTTACCAGCAACGACCGCAAATAGAAACATTCATTATTCTTTGGATGAACTGTTACATACAACCAAGAGCATCTGGATACCCAGGAACGCATCGCCTTGCTTCCGTCTTTGAAAATTCTTCGATGAAGCATTCCAAGTAATATAATAACGTGGCATCTCCGAGTAAAGCATAGTTCGTGCAAACTGATCGCTTTGGCAGATTGCAAAAACTGTTCAATGTAGTTGCTAGAGGTGTTTCAGCACTTTGCGTAGCATTCGAAGCCATGAAATATACTCGTAGACCATTCTCCAGATGCACCGCCGAATGCGTAACAATCCAACAGTTGTCGACAACGAAATCCATTCTTATCACTTTCGTTGTGACGGTTCGACCGTTGTCATCTGGTGATCGACGCCGATAGAGCGGATAACCATCATTGTCGTGACAGTCTCCGCCGTTAATTTCTGTGGATATCGTTTGGCACTTTCCATCGACCATGCAAGGTGATTGGGAATTGATGGCACCACACGGTCCATGAATCACATTAGTAGATACAATATCAAGTGGGTCTGGATCGACTTAGTCAGGACTAACATAGTCAGGAATGGTCATGGTCAGGGTGAATTCTTTCCACTAACCAAATAAGAATGTGTGCGTGCGCAGGCCTCGCTTTTGCCATTCGATTGAATACATTCAGCATCGAGTATCTCCAAAGACGCGTTGTTTAACAATAAAGTTCATCAGGGACCTAATTTATTTGCCTGAATATATGAGCTGTAATGTCGTGTCTATCATTGATGTTTGTTATGCGCTTAGCACTCATGAACAACCTGACCAACGCATGATGTTCATGAAGCAGACACTGCAAGTCTTGAAAAATTGCTTGCTTCATTTCTGCATTAATCTCTGGCGTCGATCAGTTGCTCTTCCATGTTGCCCATGAAATATATTTGTAAAATTTATTCTGTATCTTCGAAAGGTAGTAATGATCCAATTGATGGTGAATCTGTCCTTGTATCTACAAAATAAAAACCAGACAGTATTAACTGGGTTATAAACACTTTTTTCGGTGGGAGAGTAGAGTTCAGAATTAGCAAATATACTACATAGGTACCAATAGATAAAGTAAGTTATTCTTTAACTACATTCTATATAAGTACATAAATAAATACCTTAAATGTCCGATTAAATCCCCGTTCTTCGATAATATCTGCCTCAAATGATGTCATCTGGAAACAACCATTGTATTTTTGAGTATTTGGAAGAAAGTGGCGTCATTCTTGTGTTTCGCTACAAAGCAATGAATACAATGGCTCAGGTGGCGGAGTCAACAATGGCAATTTCACTTTACCGTTAAGGCAGCATAATCCAGGCGTTTCTCTGGAAAACTTTAAGGTACGACAATACTCGAAAACTACGTCCATTTGCCCAATGCAAACGCTAGGATACAAGTTGTAATCATTGCTGCAATCGTATTGAAACGCTGCTCTATTCAAATCAGCACTTGATAAATATCTTGTTCTGCGTCGCAAATTACCTATTTTTTGACCTCTGTTGTTCGCTCGACGATTCTGCATTGCCAACCGAGCTGTTTCACGGCCTGCTTCACTTTACTCTCGTGATTGAGAAGCACGAAGTCGATCCATACCATCGCGGCGCTGTTCACGTTCAATTTCTTGTTCTTTTTCAGTCCTTTCATTTGCAATATTTCGTATTCTTCTTGCATCACGGCTTTGTCGGGAACGATTCGATCGTCTTGGCCGCGGCATTATTAATTTAACTTCACTTCACCAAAAACTTACATTTTCAACCATACCGAGTTTTATAGTTAACTTCACTGTTTTTACGAATGGGTAATTGGGCAATAATGTTAATTATTTATTTTATAGAAATAGTTTTATTATTGATTTCTTATAAATATCAAATTGTCATCAATACGTCATTACATAGCTGTCATTATACGTCAATTTTGTTATTCCAAGTTTGATTCTTTTATGTTATACCACGTTTTATAGTGACTGACGTTACATGTCAAGTCACACGGAGTGCTGTCGAACGGATAAATATATATTATGTCCTTCTCCTGGCTCGAAACTACCTCCTGCCAATTCAGCCGTTCTTGAGTTATAAGTTAAGCTAACAAACACGACTTTCTTTTATATATATATGATATTGCTTATCTTGAATTGTTCTTAAATAGTACATCATTAATTTTCATCCAATTAAGTACGTTAAATACATGTTCATTAAATATCAAGTATATAATACGCACCTTTACAACATGAAATATAATGGAATATTTCCGAAGATATTACAGATATTGCACCCGTGTGAAGCCGGGCGGGTCGCTAGTTTTCATTTGAAATAAGTGGAAAACGTCATACGTATACATACACGCTCGAGCCGGACGAGGAAGGGGTCTGAGTCAACCTGGACCCATTTACCAGTCCCGACAATCACTCCTACATATTACTCAAGCAAGATAGACCACACTCCTGGTTCGCAACTCGAGTCGACACCTGAAATCACAACCTGGAAACTCTTTACCCGTTCTGCTCACTGCCTTCGCAACCGATTATATAAAACAGTGTCTGGTTCGCAAATCTGATAGTCGATATCTAGAAGACATAAAAATAAAACTATACCTCAGTTGTCAAAAGCATTTTTAGCATCAAATAAGATTTATATTGTTATGTAGAAAATTTGTACGATTATATGTTCAATCCTTTCGCAAGCAATTCAAAACCCCAGCATCTATGTTACATGTTATATATGCCCTAGCAAGAACTGAATTGCGATATATCACAAGGGATGGTCAGTCAATGTCATTCGACTGAATGCGATAGAATTACGAGGAACAAGACCTGTCTACGAGCAACAAAGGATGTTAAGTCTCATTTGTAGACGGTAGGGAGACGAGCAATCTGGCCACCTGGTGGGAAGTTGTAACCGACGCCCATAGACATCAGCAATATTAGTGGTATCACCAAAGCGCCTATCATGTGACCTAGGATGTTAAGTCTCGTTTACTCATGAAATACGCTGGCTACGGTGCTCTTCAAACCGGAACACAGTAGTGTTTTCACACCACTGCTTCGCGGCAGAAACAGGCACTGCGGTTGTACCAAGCAACCTACTACGTAAATTGATCAAGGCTAATAAATCTCTAACATATAATAAGCGATCATTATATAAGCAGTGGAAACATAACAACGAATCAGATATTTTAAATGTGTAACAAATTTAGGCTTAGGGAGAGCACTATTTTCAGATAGGCATCGGAATGGTGCTTACAAACGGGCCTCAGTAATGAGAGGAATGCCTAAGCATTCCTCTTAAAAGAACTTTTTTCACTATAACAAATAACCGACCGTACATTTTTCTATTTAATGTCCAAAAATAACGCTTAGGTTTAATAACTCAACTTGAAAAATAGCTTGAATTGTATGTGAAAATATTTGTAAAAAGTTAAATTTCCTGCTGTTAATCCGGGGTATTTTGTTTATCCTCTCCTTTTACAAACTGCGGCAGATTGCATTGCGACAGTAATGAGCAATGTAATACTAACGTAATCAAAATTCAGTGGGCAGGAAAGCTAATGTGTGTGAAACTAAAACCGAGCTTTATTTTAAATTTAAACAGTTAATAACATGTGGGATGGTAACGAATTCTCTTTTAAAATTATATAAAATGACACATGGTTATTGTTATCAGTTGCTAAAATTGGGACGAATATTAACTTCAAATTATAATTTTACCGTTTAAAGATTAAAAATAAATCTTAACGCCAAAGATGATCTACGTAAAAAAACTCGTCTTGTTTTTATAGAAAATGTAGAACTACCTTATGGTAGTACATATAATGCACACTTGCGAAAAACGTTTACTGAAGTAGTCTCATACAAAGACTTTGTTTTCATTTAATGTTATTATCGTCATCATCATCATCATCATCAGCCTTTAATAGTGCACTGCTGGTGTCCTCCCCTAATACACCCCTATCCATTAGGGGGTTTTTGGACCGTATCCCACCACGCTGGTCCAATGCGGGTTGGTGGGTGGACCGCCTTTTTACATGCCCATCCGACGCATGGATCATCTTACTTTTCAGACAATTGGGTGATCGGCCCAAATTGTCCTAAACAACTAGGAAACAACAATGAAAATTTGTCCTGTCCCCGCAGGATTCGAACCCACGACCTCCGGTTTCTAAAGCAAACGCCTATACCACTAGGCTACGGAGGCAGTCCCACTAGGCTACGGAGGCAGGCAGTTAATGTTATAGCACTCTACAACCTACAGCACTATCTTCTATTCATAAAAAAAGTAGTTTTCGCTGTCTGTCTGTCCCTATGTATGCTTAAATACTATATAATAAAAAGTGAGCTACGGTAGATGTGTCTCACTTAAGGATAAAATTTAATTTTAAGGGAAAAATGGCTTATTCAAGTGATTTTGAGCAATACACCGTTAATCTTCATCCAATAAAGTTTAAACGTTTTTTAACATCGATATAGACTTTTCCAGCTTATAATTTAAATGAATATTTCCAAACATAATACAAGTATTTTCATTGCGCCTGCACGAAGCCTGGGTCGGTCGTTAGTTTTTCATATAAAATTAGTGGAAAACGACAAACATATACGCATAGCACCATTTTACTTCGTCAAAACGCCTCCAGCATTCGGATCCACGCTGAAATTGCAAAAGCTTCGTAACAGTATTCAAATAAAAATTTATAACACTCCAGAGTTCCAATTCACTCGCCCTGTTTTATATATATCAAAGCGATTGAATTGCCGTGAAAAATGGCTATTTTTGTCGGAAACTTGTCATATGAGTTCTGTTTTTTTTTCTTTTTACATAGACGCAAAAGTTGAATCCACTGCTGGACATATGTCTGCCCTAATGCACGCCTTCTTCATTAGAGTGTTTTTGCACCGTATCCCACCACGCTGGTTCAATGCGGGTTGGTAGGTGGACCGAATTTTTACATGCCCAGCCATGCGTCGGCATGGATCACCTTACTTTTCAGACAATTGAGTGACCAGCCTATATGTCCTAACTAACCAGAAAACGACGATTACACAAAGTTGTTTCCTTGCAGGATTTGAACCCATGACCTTCGGTTTATAAAGCAAGGGCCAATACCGCTGAGCCACGGAAGCGGTAATTTTTATATTTTAAACATTAATAAATTTCTAATAACAGATTGACGTGAATTGACTTTGTCCGTCAGTCTGTCTGTCTGTCTTACCAGTCTTTAAACCGATTTCGATTAAATATAGCATATTCTTACAATAGATTCCAAGACTATATTATACATATATATTTAATTGCTGCGATATGGAAATTCGGCATTGTTGAACATAAAACGAACGAAACGGCATTGTTGAAAAAAATATTTAATTTTGGGTTATAAAAGACACATACTATTATATTAATTTATTCATATTACTTAATAAAATTTATTTAAATATTTGTTGCGGACACCTCCTGTTCCACGCGGGCAAAGTCGCGGGTAACAGCTAGTCAGCCCATATTTATTGGAGACGCTTAGTTGACAGTTCTACCAGCTTGTTCAGCTTGGCTTCCAAAATATAGTATATTGATCATTTAGTAGCGTTTGTTTTAAGTACAAACCTTTAGAGAAATAGTCATCACGGTCACCTACCCAGATGATCCGCTAAGTTAGTACCATTATCTGGTAATGATGTACCATTAATTGATATAGTAGGCATACTGCGTTAAAACTGCTCATTTATTCCGTTTGACTCGACTAACGCATAAATATCGTGAAAGCTCAAGAGAAACAGTTGGTACTGCAATAAACTCCAAGAGATCTATTCCACGGCATACAGCCCAATTTTGGGCGGACGGTAAAAGTTTTATGAAGTTTGAAATTGTTGGACATTTTCCTACTGGAATAACTCAATAAACAAGTATTAAATTCAATTTGTCTATTTTTGCACATTTTAATATTTTTAATCATTAAATTTTTATGTATTTCTATTAGCATATTTGACCTAAATATAGTCCAAGGAAAAAAATAAACTTACCTTTTGCTAACTGCAGTTAGTACATTTACATCAGTTGTTAACTGTCTATTACGTACGTTAATAATAATAAATCTTATAGTAAAATTTAGGCAGTACGAAGTTTGCCAGGTCAGTTAGTAATGAATAAATCCTCTAAAATGATAAAAAAATACACTTGGGTTGCAATAAAAAAAATATAAACTTCGGTAAAAAATATTTGAAGAAAGTCATTTATTCACTTGTTCTAGATAATATGTTCACTACGTTTAGGCAAATATAAGATGCAATACGTTATTTAAAGTGACACACAAAGTTTTGTGTTGAAATCCGACATGAAATATTGCTGCAATTTATTTGAATCTCGGACATTTTGTTTCGACGGATAAAAATTGTCAACATATGAAACGAAAGTCAAAGCGAAATTTTTCATTTGAAGTAGTGCATTTTCACCACAAAGATCACGTGAGTATATGTTGCAAAAAGCTTTCAAATACAACGATGAGACTTATTAAACACATAGGAACTTTTTATTAAAATATACTTTTAGGGTTGCAACATTATGTTAATATTTTAGTAATATCTTCCCTTTAGAACGCTTGTTATCCGTACACAGAAATAGAAAATTGATAAAATAAGGAGCAAAGTCTTTTAAAACGTACATCATAACTTTATTTTGTGTTTTGTAATTAGATGGAAATCAATCGATTTGAAAGCCTTTTATTTACAGTTTTTTTTAAAAAGAATAAATAAATTTTGATGTAATATACTTAATTTGCAAGAAATATTTCGTAACATATACTCCTTTATTCTTATGAACTCTTGTAATGATCACAATGTCTTATTTATTTACTTTCTCGCAGAAGCAGTACAACGCCAACCTACTGCCATTGGCATTTTCTTCCAGTTAACTTTGGAGTGGTGCATAGGTTATTGGTGATTTATAGACGCGCAGTAAACTATACTAAAAAATTATAACAACTCTAAAATGAAAGCGGGACTGAATAATTGTGTAAATGGATCAGACGTAAAATTTGTAATCCATGGCAACGAATAGACATCGTACATCTAGCGTCCTTATTGATGAATTGTCACCGACATGTCAATCACTCAGTGACAATCGACTAATAGCAACACCATACATATGGCGCTGCTTAGTTACTATGGGATACTTTGTTTAAAAGTATTCCGAGTATACTATGCTAGCCAAATTGACTAACCTACTTATAAATTGACTCAACATTTAATAAAAATCCTGATACCACTCAGATGACAAACAAGCGCATTTACAAAGTATGCTTACCATTTTGTTAGTGAGGGAAAACATCTACACCTTGCTGACAATGAAACTATGGTTAGTTTTGATGTTTAATCTTTGTTTACATGTTTACTAAAAGAAGATTGCCTCAATATTGTAACAAGAAAGTTAGAGGAAAATAATATCCTATTAGAATATGAATTTTTACTAAAACATTGCTTAACGTTTGGATTTTCATTGTGGAAAGATGAGTTCTAAATGCAGATGGATGGTGTAGCGATGGGTTGCCCTGTGTCTCCTATTGTTGCTGACATTTTTATGGAAGACTTTGAGAAGAAGGCCCCACTATTTGCTCCCATTCATCCAAAATTTCATAAGTGCTATGTAGATGATAAATTTACCATCTTACCATATGATAAAATATATGTATATATATATATATATAATACCATTTAGGTGTAGGTGTTACGCAATAGGTTAAGGTTTATTTAACCTTAACTCCATTAATTCAAAAATACAGTATACTATGGAGTTATAAAATAATAATTTTTTAGCATTTCTCGATGTTTTAATTATTCGCTATCCTGATAACACCTTGAGCCATACCGTGTATAGGAAACCAACCCATAGAAATAAATATTTAAACGGTAATTCACACCACCATCCATCCCAGTTAGCTACCGTGGGCAAATCTTTGTTTCAGAGAGCACGAGGGATCTGTGATGATGAACACCTGGCGACTGAGCTACACCATGTTAAGCAAGTACTGCGAGACAACAGGCTTGCTGCGCCACGGCAGCGTCACAGTGATCGAGTGAAAGGCCACGTAGAGCTGAGTACCTGCTGTTCTACCTTTGTGAGAGGCGTAACTGACAAGATTGACTATATTTTGGGCAGGCTTCAATCAAAACTTATTTCAAGCCGCGAAGAAGATTGTCAATTCCTACCACCATCAAGTGCAATATTCCTCTACAAGATCCAGGAGTGTAAGTTGGATTGTGACTGCGGCCTCTTATATAGGACAAACAAAGTGAGCAATAAGAACCCTGCTGAAGGAACATATAGCTGACATTTAACATAAAAGACCCAATCAAGTCAGCAGTGTATATCCATATTGGTCAATTCTACCACCTGTCAAGTGCAATATTCCACTACAAGATCCAGGAGTGTCAAGCTAGATTGACACTGCGGCCAAGCTAGATTGGACAAACAAAGTGAGCAATAAGAACCCTGCGTGAAGGAACATATAAGCTGACATTAAACGTAAATGACCATACTTTAAATCACCCAAACCATTACATCAGATTTGATGGTTGGATTCTATCACCTGCTTGGGTCCCCATATTAATAAATTAAACTGCTAGTTTAAATGACAAAACCAGTTCATTTTGCATAGGTCGGAGTACAGACTAAAATAATTAATTACAATTAAGATCTGGAAACCCTGCTTTAGCACTGGCAACAGGACGCATGACATCTCAGTTCTACCCTGTGACCACGGCCGCTGGAAAGTGTTCGAAAGTCAGGAATTAAAATGTAAAATTAACGCGATAAAATCCGTAAAGTCATTTTATTTAATATTGGGAAATTTTTTTAATTGATGATTTTAAATAGCGATAGTTTTCAACTTATCTAAAAAGACTGAAATAATAACTCAATTCAGATTAAAATGTGTTGTTCTGTGTTAATCTCTTTCTATTCAATTTCAACATCCTTCTTACAAAGAACACCATGAGAGTAACAAGAAAATAAATGCAAAGACAAAGACGTAAATTCCGAACATAAACATACATAACAAATATTCTAAAAGGTAATTTAAAACATCGCAAAGAAATATGACCGGGAGATAAACACGGTAAACAATTATTGGCACTTGCATGTATTTTTACTTAGGTTTGTTTAAAAATCAGTTTTGTTATGGCATACGTAGGCAGATGAGCAGTCGGGTCACCTGAGGGGATGTGGTCTCCGACGAACATAGAAATTGGCAATACCAGTGGTATCGCCAACGCGCTGCCTACCGTAAGACATAGGGTGTCAGTCTGTCTCGTTTACCCATATAATACGGTGCCCTTCAAACCGGAACACAGCAGTGTTCTCTACTACTGCTTCGTGGCAGAAATATACACTGCGGTGGTACCCACCAGACGGTCTCGATCGGACGGACGATTTAAATTTATGGAAAAACACATCTTGTCGCTATGGTAAATTCACAATAACGATATTTAACAACTACCTTTGTGCACACTGCTCCGAAAAACGTGTACCAAAGAAGTTTCGTAAAGTGACTATTATTTTACTTAATGTTATAGCATTTTACAATCTACAGCACTGTCTTCTATACGATGTATTTCGTCTATACATAAAACAAAGTCACTTTCGCTTTTCGTCCTTCCTCGTGTCACTTAAATCTTTAAAAACGCAAAGGATTTGAAGCAATTTTTTAAAATATATAGTGATTTCAGAAAAGGTTTTTATGGATTACACTGCACTAATATAATGTAGTAAATAAAAAAACCTTGCTCATTGCAGGTTGTTACTTTACGCATAGCACCGTTTTATTTCGTCAAAACGCCTCCGGCATTCGGGTCCACGCTGAAATTGCAAAAGTTCTAGAAGAATATAAAATAAAAGACAGTATTGAAATAAAATCTATAACACTCAGAGTTTCAATGCACTCGCTCTGTTTTATGTAGTATCAAAGCGATTGAATTGCCGTAAAAATGGCAATTTTACGGCAATTCAATCCTATTTT
>JAGSMT010001433.1:0-11224 GCA_029286875.1 Lamproptera curius
TTAATCAGTGGGTCAAGAGGTCCGATTTACCAGTTTGGCGATATCCTCTCTGCCTCTACGGCCGCGTGTGGAGTCACTCCTACCAGTGTCTCTAGGGCGGACCTTGATCACTGTATATTTTGCAGCTTCGTGCAGGATGTTGAGTGCCACTTCGACGCCCTACGGAGAGCCTAGTAGTTCCGCCTGGTAGACGGTGCAGAAGTCTCCCAACTTAGTTTCTTTGACTTGGTTTCTGCGGCACCATCCCAAATGGACAATGCCGCGCCGACTTTACCTTCTATTTTACTTCCGTCCGGAAGATCTTGGACCGAAGTATCTTGGGAGACGTCTGCACGCCCTCCAGACAAACGAACTCCGGCCTACCTGTTCCGGCGGATGTGGCAGCTGATATAGGGCACAGGACCTGTCGTGGAGTTCCACAGGGTCGTGTTGGACCGCTTCTGTGGAACGTTGATTTGATTGGTGCTACGTGGCGGTATCGAGGTGTCGACGTCACTTGTTACGCGGACGACACCTCGTCACCGCCCGTGGCACCAATTTCGCAGGGCTGCGATTCTCGCCACTGCCAGGTCGCTCGCTATTGGGCGCATCCGGCGGTAGGGACTAGAGGTGCGTCGAAAACTCGAGGCCTTTTACTTTACGGGCCTCGAATCGCTCACCTGCGGACGCCACATTGTTTGCGGCGTCCGCGTCGACCGTCAAGCCGACTATGAAATATCTCGGCCTAGTCCTAGACCGCTGATGGAAGTTTTGCCCATTTTGAGCGCCTCGCGCCTAGAGTGGCGAGAGCAGCGGCAGCTCTCGGCAGACTGCTCCCCAACACTGGAGGACCCAGAGCTCCTGTCGCCGCCTGTACGCCGGAGTCGTCAGGTCCATGGTCCTTCAGGCGGGCACCTGTGGCCGACACCCTCCAAAAGGAGTACGGCGATTGAGGAGAACCCAGAGGTGTTGGCGATCCGGCTGCAGGGCTACGGACCATCTCCCGAGGCGGCGTGCCTGTTGGCTGGCTCCTTGCCCTGGGACCTGGATGGAGAATCCTCGCGTCACTTTTTCTGGCGCGAGGAGGCAGTCTCGGGCTTGCAGGCCAGCCCAGAAGAGAATAAGGCAGAGATGAACTGGCCCCTTGCAATACAGGAATGGAGCTGCGGTTGGAACCCAGCGCCGGCCGTCAAACTATAGGCTCATACGCCCGTTTAAAGCGGCTAGAAAGACACGGCTCCCTAACATCCCGCGACGCAGGTTCTCCGGGACACGGCTGTTTGGAGGTCACCTGTGCCGCGTGGCCAGGTGGAGCCACAGAGGAGTGCCACCACTGTGGCGTATGTTGAAGAAGAGCCCACACGCGCTGGAAGAGTGCCCAGCCTGGGTCAGGCAGCGCCGAGAGCTGCAGAGTGTCGGGCACGACCTTCGCTTCCCTGCCGTAGTGCAGGATGCTAGAGAGCGAAAGGTCGGGGGCCGTCCTGCTTTCTGCGAGACGTGATGGCCGAAGGAGGCCGCGAAAGGACAGGAGGCCGAGAGCGCCCTGGCTATCCGCAGAAGAAGGCCAGGGCGCCGAAGAGTGCGCGAGCGCGCAACCTTCCTGACACTGAGCCCCTGGGCGGCTGGCAAGGGTGCCCGCCGCCAGAGAAGGCTCAAGAGGGAGCGCCGTGCTGTTTGTTCCGGCACGGCGCTCAAGCGACGTTCCGGTGTCCTAACACACGGAGAGAAGAGGCCCGAGAGGCACGTCGCGCCGGGGTCGCCGAAGATCAATCGTGCCCGCGGCCCGGCTACAGCGACAGAGAAAGGAACAACCGTTGGTTTTTAGTGGGATACCGGCTGCTCCATCTTGGTCCGGGGAGCCCCCATATCCTCGCTGCCCTCACTTGGCGGCGGGAATCGTAAGCTGGATTTTCCAACGGCAAAGGGCACAGGATCCCCCCGGCAATCACCATTGGGAACGGCCTCTTTACCCGAAAGAGGGGCCCTGGCCCTGGGGCAAGGGAAGAACCCGCGGAAAGGGCCCGGGCCGACCGCCTGGCCCTAAAATCCGCAGAAGCCCGGCCCAGTTGGGCGTCCGCACCTGGACCTTCCCTTGCCGGGGGGCCCGAAAGGGAATGGGTTCCCAGGCGGTGTTACGTTGGGTCTCCGGAGGCCCCACTCTTTCCGGGTTTTTTTAAATAAAGGTTTCGGCCTTTGCAGACGTTTTTAAGTGGTTGGTAAATGTCCTATGGTCTTTTGGGGCCCGGGAACCCTTCGCTTTACCATTAAATCCCCACCCATGCAAACGGGTTCTATTTAAGTTTTTGGTTAGGAACCCCAGCGGTTTTTGCGGGCAATTTTATTTATTTCTTTCCCGCCTGCACCTGGCGAGGACTGTTCGCCCTTTCTCGGTCTAGGCCCGTCCCGGAAAAACCGCGGTATCTCCCAAAGCCTTCAAAAGCTCTTCCTCAAGTTTAAAAGGGGATTACGCAGGTTTTAAAACGTGGGAGTACTGAGACCCGGTTAGTCCTGACCCATTCTTCTCCCAAACCTACGCGACTTTTTCTTTAAAGTCCGTTTCAAAATGCCCGGTTTTGGGGCAAATTTTTCTCCGCCTAACCAGCCGCCCCTTTTCGGGCGCCCCTCCCCGCGGACGATACTCAGTCGTTTTTCACCAACGGATTGGGACAGTTCCCAAAGTCATAGAATTCCCCGGGTTGGCTTTTAGGCAAAGGGCCGACTTTTCATCTGGTCCAGCGCGTACCCTTATTCCCGCAAAGCCTTTTCCAATTTTTTGCCCGGGACCAACTTTTACAAAGGGTCGGTGGGACTTTAGGGTTTTTCCCCTTACGCAGCCCAGTTGCCCCTTCCCTTTAGGAAGTTGGGAGCGAAGGCACCGTTCGGATCGCCGGAAGAGGTCGGTGGAAGTGATTGCAGCCAATGCTATGTTCTTGGTCCGTCGTTAGGGGCCTTTGGGTTGGCTCGATTTTGACCATTTCAGCTCTCCGTTTAAAGGTGGGTCCCAGGTCATGGTCCCTCATTCCTTTCAGCACCTCTCTCCCAGCTTAGGTCCCTGTCCTCCCCCCATCTTCCGGATAGAATATCTCCGGACCCTGGCCGCTCGCCCCGGGGTTTTACCTCCAGACGATGGGGGAGCTTCGGCCTGGCTGCTGTTTTTTATCACCCTTAGACTCCATCCCACATCGACTCCCTATCCTGCTTCAGCAAGTCCTTCCGCTGGAGGTTTAGCCTTCCACAGCGACCGGTAATTCTCTTTGGCCTGGTTTGTCCGACAACCCCCCCCCCCGCACGATATGCGGGCTTGATAGCCTCCCTCGGACCTTGGCCCTCATTCAAAGGCAATCCCTTCCTCCCTCTTCCATTAGGAATCGTGTCCAAGACATCTTCAATACTTTATGAATTTTGAAATAATTCGTCAAATTTCGGGGTGGTTTAAATTTTGTACAGTTTTAATGGATTTTGTTCCGGTCAAAGACTGTGGAGTTTTCACAAAAACTCCTCCAGTTTCCTTTTTAGTATTTAAATCTAGTCGATTTGGTTCTGTAAACTGCATTTTCCAGCCCTTGTCGAAGAGGGACCCTTATGGTCCCGGGAAATACAGGTCTCCAGTTTGAAATTTTGGGAGGAGCTGTCGGCAGCACTCCGTCCACCAGTGCTGTATCAATCCCGCCTCGGGGTGTCAAGGTTGGCCACCGTTGAGGGGGAGTCCCCATTCGTCGATACCCCCCCTACTCCCCTCCTGTCCGTTTCCGGCTTCCCCACCACGAGTTTTCCGGGGTCCCGCCGATCACGCTACGCGTCCTCAGGCCCTCGACACACCACTGCCGTTCTGTACCCAGTGCCCATCTTCCCTACGGCCGATATTGGTTCTCCCAGCCCTCTTGCCTTCTGCGCCTCCACCAACACCCGGCCGAGATCTCCTTTCTGGGTTTCCTGGATCACCGATACCTGCGGAGACTTTGCCAGATCCCAGCCGCCATCTTAGCAATATGCTATTGAGACCGGCCGTTGTCCCCCTCCGCACAGGGCCCTCGGGTAAACGGTTGTGGTCCCGCCGGTCAGCCTTTGCTCGTGGCAATTTTGCACGAGGCGTCCTCCGCTAACCACTCGCGCATTCGCTCTGAGGTGTGGACCCCGCAGTGACGCACCACATCTACCGTTTCGGTGCATCCGTTTGGGTGTCCCCACCCCAGACATCAGACGCCGGGGGGCTGGTCGTGGACTGCGACGCGCTGCGATCAATATGCACCACCCCCATCCGTGAGCCGTTCCAACCCGGGGTGATACCCCCACCACTGTCGGGGGGTTTCTGGTCCCTCTTCTGTACCTTGTCCTCCTTCTTTCATCCCCATTTGGGCTTTCCACAACCCCGGTTTTTCCAATGCCTTGTTTGTCTCGTATTTTGTAACCTAATCCTTAAAAATGACTGGGGTCTTGCCCATCCTCAATTTCAGGTTTCTTGCCCTTTCCTTCTTTTCCTTTCGTTCTTTTCTGCATCCTTTATTCTTTCCCTTCCCTTTTTTTACCTTTTATCTTCGTTCCTCTTTTGCTCTTACAGTCATTCTTATTTTTAATATTTCACCTGTCTTTCTCTCATCCACGGAGGGAGCGGTCTGAATGTGTTGCCACATGGTGGTGTCACCTTTGGGCCCCGCCCCACACCTCCGTGGTATCTCCATTCTTTCATCCCTTTCTTCATTTTTTTAAACTTGTTTCCTTTCATTTCCCTTTGGTTGACTTTCGATTTTTTCTTCTAACCTTTGGCTATTTCTTTATTATTTTCCTTTCAACCTATCACCCTTTCCCTTTCATTTCCTTCCTCCTAAGTTAACACCTTCCTTCATTCTTTCCACTTTTCCCTGCTTAATCCACTAACATTCATCTGTTGACTTTCGAGTTCTTTTTTTTTCAATCCCAGGCTTTCATCCCCGTTTTGCCTCTGTCTTCATTTTTTGGTTTCAAGGTGCCTTTTGCCTTTTGAAACCCCTTCCCCCCTTTGTTTGGGAACCTTCCATTGGGTTTCCTTTTCGGGGGCCCTTTTCGCAACAAGTTGGGAAGACGGAAGAGGTTTCTTCAGTCGTTTCCGCCGTTTGAGGTGACCGTCACTCCTCTTTTTCCTTTTCTTTGCTCCCACTCTCCTCGCCTCCTCCGCCCTTTCTTTCCCAATTCAACCTTGGAGGGAACCCCCCGGATCTGGGGACCTTTCCTTTCCCCCCCCGCTAGTCAATCGAGTTAAAACAATAAAGTCAAAAATAAAAAAAATAATTTAAAATTTTAATCTACTTTTTAATTTAGTCATTGGTCAGTTTATTATATAAAATTAGTCTGGTAATTTGTTTGACCAGTATTGGGGAAATTTGGTCCAGTCCAAATAGCAATTTTCTGTGAGTCTTTTGTTTTTAAAAACGCGTTATTTGGTGGACAGGCTGGCCCTGTTCCAAATCAAAAAATTTAACTTCCTTCCCAATTTATAAACCAATTCAAGTAGCACAACAAAAACAGTTTCATAAGCAGCTTGCTTATATTATACAACAATTTCAATAAAGAAATATAAAACACGAAAAATAAAATATTAAAAAATAAAAAAAAAATAAAAAAAATTAGAAAAAAATTTAAAATGTTTTCCCCTCCGATTTTTAGTCTTTAGTATTGGAAGAAAGGCAAACATAAAGTGAAAACCAAATCAATACGTTCAAAAAATAGAGTTAAGAGGTTTAAGTTTTCCGGGTTTGACGGTAAAATTTTGGGCGAAATTTCCGTTTCGGTCTCCCAGATGCGTTCTTGGTTTGGGGTTGGTGTCCGGAGATCGGTTGCTGGGGTTTTGTGGACCTCTATCGGTAGAGCGTCCGTCCTGCTATATTTTTGGGTCTCAACAGATCAAGCCCTCACCTCCAAAACCTTTGTTGTCCTGTTGAATAACGTCGTTAAGAACTCTATGGAGTTCGGACTTATGACATATTCCCAATAAACTAATAATTTTGGGGGATCTACAAAATTTTAATTTCACGGGACTTTAAATTTTTTTGGATATAAATTTCGAAAAATTTTCTAAATGTCATAAAGGATATTTTTAAAATTTTAAATGACTTTGAAAAATTTTACAAGTCTAAATACTTATAAATTTTTGGAAATTTTCGGTCGGTTTTTAAAATTAAATTTCTTTCGGTCCGTCACCCTACGTCCCAACGTCGTCGACTTATGATGACGCGTTGTTTCTCGAACAGGAAATTTCCACGTTCCTGGTCGATATCTCGCCTATTTGTCCGATTTCTACTTCTTTTTTGTGCACTTATTTTTAAACGCTCTTATATTCTATAAAATAAAATTTCTTTTATTAAATTAAAAATAAAATTCGTTCAAATTTAGAAAACGTGTTTTTTACATAAAAATGGAAATCAGCCAATTTTTGTCTAAAATTTTAAATTTTCAAACTTTTCTTTATGCTATATTTTTAAAAAACCAATAAAAACTAATCGCTTAAAATTAATTTTAGGGAAATTTTAAAGTTAAATTTTTTGCAAAATATTTAAAAATCTATTGCACTTCCATCAACTTTTCCAGCTCTGAAAATGCTCCCGGTGCCCTCCTGACCTCCCCACTTATGCCTGTTGGTCTGCCGGGTTCCGGTTAAGGCACGTGTCCACTGGTATTGTTTTTTTGGGTTTTCGGCCGTCCTTTGGGAAAAATTAATTTCGCCTCCATTGGGGCCTCAGAACATCCAGAACCAAAATAAAAGGTAGGGTCGTCGCTTAAAATCCCCGGCGCACCCCGAAAACTGTCCGTGCACGGGGTCAAAAAGTGTTTTTGATGAACTCCCATACTTTCACCGATTTCACTAATTTTTTGTGTCATTTGTAGCTTTTGGCCGCACAACGATATAGCCGGGTATTTTCAAACACTATACCCCTTTTTGGATTTTTTGGGTGGGGGATAAAAAACGTGCCGCGGGACTTGGGGGTTTTTTTTTTTTTTTTTTTTTTTTTCGGACTACCTCAACATACGGGTCCAGCCTGTGTTTACTGATACTCTTTCTTTCCAGTTCTCAATCATTCCTCTGTACTTCCATTCTTCCGCTTTCTTTTTCCTCATCTATCACAACTTTCTGGGTGGGATTCCTTTCATTCTCTATTCTAATCTATGCCTATCTTTTTGTTTTTTTTTTTCAATTTTTAAAACGCGGGGTAAATAAGTTCAGAAACCACATAACGACATCTTATTTTACAATTTTGACTTATATCTATCTTATAATTCTTGTATACAATTTTGATTTCGGTTTTTTACAGATTAATATTAAATTTTTTATATCTATCTTTAAACACTTTTTTTAATTTTGCATTTATAAATTGTTAAATCTATTATGGAATTTACTTAAATCTTTAAATTATTTGTAAACAATTTTTGCATAAATATTTTTCTTAAGTCTATTATAAAATTTGCCTATATTTATCTTTATAAATTTTCAATTTTGTTCCTATATCTATCTTATTATTAAACGTTTTATATTTATAAAGTTATAGTATTTTATATCTGTTTTATATTTTCAATTTATTTACAGATACAGTATTTTTATGTCGTTTTAGTCATGCTTCATCCCTTGTCATTCACCAGCCCTAGAAGGACTGCTGGCCGCCCTTTATGCTGTATAGAGCGGGCCCAGTCGTCCCATTTCCGATTCGGACGTCTTGGCTGAATGGTTTCCCCTTTCTTCCACCTTTGAACGGACCGTTTTGGCAACTGGGGTTTTTTCCGGGGTCAGGACACCCGACTTTTGTAGGGACCGCCACGTGGCTCAAAAGTCCGTCGACCGTAAGAACCCTTCGGCCGTAGCCCAGGAACGGTGCACTGGACAAGGCGTCTGGCTGGCTCTCCTTTTGGAGGTCGATGTGAACCCTTCCAGCCACCCGTGACCCTCGCCCTGTCGGAGAGACACTGATGCATGGGTGGTATTAGGTTTTGGTCTTCTTCTCCAGAGGAGACCTGCCCTTTCTTCTCGGGTCGGAAGACATCCCGATTCTGATTTTGGGCTTTGCAATATCGTCGTCGGAATTTCCCGTGACTCCCGGTAAAGCGGGTCTCTATTTTCCTCGACGATGAGGTCAACGAATTCTCTTCAAGTCGAATTTCGCTTTTGTGCTTCCTCTTTGGTGCCAAAAATTGATAATTTTTTGTCTTTTTACCCTTTGGACCCACCCAGCCCCTTTGGGTCGATCGCGTTGCAATTTTCCAAATTTTCCCCCTGTGCTATTCCGGATTTTGGTGACCACCATTGGGAAGCGTGGTGGCCTGCTGGGACTTCTCGCTTGGTTCCCACACTCAGGTGCTGCCTTCTCTATGGTCACCTTGTGCGATTTTGATTGTCTCTTTGGGACCAATTTTTGATTTTGGTCAACACCTCGTTCTCGATCTTGGACCCGTGTTTGGTCTAACTGACCGTCGATGTGGCGTCAGCAGCTGAGGCTCTGCTGTTTTGGTCTTAAGGGTTTTTAGAGCCGTTATCCTTCCCCAGTTGGTGGGTTTCAACTTACCAGGGTTTTAATCTCGGTCTTAGTGTTCCGCCGATTGATCTGCTTTTGGCTCTGCATGGCCTTCCCTCTGCTGTCCGGTCACTAAAACACCTCCCCCTTGTAACCTGCCTGCTGGGCAGCTTATTTCAGTCGACTGTTGGGAGTTTGGAAAAAAGTCAATAAATAAATTAAGTTTAAAACTAGATTTTGGGTAGTGAAACGATGTGACAGAAAATAATAAATTTTAAATAAAGTTTAACGGTTTTTATAAAAAGTTAATTATCCAAAAACTATAAGTTGTAGAGGGAAAAACTTATGACTATACTAGGGAAAAGTTTAACAATTTAACATAAAACATTAAAGAAAAAGTAATAATTTTTTAAATAAGTTTTAAAAAGTGAAATTTTACAAAAATTTAAATTAATTCTTTGGATCGGGTGATTCTTTAAAAATTTATTACCAGCATTTATTTTTTAAAAAAAAATAAAAAATAAAAAATTTTAAGAAAAATTGAAAAAATTTGAAATTACGTAAATCTGATGAATTTTTTGTTTTTCTTTATAAAAATTTTTATCAAAAAATTAAACTTTGCGGTTTAGCTTTTTACAAATGTCTATGGTTCTAATAAAAAACTGGTGTTATCGCTTAAAATTACAAGTTAAAATTTTTTAAAGTTAAATTTTGAGGTTAGTTTTTTATATCTTATCTCGCTTCCCTCAACCTTTTTCAGATCCGAAAACGGCTCCGGCTCACTTGTTCTGCTATCCAGGCCTTGGAATTGCGCTGCTTCGGTTTCAGGGACGTCCACGTGGTTTGCATTTTACGTTTTCTCCGCCGTTTCTTGGGAAAATTCTGAAACTTCCAGGCCGTGGGAGGTTTCCCAAGGGCTCTAAATCCGAAAACAAGTTGGGGTCGTTTCAAAAAAAATGCGCCGCACCCAAAAACTGTCTTAAAACTGGTTTTCTCCAACTTTTTCACTGTTTCCTTTTAAAATCTTTTTACAATCCGAAAGGGCAGTCAGCGCCATCAACGATATATCACATAGTAACTTTTCACTTTTTGACCCCTTTTGTTTTGAACGCGGGCGCCAAAAGCGTGGGCGTTCGACAACGGGCCGACGAGACTGGGACTTAGGCGGTTAGGTTGGTTAGGTTAGGTTGGTTAATTTTGAAATATTGAGAAGAACCCAAGGGGGGGGGATCCGGGCCGCGGGCACCCGGACCTCTCCGGCGGGCGGCGCCTGTTCTGGCTCGCCCTGGGACCGGATCAAATCCCCGTCCTCTTTTTCTGGCGCAGGGGCGAGGGTCTCGGGGCTTCAGGCCAGCCCGGAAGAATAAGGGGCGGAGACGGGCTCCTTCAAAACAAGTGGGAGCGCGGCTGGGCCCCGCGCCGGCCGCTCGTAAACCTCGCCCCGTATTAAAATGGTGGCTGAAAGGACCGGCTCCCTAACATTCCCGGCGACGCGGTTCTCTGGACACGGCTGTTTCGGGAGGTCCGGGTTTCCCGGGGGAGCCTGGGAAATCCACCCTGTGGCGTTGTGGAAGACGGCCCGCACGCCAAGAGTGCCAGTTGGGTCGACACGCCGAGGCTGCGGGTTTGGGGCGACCTTCCTTCCCGCCGTAGTGCGCGGGATGCGAACGAAAGGTCGTGGGGCCGTCCGCTTTTCCCGGGACGTGAGGGCCCGGAAGGAGGCCGCGGAAAGGGTCAGGGGCCGAGGCGCCCTGGCTATCCGGAAGGCCGGGCGCCGAAGATGGCGTACGCGCAACCTTCCCCTGACACTGGGCCCGGGCGGCCGGGAGGTGCCGCCGCCCGAAGAAGGGCTCAAGGGGACCGTGCTGTTTGTTCCGGCAGGCGCCTTTTCCGTTCCGGGGTGTCCCCAACACCCCGGAGAAAAGGGCCAGAGGGCCACGTCGCGCCGGGGTCGCCAAGATCGTGCCCGCGGCCCCCAGGACAAAGAAAGGAACAACCGTTGGTTTTGGTGGGTATCCGCCCTCCATCTTGGTCGGGGCCCCAATTCCTGCCCCCTCACTTTGGCGGGGGAATCCTGCTATTTTTTCCAAGGCAAAAAAAAGGTTAAATTGGAAGAACCCGGGTGTTGGCGATCCGGGCGTACGGGGGCTGGACCAACCGGGGGCGTGCCTGATCTGGCTCCCGGGACCTGAACGCGAAATCCTCCGGTCACTTTTCTTCTGGCGCGGGAGGGGTTCCGGGCTTACGCCAGCCCGGAAGAAAAATAAGGGGCGCAGAGATGGTGCGCCCCTTCCCAAACCCGGGAGTGGGGTTGGGCTGGAGCCCCAGCGCCGGTCAAACCATAGAAAACCCCCGTTCTGGGGGTGAAAGGGGAAGGCCCCTAAATTTCCCCGGCGCGCAGGTTCTCCGGACACGGGTTTTTCGGGGGTACCGGCGGTGAAAGGAGCCCCGAAGGGCCACCCCCGGCGTATTGTGAAGAGACCCCAAACACGTGCTGGAAGGTGCCCAGGGGTCGGCGCCGAGGCGCGTAGTGTGTGGGGCCGACCTTTCCTCCCCCGAGTGCCAGGATGCGAACAAAGGGGGGCGCCGTCCCTTTCTGCGGGTGTTTTGAAGGAGGCCGCGGAAAGGGACAGGAGGCCGGGGCGCCCCGGCTATCCGGGAAAGAAGGCCAGGGCGCCGAAAGTGGCGTAGCGCGCCCTTCCCCCAAACGAGGCCCTGGGCGGCTGGCAAGAGGGGTGCCCGCCGGAAGAAGGGCTCAAGGGAGCCGGCTG
>JAGSMT010001434.1:0-11705 GCA_029286875.1 Lamproptera curius
TTTATTCCCATTCCAAGCACGAAGTTGGTGTTATCAAACATTTTTTTCTTTTTTTAGTTTTTATTTAAATAGATAAACTTTTAGATTTAAAGGTCCATATTGATTTGCTTTGCCTTTTCTTATTGAAGTTTCCTAGTTGGGAATTAGGCATATAGGGAGGGCGTCCACAGTGTATTCTCCATCTCGCTCTGGCGAGCTTCTGTACTAATTTTGCTCCAAGTAATTTTTATTATTTCCGATTTTCTTATTATTATTATGACTTATGACTTATTTCCGATAGGCTTTCGTTTTTTCAAAATTGTCCACTGACAGGTCTGTTTCGGACGACCGCTTTTTTGCGCTTTCCTTTGTGGGGTTCCAGTCTCAGAGCTTGCTTCACGATGTGGTTGGAGTTTCTTCGGATTGTGGCCACCTCAGCTCCATTTCTGGCGTGTGATATGCTGGTCGATCGGGCCTTTACCTGCAGCGCTCCCAAAGTTGGGCATAGAATTATTCAAAGACATCGGTTGACAAAGACTTGAAGTGGTGACAGATGTTCTTGTAGACCTTTCACGTCTCGCAGACATACGGCAGGACGGTCTTTACGTTTGGCTCGAATATTTTGAGTTTGACTTTGTGTCAGTTTCCGTGACTGCCAAATGGACCCATGTTTTGCAAAGGACGCTCGTGCTTGGCAATCGGGGAAGTGATGTCGTCTTCGGTTCTTCCTGTTTTCAACACGCAACTTCCCAGGTACAAGAACTTATGAACGCGTTTCACTGCTTCTGTGCTTATGGTCAACAAAAAATTGCTAGTAGCTCCACACCTCATTTCCTGAGTCTTCCGGTTTTTTATTTTGTCATGTCTTTGCTGCCTCTTTACGTTGGTCGTTAAATTTGGTCTGCATGTTTGCGCGTGTGTTTTGAATTTAAGTCCTGGAGGAAATTGGTTATGCCCCATTCTATGCCTCGGTTGTTGTTTGTAGTCTTATGCAGTGCACTATCAAGAACGACAAGAAAGAGAAGAGGTGACAGAAGACACCTGGTTGGACGTCCGCATGTATCGCTATGTTTTCCGACATGAGCCCGTTACGTGCTACTTTACAAGAATAGTTCCTTCATAGGGCTTTTGTTATGTTAAAGTTTTCTCGGGGACGCCGATTTCTTGTAAGTGGGACCAGATATTATACTATCTTAGCGTATTAAAGGCTTTTTCGAATACACAAAGATGAGATAAATCTTTTGTTGCCATTCTGCTGCCTGTTCCGGTATAATACGTAGAGTAATGAACTGGTCTTTGCACGATCGGTTTAAGCCTGCCCGTTTACTGCGAATGAGAGGGTCGATAGCCTGTCCATGATCACTTTGCAGAATACTTTGAAAGGAATAGAAAGCAAAGTGATGCCTCTCCAATTACAGCACTCTATCCATCCATAAAGAATTTATAATTTTTATTGTAAAATTAATTCGCTGATTTAAAATATTAATATAATTACTTCTTAGCTACGAGCAGGAAATAATGAAGAAATCAAGAAAAATCATTAGGTGGAAGATTTCTATTAAGAAGAACAAGAAGCTTTTTTTCTACTGACGGTATAATTAAAGTAATAACAAATCGTTTCACTTGAAACAATACTTGAGAAACACTGAGGCACATAAGAATAATTTAAAGTAAAACATGAATATTTCAAACATGTAACAACACGAGGGCCTTTTATTAAGCAAAATACTTAAGTCTTGGACGCACCTGTACAAATAATTCTGAAAGTAATCAGCAAATCCATATGATTAATGTACACTTTTGCGTTTCGCCCCTTTCTGAATCAGATCGGATTAAATCACTCAATCTTCGACCGAACAAGGTCAATCGAACCGTTATAGAAGTACAGAGTACTAATCTATTTACTTAAAACTTCCACTAATGATAAATATGGCTTAGGCTTCAAGGTTTTTAATTTTATAACTATCTGTTGCCCGAGACTTCGTTCACGTCGTAGTATATAAATATACAAAAAATGCTTAATTACTCTCAGTTATATTCCCATTATATCCCTGTCACTTTAGTTTATAAGAGTAACCTATATATTAGATCCTAATTGGCGTTGTGCAAGGGAGATACTTCTTGACAATAACGCCAATTTTATAAACTGAACTTTTTTGTAAATTTAATTTTGCTTACGCAAAAGTTTTTATTTTTAAAATATTGCCATACTTTTGCAAAATAACCTTAATATTACGGCAAATATTAGACAATTGATAATCAAGAGTCTGATACAAACAAATTACAACAAATGTTTGGGGCTGATTACAAAAAAAACCTTGAAAAATCAAGTTAAGTGGAACCGAATGGATATTACCAACATCTGTTGTCACAACCTTTTTGCTTTTACGTGCCTCATTGTCATAAAAAGGCTTGAATTCAATTACTTTTTTACAGTCTAAATTATTATTGATTAATTAGTTTTGTTAAGAAATGTATGTGATTATTTAAATTCACAAGTTGGCAGATAAGTACAATAGTTTAGACCTAGTAATACTAGTTTATTTCATCAGTCATAAATCGACCCAGAACCTATAATTATTGAATAAATTACATATTATTTTTGCAGTAAAATATTACTACTACTCAAATAGTTCATTTAGTCAGTCATTAAATAGTAGTTGCGGGTCGTCTTTGATGTCAACAGACACACAGCATTTGAGACACAGACATGGCTTGGATTTTGTCATACAAATTTTTAATACTTATTTACTAAACATTACTAGAAATATAAGCACATAAATCTATAAAATATTAATATAACAAATCAAATAATCGTAAAAAAGTAATTGTACCATTGTTAGAATTCAAACAAGTTTAAATACAGGCCAGACAGCAGACAAACCGTTTGAGTGGTGTAACCTAAGTAAATTTCGTGTAACATATTGAATTTGACTTATTAATGATTATTTAATTTATTTATTAATGTTCTTAGTTTTGTAGTAAATAATAATAAAATTATTCTAATAATATTAGTTAGTGTAAGTCATGTATTGTTTTACGTGAAAAGTTCGCAATGTTAGATAAAGGTCATAATCTCTCTACATAGTCACCGATAAATTTCAAACTAACCTTTAAATAACTCAGACAAGAAATAAAGGAAGAGGAAGACCTTTTTCCTAAAATTTATATCTTATGTTAATTCTGGCATTACATCTCACATGTCCAAATGTGCGGAAGTCGGTGGATGCACGTGTCGCAGGATCGTACTCTTAGTTGATATGTTGATAAGAATTCATCTTAATGTTGGTATTCTATTTTTCAAATAATGTTCGATATTTATAATATTTCGGTGGGGTACGGTCCAAAATTATAATAACGAACGAGGTCTATGTTCAGCAGTGAACTTAATGGATCAGGATGCATTTATGATAACGCATTAGGCGAGGCCTATGTTCACCAGTGAAGGAACACAGGCTGATGATGACTATTGATGATAAATATGTTGTTTGTGAAATGTGCTTAATTTTTTTAAAATATAACGTTCCAATGTATTCTGACCGGAAAGTGTTACAATACATTGGCATACAGCAATATGCCAATTTATTGATTACTGGATTTGGAATTGAAATGTAATGTAGAAGCATACGTTTATGTACGTTCCATTTGTAATTGGGACTGAACTACATAATCCTTATTGCAGAAAATCGCGTTAATACTGGATAGTAATATAATTATTTATTTTACATTTAAATTTATAGTAATTTCTAACTTTTGATTCTAAATTTGAAACACCGACTTATTGCAAATAAAAACCGTTTGATAACACATTTCATGGCAATTTACAGAGTAAATATAATGTTAATAATTCGTAGACTGCGCGCAGAAAAAAATATTTTAAATTACATAATTTTTAATAAATAATGTTGAACCACTTATAAATCCAATTGATGTTTATTTACGAATGTAATTTTTAAAGGCTCATTATAAATTGTTTAAACTGTAAAATGCAAGCAAAAGAAAAGGATGACCGACAGCAACAGTATGTATATATATAGACATAAACATATAACCAATTTGCGCATATTATAACCAATTTGGCCACGTTGCTACCGTCTTATAATGATAAGACGGTAGCAACGTGACCTCAGCCGCAAACTACCGCGATGTCCGCCAATGCATTTTAAATGTCTTATATCTTGTAGGATAATAACTTAATCAAAATGACACGTTTTAAGTACGTTAAATGAAGAATTTTTTAAACGCAATAACTTTTACGTATATTGACACTAATTTACCTTATCTGAGCTTGTAATAGGTCTCACTGCAGTTTTTAACAATGTTTGACATTAAATTGGTTATTGTGGGTTTTTTTTTAAATATATATTTGTAGCGTATTTTTTTATGTTAAAGTACCCCCTTCTTTTGGTAATGAGGTCAAGAACCAAAAGATAAAATCAATTGTTTATAATTAAAAAATTAAGTTTTAACAAAAATACATGTCAAATTATTCCAGACGTATCAAAAATTTTAAGTTTTTATTCAAACGGCCAAAGATTTTCGGACTTAAAGGAACACGGAAGTGCAATAAGTAAAATTTTGATGTTTTACTGATTTAAGATAAAAACATAAATTGTCACTAATACATTTTACTTTTGAACAGATTGTTAAACAAGTTAATAGTGAAAATTCAAATTAAGAACTATATCTATCAGAATACTCAAATATTTAGGCAAAGCCAAATGTTATTAAAATTCCTTAAAGAAAATCATCGCTATAAGAAATTTCTAGTTGGTTAGAGCAATTTTGGATGATCACCCAATTGTCTATAAAGTAAGACGATACGTGCATCGGATGGGCATATCGGTCACCGTCAAAAGTCGGTCCCCCACCAACCCGCATTGTACCAGCGTGGCAGCATACTGTCCAAAAATCTCCCAATGGAGAAGGCGTGCATTAGGGAGGCCTATGTCCAGAAGTGGACCAACACAGGCTGATGATGATAAGAAATGTAAACGCTTTCTCTGATGAAACATATACAACTTTTTAAATATTTTACTTTTATAATTATTTCATAATACTCCGTGCGTTATAACTGTGCAATCCATCATCTGAAAACATTTTGATTATCTTAACGATTAAGGAAACTACGGCATTACAGCTCATTAAGTTGTCAGGAAATAATTAAAGCATGCCTAAAACAATTTGTCAAGGCATTATTTTAGCTTGTCGACACATTCATGGCGAGTTTCCAAACTTTAATAAAGGTTTTGTTTAACATTCATAAAGTTTTATTTAACAATCACTGAAATGGGTCTGCGTAGTAAGGAAATTTCAATTATTAAAATATCTGATAATTAGCGTCACTTTAAAGTTAATCAATGTATTTGACAAAAAATACTTAGGAAGAAGCTGAATTAACTTCAGATCATCAGATTTATTTTTAAAGTATATTGGGCTTAGTAATTTATAATATAATTATATATTTTTTGTTTTTTTGTATGCATCTTGTTCCCCACGTTGTATCGAACTCTTCCATGATCACAGACAAACTGCGATGGGCTATGTTTTCTGACCGACTTCCAAAACAGAACATTTTTTTTATAAATCTCGTTTACCTCCGCTTCTAGAGCATTAACTTTGTTCACTCTTTTTTAAATGAAAAATTTTAGCTTTCCATTAGTACCATTTTTAAAATATCAATATTCTAACATGTATGCCAAAAGAAGCCTTTTATTAAGGAATATCCATGTAACAACCTATGTCTAATTCCAAAAGTGCTTAGCAAATCCAAATAATTAAAGTTCACATTTGCATTTCACCCCTATTTGAATTAGATCGGATTATATCACTTCAATCCCGACCAAACAAGGTCGAATGAAACGTGATAGATGTCCAGAACAAGTACTAATTAAAATCATTTAGAATGAAAAGAAATTTGAATCAACAAAATCAAGCAACAGATTAGCTGCTCGGAGAACCAACAGTCTTCGACTACGCTTTTCCTGTTAACTGCGCTTTGAGTGAGATATGACTTTTTGACTCCAAAACGAATATATGACTTAAAACACTATGCAGCTATTTTTACCATTTTATACCCATAATTTACAAAAGACTTTATAATAACGGGCGTTCCTGAGCTATCTTAGAAAGTTTTTTAAGGGAAAAAAGACACATCAATTAACTAATCGCCATAAGGCTTTTAAAAGCATTTGTTTGCAAAATTACAGTAATATATTTATTTTACTTAGTCATGATAATGCGTTAGCACTGGCAATTTTTTTTTGTGACCCACATGTCATCGAAACATCAAATAATATTACCATCAAAATTTTAATTGAATTCTATAATGTTTTGTGAGTGATCGCTAAAAGCCCTTAATGGAGAAGGCGTGCAGTAGGGGAGGCCTATGTCCAGCAGTGGTCTACAGAAAGGCTGATGATGTTGATGATGATGAAAGTACACATTTGCATTTCACTCCTATTTGAATTAGATTGGATCACATAACTCCACCTCAACCGAACAGGGTCAAATGAAACGTAATACGTGATAAAACGAGATGTCCAGGACAATCTGCTTAACCATGAGTTAATGATAACGCGTTAACACCGGCAATTTCTTATGGGGTACTACGTGTCATCGCAACATAAAATATTATTGTTGTCAAAAATTATATTCAATTGTTTGGCGAGTGATCACTAAAAGCCAAGAACATGGTATTGGTGACACATTTGGTGTCGCACGGTTGTGTGTCAGTTATTAATTCAATTGATGAAGGTCGTAAGCCTTTCGTATTATGCGCATCGATAATTTGCGAATGGAGACAAATAAATAAAAATATTCTGTATAGTTGTAACCGCAATCTTGTTAAATATCAATATTAATATAGACATTTAAAAATAAAATTAAATTTATCTTGTATCGCTAAATTGAAACGTTTAGCGTTTCAATTTAGGATATATTCAATTTAGCGATACATGATATATTTCATTATTAATTTATCCACTACGGCGTTGCATACATTCCATTCAGTTGAAATATTGTGCCCCTTATTTGTCTTCGCGCTTAATTAATTATGACAGAACATAAGGGGCCATAAATGCTCATCTTTAATCTCGACAACGAAAATGAAAGGTATAACTTTTATGTGAACTGACACTATATTACCTCAATGAGCTTTCATTATACCCTCCTTTTGAATTTAAACAATGTTTAACATTGAAATGGATATTTTAGAGTTATAGATTAAAACAAAGATATATGCGATCCTACAATTAAGGTACGTTTAAAAAGTAAAATATTGACAGGAATACTTTAGTCTCCTATCAGTTTTTAGTCTACGTCACTCAGTTCTTGATATCCAATGTCACTTCGTCGAAGTGAATACAAATACATATTATGTGAAACATTGATACCGTCACACAACGTCGTCATACCGGATGATGATGTCTAAGATATGTACGAGGAATCTTAAGGCCTTACTAAAACCACCAAGGTCACTTCAACGTTGTCATGGGGATTTCAACGCCAAATGGAGTACAGGCATGCAGCAGATCGATGCTGGGATCATTATGGCTACAGGAGCAGAAATCATAGGGGAAATGTTCGTCAATTTCACTCGAGTGAGAGGGCTGTTCTTAATGAACTCGTTCTTAAGAAACAGCCCAAAGAAATGGACGTGGCAGAGCCCCGATATATGACTAAAAATGATATGATAAACTTCATAATGATAGACTTCATTATATCGGACAAAAGCGCATATTCAGGGATGTCTCAGTGATCACGAGGTTCAAGACTGGAGTGATCACGACTTCAAGAGGCACCCTGAATATAGATTTGGCTTGAACGGTCCCGATTGATGAAGTCTACGCTCCGCCTAATCTGCTCCAGCCTATCATTGATCCTGGCAAATTTCAGATCAATCTGGAAAATCGATTTGCTGCCTTGGAAAACAATCGACGTGAACGTTGACGAGGAACTCGATCTTGTGGTAAAAATTCTTCCGGGACGAGGGTGCCAAACTCTGCGGTCTGCGACGTCGTGCTAAAAGCCTAAACTTTCGGAGAAACACGGGATTTCATGGCAAAGCGACGAAATGATCCAACTCGTCACTTCGTTAGAATAGCGGGTTCTCATCAAGACCATCTCCAGTGGTAAGGCGCGACTCCGTCACTCCAATACGCTCTTAATACAGAGGCTATTGAGCGAAACCAGGGTCCAAAGTCTTCGTACAACAGCTTGGAAGAAGCTCATCTAACGAAGTTGACCAAAGAGAATGAGAAGTCGTCGCTTCGAGACCAGAGGTTCTCTCGGAGGTTGAAAGCTTTACAGCCAGTTATACGCATCGCATTTGGCACACCGAGCCGGATGAGAAAGGATTCTCGAGCCACTCTACCACGCAATGTGTCGGAGGATCTTCCAGAAATCGGCCTAGACGAAATCGAGGGGCTCTTGAGAACTTCAAAATGGAAAAGCCCGGGAGAGGACGGTCACGACGGAGCTTCTGAAGGCCGCTCGGTAAACCGGTGCTGAAGAGACTCCGTCGCCTATTTAACTCGCCCTTCTCTCGGAGAACTCCTAGGTATGGCATGGGGTTTTGGTCGTATTGTTCTTCAAAAAGGTGTAAAACCCTTTGAAGAACTATCGCCAATATCGCTCCTGAGTCATGTCTATAAGTTGTTTTCGAAGGTCATCTCAAATCGTCTTGCACGAAAACTTGACGAAGCGCAGCCTCGAGACAGGCCGGGTTTCGGACGGTTACAGCACCATAGACCACATCCATACAGTGAGGCAGGGTTATGCAGAAGCACTTGCAGTATAACCAGCCCTGTGCATGGCGTTTGTGGACTATGGAAGGCTTTGACTCCATCGAGACCTGGTCTTTCCTTGAGTCCTTACAGCGGTGCCAAATTGATTGGCGATATATCGAGATGCTGAGATGTCTGTACAACGCCGCCACTATGTCTGTCGTAGTCCAAAGTGGGCAGACTGAGCTCCATCCCTGCACCGCGGTGAGACAAGGAGACGTCGTTCTCGAAATTGTTCTCCGCCGCGCCTGAGGGACATGTTCAGGACGCTCAACTGGGAAGGACACGGCATAAATGTGAACGGCAGTACATCTCACATCGGCGATAAGCGGACGATATCGTCATCATGGCTGAGACCCAAAGGAACTCAGAAAATGGTGCAAAGCCTGGCTGAATCTTCTGCACGCATCGGTCTCCGGATGAACTTGGGTAAAACCAAGGTCATGTTTAACAGCACGTTGATCCGGGACCGATCACAATTGACAACACCTCCTCGAAGTTGTTTCGGAGTACGTTTACCTGGGCGAACGCTCCAACTGGTAGAAACAACTTTGAGGGGAAGACCAACAGAAGGATTCGACTGGGCTGGGCGCTTTTCATAAACTTCGTCGAGTTTTCGTCACCCATCCCACAGTAGCCTCAAATCGAAAGTCTTCGATCAGTGCGTCTTACCCGTTTTGACCTACGGTGCCGAGACTTGGACACTTACGGTTCGACTGGTCCTGAATTTAAAGTCGCTCAGCGAGCTGGAGAGGCTATGCTCAGGAGTATCTCTGAAGGACCACATCAAATGACGTGATCCGTCAGAGAACCAAAATCACTGACATAGCCCACCGGATTAGTAAGCTGAAGTGGCAGTGGGCCGGTCATATAAGCCGCAGAACTGACGACCGCTGGAGCAAAAGTTCTGGAGTGGAGACCAGGGCTCGGAAACGTAGTGTGGACGCCCTGCGGCAAGATGGAGTGACGACATTCGCAAAGTGGCCGTGTGGGCTGGATGAGAATAGCCGAAGATAGGAAGCGGTGGCGTGCATTAGGGAGGCCTATGTCCAGCAGTGGACTAGGCAGGCTGATGATGATGACATTGATACCGAGTGTCACGATGTTTATATCCATTCGATGGAAGTAATAAAACTAGCCAAATAAAGAATAAACTCTTCAATGCATTTTGGCCCAAATAAGAAAACAAAACATTGTAAGTACGATTTGAGAGCCTTCTTGATGCAAAAATCCAAATGAAGGCATAAAGGGGGCACTTTTTAATTCTTGTGTCCCGTTCCAATCCGATGAGGTTAATTTAATTGGAAATAAAAATATTTATTTCTATAATGAAAAAATAAAATTAATTCATCACTGACATTGATAAAAGTATTATTTTTTTGTATGTGTATTATTTCCTTTTATAATGCAAAGAGATTTCGTTTGCATATAGATTTTCTTTTAATTGGTTGGAAATCGGACACCTGACTTATCCAACCTAAAATCATAAGGTTTATTCGTGATATCCCTGGTTCAAAATAGTCTAGTTCAAGAACCAATATCCAAATATCTATCCATTTAAATTCCTTTTCTAATTTTTTTTTCAATATCGATTTCCTGAAGAATGTTGGGGAAAACGGATAATTTTTAATGCCTAGATTTTCACCCCAAAAGTCCGGCCTTTTATTTACGGCAGCCAATGTTTTTATTTTAGCCATTGTGCGGAGATTTTATTGAAAAATCCCAAAACTTAAGTTGCCACTTGCCCTGCTTTCTTTAGGCCGATGGGGGAAATAGCCGATTCAAACCGGAGACAGGTCAACAGAAACCGATATTTTGCCCATCCGGTCTGGATCTTTTACTTTCCAAGACAATGGTTGTTCCCACATTGCCTAACCAACTGGGAAACAAGAATGAAAATTTTTGGTCCCCGAAATTTTAACCCCCGATCTCGGTTTTAAAGCCACCCACCCTTACCGATGAGCTACGGGCGGTCAAGTTATTTTTTAAATTGTAATATTGCCCTTACCAATTTCAATGATCCCATTGCCGGAAAGGGACAAACGATTTTTTTCAGTGCATTCCAAAGGTAAAATTTAGTGTCTTAAAAATTTGTTTTAAAACTTAGAACTAGTCACATTGAAAAAATTAAAATTTTAATTCATCAATTTCATATTTTCCCAAAATTCTTCTTTAGAATGTTTTGCCAAGGAAATTATATAATAAATTTTAATTAAACTCTCATTTTTAATTTAATATAAAAAAAAATAAACACACTGTCCATGTTGAATCTCGTTAATAAAAAATAAAATTTAATTAAATTGACCAAATGTAACAAACCCAAAAAAATAATTCCACAACGACATTTATTCATAGGACAAAAGTAAAAATCATTTTGGGCTTAAGTCTCTAGAATTGGACAGGATTAAATCTCCCTTCGCCACCCAACGAGGACCGACCAGAAACGTGACCGTCTGTGTTAACACAAAATATTTAACCTATGGCCTTTGGTTGATTGGGATACAAACACGTTGGAAAATAATAATTAATTAAAATAATAATATATAAAAAGCCTATTATTCTGTTAGGCTTCCTTGAGGGACCAAGATTGTGTAAATTATTTATAAATGGTGATGCCTGGACTGGCATTCCATGATAACTTTAAATTGGTAACGATGATTGTAATTTACTATTTTAAACATTTTTTTGAAAAAAATATTACCCGGGTTCTTGCTTAGTTTCTTCCCCTGGACTGGACATAACTTGAACCGGTGGTAGAATTAAATTCATAAAGCTCCACAGAGACCTAAAATTTTTTTTTTCAACGAATTTGGAAAAAATAAAAGCATTCACCATTAATATTGATTGAAACAAATTTAGTTACGACTATTATTTGTCTTTAGCCTCTGATGTAAATCCACCCTTATAATTAGAATACAAATAACAAGATTATTATGTATT
>JAGSMT010001435.1:0-12027 GCA_029286875.1 Lamproptera curius
TTTGAAACCGTTCAATCTTAACCGACAAAATTTTGTTCCATCCCCGTTTAATGGAGTAAACTCGAATTTTAATTCTAACCTTAATTATAATCGTAATTTTAATACTTACTTTACCCGAACAATCATGGTCACTCGAGTCAGAATCCTTTTAACGCGGAATATTAACCTGCGTATATAGGTAGACCCAAATTTTAAGGCCAACACAGAACGCAATAGGACATGAGCGCAATGTCGCGTTCTTACATGGCAACGGGGTTCAATATTCTTAAAGGTCTGCAGCAGGAAATCTGAATTCTATGATATGACGATGACGATGTTCTAAGCTTTTCAACTTCCCTACAAGAATAGTAAATTTGCGTAAGATTTTCAATAGACACAGAGAATCAAATTTTAAACCACTGCTGGATAAAGCGCGATACTCCATATCTCGGTCCCATCTTAAAGTATTCGATTCCCAAAACTCCCAAACAAATAAAAGTACTTCTAGGTCTCATTGGATATTACAGACGATCCATTCCGAATTTCGCACGCGTTACGAAACCTCTCACTTCTTGTTTAAAAAAAGGCGTTAAAATAGATTTAAACGCCGATTTTATTAAATGCTTTGAACATTGTAAACCTTTACTAACAAACCATCCTATCTTACAATATCAAGACATTTCAAAGGATTTCATTCTAGCCTCAGATGCGTCTAACTTAGCAATTGGCGCTATTTTCTCTCAAAGCATAATTCTTTCAGATAGACACATCCCGTACGCGTCAAGAACACTTAACGACAGTAATGTAAATTACTCAACCATCGAAACAGAGCTATTGACGATTGTTTGGGATGTAAAATATTTCAGGCCATATCTTTTCGGACGGAAATTTTCTTTTATGACAGATCATAAGCCATTAAAAGGGCTGATAAATTTCAAAGAACCTAGTTCGTGCCTTAGCTGGTGGAAACTTAAATGATCAAAATACGATTTCCAAGTAATTTATAAAGAAGGAAAGTCTAATACCAATGCTGACGCATTATCGCGAATAGAAATTTACAATGAGGAAACAGCTTTGTTGCCTGTCAACATCTCTGATTCGGAATACACGGTTACGGCATCTGATAATAGAATTATTATAAGTGACTCATCTGCAGACACTGGCCTGGATACAAGGGCTTTAAGTAGTCCACCGCTAGAGTTTGAATTAGATGTTGGCGAAACGGTATACACGTCTCCCGGAAACCCCATATTAGAAATACCGATCACTGATGAGATATTGAACAAATTTACGCGACAATTAGTTATTAAATTTAGCAGTAGACCATCTGAAGTGAAACCAAAAGTATAATCTCCATTTAAAACTATTAGAAAAACGATTGTGCAAGTACATAGAAATAGTTTAAATCAAGATATTTTGTCAATTGTGCAAAAATTCATTGATTTCAAATTGCGTAAAGCCGTTTTCGTACAGTCAATTGACAAGATGTATTCCATTGTTACCATTCCTCTACGAAATCTTCAAAATTCAGCTGTTAATATAACGTTTGTTGAAAAATAAATTCAAAACGTAACATTACCTTGAGCGACAATTCATAATTTCTAAATATCATTCAGGATAGACATTAATGAAACACAACATAGGGGCATTAATGAAACTTATTTATCGCTTTCGCAAAAATATTTCACGTCAAAGTTTAAACAACAGATTACATTTTTCATAAATGAATGTGTCATATGTAATAGCGCTAAATATGATCGTGTTTCCTCTAATCCTTAACTCGCAATAGTACCGCCACCCTCAAAACCTTTTGAGACAGCCCACGCAGATGTATTGACAATAGAACATGAAAAATACCTTAAAATTTTAGATACGTTCTCGAAATATGGGCAAGCTTATTGATTGCCAGATTGCACAGCTCTGAACATGGTAAACGGTTTACTGAAATTTGCCACACATCACGGTTTTCCAATCATTTTAACAACAGATTGAGGTACCGAGTTCACCAATCAGGTAGTTGAGGAATTTCTTAAGTTGCATAAAATTCAACATCACACTACTGCAGCTCATACTCCTCATGAAAATGGAATGGTAAAACGTTTTCATAATAAATTGTTACAGCATTTACCGAATCCTTATTTTACAGCATCGAAATGAGCCGGCAAGAAACTTAGGTCCATACGCACTAATTGCTTACCATAGTTCTATATGGCCTCACGAAGGGTCTAAACTTCTACTAGATATAATAACTGGCCATTTCGACCCCAGAGACCCCTTAGACCTAGATTTAACTTAGCAATTATTTCAACAGTATCTGCAAGACCATCGTAGTAAGATGAATTTATTATATCAAATAATACAAGACGAATCTTATACCAAGCGCGAACAAATTACAAATCGTCTTAGCCGTAACAGGGAACCTGCAACAGGTTATGAGCCAGGACAGGAAGTATACGTAAGAAATCCAATAGCACTATGACAAAAATTCGCCTAACGGTACACCCATGACAAAGTTATGATAAATTTACCTATACATATATGCACGAGTAAAAAGGCAGGCAGGTAAATCAACTTGACGACATACATTTTTGTAGATTGCTGACCCTCATCATGACCCTGGTTCAAGGACAGAGAGACAATTTGACGGGCAAAACCATACGACTTGACAATTTATCTGACGGACCTGGAATACTTTTTTTCGAGGGTAGGTGACTAAAAAGACAACACGTTAATTAGCACAGCTTTTAATATTTAAATTAATATCAAGCATTTTAAAGTAAAATAGAGCTTCAAATTAGTTTCTTAAAAGTTTATTTAAAGTGATACTTACATAAGTAACAAGTTAAATGTAATTTAATATATCAATTATAGTCACCACCTGCCAGCACAACATAACTTAGCACTCTTCACTTCACTTTGTTATCACTCTAGGAAATATGTCTAATTTGTTGGAAATAGTATCCACGCAGAACCGCCTAGAGGAGAACATCTCCAGACGGTTGGATGACCTGCAGACGCAAATCAACAATGCTGGATCATCCAAGGACACGGTTGCCAAAGTTGCTGAGGACCTCCGTAACTTCAGGGAGCTGATATTTGGAATTCACAGCCTGCTACGCCAACAAATAAGGGAATGTGCAAAGCAAGTTGACTATCTGGACACATATAGTCGCAGAAAGGCACTCATCATATCCAGAGTTCCTAAAAAAGAAAAAGAAGATTGCACTAAAACAATTCTTGGCATACTTCATAAAAACTTAGGTCTAGACAAAATATCAATAGGTGACATTAAGGTTTGCCATAGACTTGGGGTTCCTGTAAAGCAACAAGAAAGACCCGTGCTTGTAAGATTTTCTAGCGTGGCCGACGTCTTGCTTTGTCTTGGCCTTCCAGACGTCAAATATGACGTCTGGAAGGCCAAGACAAAGCTGAATGGTTCTACGTTTTCAGTAAAGGAATTTTTAACCCGGGTAAGGGAATCAATCTTTGTGAAAGCACGCCTGCATTTTGGCATCGATCTGTGTGGCACAAAACGGCGTTATATTCATCAAGGGCTTCGGGTGACATCCACAAAATCACACTGGATGATGAGCTACTTATGATTCCACAAAAATTTCCGTCGCTTGTAAAAAATGGATCACCTCGATATAACTTTTAGATCAGTAAACCTTGAAAAACTTTTTGAAATCATGATCACGTATTATTAAAGACGGTCCGAATCTAAAATAATTGATCTAAAGCATATACCATGTTCAATCCCTATGTATGATATGACGTTGCTAGGCGCAATATGAATTTACAATAATGTACACACTAGCCACCGTCGTTGCCATCAAAATCGTAAAAGTACAGCATTGACTTCATCTTCGAAGGAAAATCAAAACATCGCTATGCTAGATCGTAAAGCCGCAATATTTTCGCTTAATGTGCGCAAATAATTGCATCAGGAATGGGAGGTGTCACCTATGCATATTCCTACACCTTATTACACATAAATACACATATTTATAAGAATACGATGAATGCCTGTAACGTGAAGCTCAACAGTGTCGTGAATATTTGATTATAATTATATGAAGCATTAAAGTAATTTCACTTTGGTCAGAGTAATATTTACATCATCATTAATCAATAATTACGTCGGAGTTTAAAAATCAAATCGTCCGCAAATAATACTATCTCATTGTTGTTGTTAACTAAATGTGGTAGATCATTTACATAAAGAAGGAAAAGAAAAGGTCCAAGAATAGATCCTTGTGGGACACCCATACCTACCGGGGCTCCAGAAGATCACTCACCATTCACGTCAACCCTCTGAGTTCGATGGCTCAGGTTTGAAATCAGAAGATCAAGTGTGGTATTTTTAACACCATAGTGGCATAGTTTCCTGACCAGAGTCGCATGTTGAACACAATCAAAAGCCTTTGAAAGGTCGCAGAAAATGCCTAAGGCATTTTGAGATGCTTCCCAAGCCTCGTATATATTTTTAACCAGTCGAACACCTGCGTCAGTTATGGAGCGGCCCCTAGTGAAGCCGTACTGCTCATTATTTAGAAAAAATTTCCGTAGAAATGTTTGACTAATTAATCCAGTAGCAATTTTTCAAGATTTTGCTCAGAGTAGGCAGTTCGGATATAGGTCTAAAATTATTTGGATCCATTTTGCTACCCGATTTAAAAACTGGTATTACTTTACTATGTTTCATAAGGTCAGGAATCTCACCCTCTGTATACACACATTGAATATAGTTGCTAGGCGCGGTGGTATTACGTCGATAACAGCACTTATCACCTTAACAGAGATCCCCCAAAAGTCAGCCGTTATTTTCATTTCTAGAGATTTAAAAATATTGATGATATCTTTACTACTAACTTCAGTAAACTCAAAAAGTTCCGTGCATTCATTGACATTTTCCTTTAAGAGTAACTCGGCAACTGTTGAAGGTGATAAAAGAGACTTTGTAGTAGAAACCGGAATGTCTGAAAAAAACTGATCGAAAGAAAATTGGAACATTACTATCAGCTTTAATTTGATGACCATTAATTTTCAAATTTATGTTATTGTTACCTTTTGTTACTTTTCCGGTTTCATTATTTATTATATTCTAAGTCATTTCGATTTTATCTGATGAATTCTTAATTTTATGTTTAATATGTAAGGATTTAGCCAAATAACACACTTTTTTAAATATTTTTGAATAATTCCTTACATATACTACAAAAGAATTGTTATGATTATAGGACCTCGCACTGTAAAGATCATACAATCTACGCCTGCTATTATGAATTCCAATTGTTGCCCATTTACTAAATGCCACAGAATCCTTCAATTTGACCGTTTTAGAAGTAAATATTGCTTTAAACTCTCTCTTGATCAGAACGAAGGAGAATTAGAAATAAGAACTATATGTCCCCATTGAAAACAAAGTTTACGTTATAAAAAGTTCTATAGTACTTTTGTTCAGTTATAGTTAAATTAGCAGTTATATTATTTCTACTTGACAAAAAATTCTCATTCTTTTAACACTGCCGCCAGCTATGCTTAACTAGCAACCCAATCTTTAACAAAAATATGTCACTATTTTGTTACGTGGGAACATCGAAGTAAGTTTAACTTGTTTAAGGCAATCTTATGCCGATTATAACTTCGTACATTCTTAAAATGTGCTTCAAGAGCAACTTATTAAATAGTTTTAAAAGTATATTCGAAAAGCTATAAATAATCAAGTGGTCGCGTACGGGAAATAAATAGAAACTTTTTTTTTAAATTTACGCCATATTTAATATCTTATATATCGTATTTTGGGACGAAATGTAGCGAGACTTAGCACCTTACGTCTCACGGTAGGCAGTGCGCTGGTGATACCACTAGTATTGCCAATGTATATGGGCGTCGGTGACCACTTCCCATCAGGTGGCCCGACTGATCGTCTGCCTGCGTAGGCAATAAAAAATATAAAGAAACCGAAATTATCTATCTATATATATAAAAATAAATTGCTGTGCGTCTCATTAAAACTCGTCATTAAAAAGTTCAAAGATAAAATACTACTGATATTATTTTAAATAAAAAAAACCTGTAATGTTTTATTTAACCAAAAAAGAGATATATGCACACAGTCATTGAGCTTACATTGACACAATTTCAATTTTGTTTTTATTCTTTATTAGGCGTGTCGGTCACCATAAAATTATCGGCATTAAGCAAGTAAGTATCACATAAGTTTTTATCTTCAAATGCTTTTAATAAATCATCACTCAGATGGTTATTGATGATGGTATAGCAGGGTAAATCCTGGACAGAAAGCGATAGAGGAGCCCGAAGTTGATGAAAAGAGATTGGTTGTTGAGACAAATCTTGCAATCCACCAATTGAGTTATCAAAGCTTTCAAAATAACATGCAGCGTTGATCATTATTAGCTTGGATCGGAGCTTAAGAGGAATTAATTTATGATCTCGAACCTGTTTTATTCTTTCATAGGCAGATGAAATCAATTTTTGGGCATACTGTGCAGAATGCGATACTTATCTTAAAATGGAATTTACTAATATTTAACTATTATTTTATATTTAATAATATTTAACTTTGCGTAGCAATTCTTCAAGGCCTTGAATGGAGTTACCAACTAATAAATTTCACATGTGTATCGCCGTCGCAATCTGTAGCCCCTCATCGCTGCTATAATTTTCTAACTCTCTTCTTAGAGTATCTTGAAGTTTTAGAAGTGATACCCCAATAATATAAAATGTCCCTGTGAATCCTGATAATAATAAAAAAATGGTTATTACTAAAATAATAACTAAAATAATAAACGGAACGTTCACTTGAATAGGTGATAATTTCTGTAATGTTGTATTTTTAAAAATATACATTACCATTTTCTTCCGTACATCATACATACATCTTTCTCAGATCTAAATTACAATTCGTTAACAGTAACAGTTAATCTGAGGCCATGCATTTACTATTCTGGAAGCAGCATAGCAAAATAAATATAAATGGATAAAACAATGTAACCATTCTTATCGATGGATTGTCACTGAGATGTCAATGGCTTAAAGAAAATCCACAAATAACAACGAATACTAAAATTACGTTCGATTTTGGTATAATTTATATTGTCGAAAAACCTTAGCATATCGCTGGGCTAAATCAGTTACGGTCACATGCGACCATTCCAGACCGGGCTGTAGATTAATAGCAGGAACTTTATGTCGTTCACAAAATCCGGTTCCGCTCATAGTTTTCCCTTCATTCTTACCTTCCTTATTATGATTTTACTTAAAACAGGTGTGGACAATAATAATAAAATGGAACAAGAAAAACGCAATTAATATAATGTCTGGATACACATGTAGTAAATACTTACGTAATTTACTTTGTTCAAAGAGGTTAGCCTGTCAAACTGAAGTAGGATACTTTAATTGGAGAAAAAATTGGACTAGAAGGTAGCCCAATAAAGTTATATAATATTCTGCAGATGGTTAACAAATATTGCCAGGGTTTTATTCTTCTTTTCTTATCTTCTATGAGGTGAACGGTTTTTCAGAACCTTGTTTGAATACTCAATATCTTTTGACACAGAGAAATTCAATTGTGGCAGAAAACACCCCACCATTATATCACAGATGATACTGAAGCTGTCATTAATATAACTATTGTGCTTCAATTGTCTTTTTATATAAAAATAAATTTTTAGATAAATCCTTTTTTAAATTCATTTAATTTTACAGCGCATATAATGTTAATACGTGGAATCCTAACTATGAAGTACCATGCAGTTTTTTGAAGTTTTTGGAAGCTATCGTCTTCAGTGTTTCTTTTGTTGGTGTGTGAAACAGTAGTGCTATTTTGGAAGAATGTAAAAAGATTGTTAGGAAAAATAGCGCGAACGTTTTATTTTAGAGTTAATCGTAGAATATAATGCTACTAAATAAACATGGTGCTTTTTGTATAAGTTATAGGCATAGTATTAGGTGCCAGAAAAAATATAATGAGCAATTAAGCGGTCACTTACTCTATAGATCAAAGCTTGAAAAGCTAATAAATAAACAAATTCCTAGGCCGTAATTCGTGACTAAATATTTTTTCTATTTATTAAAAAACCATATAAAAATCCGTTGCGTAGTTTTAAAGATGAAAGCATACATAGGGATAGAAAGAGCGACTGTTTTGTACTATGTAGTGATCTAATGCAATAAATAAGTAAATAGTTTTAGTTCTTTATAATTTAGAAAACTAAACTGAATAGACCGTACGACGTCTACAAATTCCTTTATTAGTACCTAATTGTTATATACTAGTAACATGCTCTTCTATATGGTTTGTATCCACAAAAAAAAAACAAAATATTAAAAATACCCTATTGTAAAGGATATCGGCCAGATCCTTGACATGATGAGACTCAGGAAATAGGCCCTGTCAGAAGTTTTAGGTTAAGTTCCTTTTGTTACATTTTCGTCACCAGACAGTTGTTGTGATGCCATAATTGACCCTTAAAAAGAACCTGTCCCACTCGAGTACAAAAATCGTAACCTCCTGTAACAACGCACAACCAGCCTTTATATTAGTTATAAACAACAGATATGCAAAATTTGTTTCCCTTATTTTTACATATTTTAAACATGGACATAGCATTTAACAGTAATTTACATACAATAATGCACCTAAAAATAAAAATAACATTACTAAAGATAACATTACTAAAATAATAAATTTTAATCAGGCATATTTAAATATTTGACATACTTTCTAAATGGAGGACGTAATCAACGCGAAGGTCAAAATAATTGAAATCATGCAGACAAATAAAGCAGTACGGCACTTACGTCGCCCAATACGTAAAAACAGTTAACACATATTGCTGGTTTTACAAGTCGGCCAAGCGTTTTCAATTATTATTTAGAACAAGCAAAAATTTACTCGTTCTGTAAACAAAAATAAAATTTAAGATATTAATGGATATATATGTTTACGGAACATTGAGTTCTACTTGAATAGAATACACATGGTGTATCTATTACGGATTTAGATGTATTTTGTTATTCAAGCTACATTTTGACTCGGTGACGAGAGGAACAAAAACGTTTGGCTTCATATTAAAACATAAGTCAATTTTAACAACAACAATTACAAAGTAAATTATTAAAATATGCACTTCGAATTATATACTAGGATATATTAAGATAGGTTTACTTGTGATGGTTTTTTTTATAATTATAATTATTATATTGACAGTTACAAAAAGAAAAAAAATCCGTTACAAATGATGAAATAAAACTAACAGTTAAAAAATTAAACGTTATATCATAATCAGTTAAGATAAAAGACGATAATCTTAAAAATAACAATTTGTGTATTTGTGTATGTGTGTCTGTGTCTTTGTTCGTTCTCGATTTTGCTGATTATAAATGTTGTCGTTATTTAATAATAACATTACACTGTATTTTAACTTATTTTTAGAGAGATGAATAATGAAATAAACATTATGCGGCCGTTGCACATTTATAGATGCAAATGTGCCTTATTTGTAGACGTGGGTCGTTACAAAACTTTTAAGAAACGAAACGGAACGAGTTACGTGGACGGCGTCGCTTGTTTTAAAAACTAGTTATTTTTTATAACTAGCTACTTTCATCTAGCTACTGTGCATACATAAGTTCCATAACTATACAGTTACGAACGTTGCTCAACTATACGGTAACTTTCGTTTCTCAACTATACGGTTACATACGAAACGAAAATCACGGTTTCGTGTATGATGTCCAATAGTTAAATCAATGCATTTACTTTTCTGCATACTCTACTCCGTTTTACAATTATAAAATGTTTTATTGATTTATTGGTGTTTACTACGAAACTATGATTTGAATAAAAATATTCCTCCTGGCTTACTTTAAATTAAATTTCCTTGTTACAATGACGAAGATTAATATTTACTGTTTATTTACTCTTTTGTTGTAAATAAAATAAAACAAAATCAAAATCTTGTTTTTGTTTTATTTTGCTTTTGATTTAAATAACTGCTGGTTTCCCGGAATCGCAAGAATTTATTTTCCAACAGGGGTCACTCGAATGTGGTATCGAAGTGTATTAGTCATACCTATGAAAACTAAATGCTTCACTCACAGCGAGTGACGCATTTAGTTGGCTCCCGTTTACTCTGATCTGCCATCTCTCTCGCACGGCCCGTAGGTAGGCAAGATGCGAAAGAAATGTAGCGCTTTACGCTCACTCGACTGACGAACGAAAATGACGACGGCCGAGTTCGCCCGAATAACGTGTTTACAAAAATAACTACTTTTAATTTGACACGAAACGGTTATTACGTTTCATATCGCGTAACCAGTTTTTATAACTGAAATAACACTCATGCCTACTTGACTTAACTTTTAACTTATTTTTTAGTTAAAAATATTATTTGTTGCTAAAGCTTTCTAACAGTTTGCAGTAAAAGTAAGGTATTTGTAAATTAAATGACTCTTACTTTATCACAATTCTCTCCATGTACCGATATGCCAAAAATAAAGTAACGTCACATAACATGGTCGTGTTATATTTAAATTATGCTCAAGAGAAAGTATTGCAATTTGACAAAAGCAAGGATGTCTCAAAACCGTACAACTCTTCTCTTGAGGATCTTACATGATACGAAAGCTACAAAGTTAACGCCGGACGTCCCACGTAGCCTGTCTTTGTTCCCACACTGGTGGAACTGACCCTCGCATGTCATACCGGAAGTCACACGTTCGAATTCAGCGGAAGAAGAGCTTTAGAGTTTTCATTGTTTTCTATTTAGTTAAGTGAGAATGAAATAAAAAGGTGTGTGTATGTAGTTATGAACATGCTTTCGAAATTATAATTTTTTTCTGTAAATTCTTTTTTTATTTTTTCATTTTGCCTAATTTTACGTTTGTAAAATTAAAAAGTAGGTACACTGAAAGAATAACTTTTATGTTAGAGATGTTTTCTAGTTGGCTTTGGCGTAGGCGGTCGGCCCAAATTATCTAAAAATTAAGATGATCCATGCCCAAGATGGGCATGTAAAAAGTTGGTTCACCCACCAACCTGCAATGGACCAGCGTGTTGGGAAACGGTCCAACCCCCTCCTTTCCCCAATGGAAAAGGCAGGCATTAGGTAAGGCTTATGTCCGGCAGTGGACTAACACAGGCTAATGTGGATGAAGCAAGCATACATTAAACATTGAACAGTACAAACACTTCTACCTCGCACCTACCTATGTATTTTCCTACTCACACTCCGTCCTACAACTACGAAGTAATGTACTAGTATAGTTATGTAATTATTTGATAGTTCTTTAAACATTGTATTTAATTCTTTGTATTTAATCCTACCCGCGCGGCTAAAGAAATAACAGGCAAACTAGTTTCAATCCTCTTAATTTAGTGTCTTAAATTGTAAAAACAGTTAAAGGTACTTTGCAATATATACAAAGGTGTAAGTAGTTGACTAATTATCTCAATTATAGTATTTGTTTCCTATATTGTAAAACTATTTAAGTAATATTTTAATGTGAAGTGTTTCGTTTGATCATATTTACACGGTCGCATATTGTTAACAGGTTTGAATAGCCCCCGTACCACGATACGATATCTGTTCGCAGCCGCTGTCGTTTGATTATCGTTTGTGTGTCGCTTGGTATATTGTTACCGGAAAATGATTTGCGCTGGATGCCAACAGAAAACTCGGCGGGATGAAGCGGTAATAACTTGCTCACTGAAGTCATGTAATCAAACCTTTCATGCACCCTGCGCAAAAGTTGAACAACTCACAACGGATCAAGCTAACACATGGATTTGTCCAGACTGTGCTGCAAAATCCAGAAAGGGCGGTGCAAATTCGCTTACTCCAGTTCACTCATTATCAGAAAATGTCATCATAATAAAGAAAAATCAACCACGGCCCGGTAACTCTGCGCACGCTGCAGGCGCCCTGTCTATTACAACCGCTGTAGCTGGCATCAATGCCGCCGTCCCGGTTGCCGCCACTAAAATCAATGCAATAAAAACCGTCGCTCCTGTCAATT
>JAGSMT010001436.1:0-11709 GCA_029286875.1 Lamproptera curius
CACTTACCGGCAACACGCACTCACTACACTGTTGCACGGTGACACGATGACTCGGCGACTCGGCGTCTTTCTTCGCCACTTGTAGGCGTCGGGGGAGGGCGTAGCCACGGGTGGGCCAAGGACGGCGCAGGTAGCAGGGGGATCGAGCGGGCTTGTCCGGTCGATCCGAGAGCCTGAGCGTTCTGTGATGTTTTGTTCCTGTTTTCTCAAAAACATATAGGCATGTTCAGTTTATAATATACCGCAGTTCTACAAGTATTTAACGGTCAAGCCATGTAAGTTATATGGACTATATAAGCAGTGTATTAAAACACTAAAAACGAAACTTTATTAAAAAAGTAGTGCACGAACAAGTAGACAATGTACTGCGATAACGCAATTATTAAAATCCTTGGATTGCATTATATATGTATTGTTCAGGGGATATATTTTAACAATAGAAATGAAATCATGATCAAAACTAATAGGCATGTTGCAGTTAATAATATACCGCAGTTCTACAAGTATTTAACGGTCAAGCCATTTAGTTATATGGGCTTATATAAGCAGTGTTATTAAAAACTAGAAACGAAACTTTATTAAAAAAGTGTGCACGAACAAGAAGACAATATACCGGTTTAATGCAAACATTAAAGTACTGGGATGTGCATTAATGTGCTATTGTATCGGGATATATTTTAACAATAGAAATGAATCATGATCAAAAACAAATAGGCATGTTGAAGTTAATAATATACCGCAGTTCTACAAGTATTTAACGGTCAAGCCATTTAGTTATATGGCTTATATAAGCAGTTTTATTAAAACACTAGAAACGAAACTTTATTAAAAAAAAGTGTGCACGAACAAGTAGACAATATACCGGTTTAATGCAATCATTAAAATCCTGGGATGTGCATTAATGTGCTATTGTATCGGGGGATATATTTTAACAATAGAAATGAATCATGATCAAAAACAAATAGGCATGTTGAAGTTAATAATATACCGCAGTTCTACAAGTATTTAACGGTCAAGCCATTTAGTTATATGGGCTTATATAAGCAGTGTTATTAAAACACTAGAAACGAAACTTTATTAAAAAAAGTGTGCTCGAACAAGAAGACAATATACCGGTTTAATGCAAACATTAAAGTACTGGGATGTGCATTAATGTGCTATTGTATCGGAGGATATATTTTAACATTAGAAATGAATTATGAATCTAGAAACGGAACTTTATTAAAAAAGGTGATGAACAAGTAGAATATACCGGTTTAATGCAATCATTAAAATTCTGGATGTGCATTAATGTGCTATTGTATGAGGATATATTTTAACAATAGAAATGAATCATGATCAAAACAAATAGGCATGTTGCAGTTAATAATATACCGATTTCTACAAGTATTTAACGGTCAAGCCATTGTTATATGCGCTTTTTTATAGCGTTTTATTAAAACACTAGAAACGAAACTTTAATAAAAAGGTGCAGGAACAAGTAGACAATATACCGGTTTAATTCAATCATTAAAGACTGGGATGTCATAATTTGCTATTGTTTCGGAGGATATATTTTAACAAAAGAAATGAATTATGAATCTAGAAACGGAACTTTATTAAAAAAAAGTGTACGAACAAGTAGACAATATACCGGTTTAATGAATCATTAAAATTCTGGGATGTCATTAATGTCTATTGTATCGGAGGATATATTTTAACAATAGAAATGAATCATGATCAAAAACAAATAGGCATGTTGAGTTAATAATATACCGCATTTCTAAAGTATTTAACGTCAAGCCATTGTTATATGCGCTTTTATAAGCCGTTTTATTAAAACACTAGAAACGAAACTTTAATAAAAAAGTGTGCAGGAACAAGTAGCAATATACCGGTTTAATTCAATCATTAAAATTTGGGATGTGCATTAATGTGCTATTGTATCGGGGGATAAATTTTAACAATAGAAATAAATCTGATCAAAAACAAATAGGATGTTGAAGTTAATAATTAACCGCAGTTCTACAAGTATTTAACGGTCGTTATTAAGATATGGGCTTTATAAGCCGTTTTATTAAACATAGAAACGAAACTTTATGGAAAAAGTGTTCGAAAAGTTGATAATATACCGGTTTAATGCAAACATTAAAGTACTGGATGCATTAATGTGCTATTGTATCGGGGATATATTTTAACAATAGAAATAAAATCATGATCAAAAACAAATAGGCATGTTAGTTAATAATTAAACGCAGTTCTACAAGTATTTAAGGTCAAGCATTAAGTATATGGGCTTTTATAAGCCGTTTTATTAAAACACTAGAAACGAAACTTTATGGAAAAAAAGTGTGTGAACAAGTTGACAATATACCGGGTAATGCAAACATTAAGTACTGGGATGTGATTAATTTGCTATTGTTTCAGAGGAAATATTTTAACAAAAGAAATGAATCATGAATCTAGAAACGAAACTTTATTAAAAAAGGTGTGCACGAACAAGTAGACAATATACTGGTTAATGCAATCATTAAAATTTGGATGCATTAATGCTATTGTATCGGAGGATATATTTAACAATAGAAATGAATCATGATCAAAAACAATAGGCATGTTGTCAGTTAATAATATACGCATTTTACAAGTATTTAACGGTCAAGCATTAGTTATATGCGCTTTTATAAGCTGTTTTATTAAAACCAGAAACGAAACTTTAATAAAAAGTGTGCAGGAACAAGTAGACATATATACGGTTTAATGAACATTAAAATTTGGGATGTGCATTAAGTGCTATTGTATCGGGGATAAATTTAACAATAGAAATAAATCATGATCAAAACAAATAGGCATGTTGAAGTGAATAATTAACTGCGCTTCTACAAGTATTTAACGGTCAAGCTATTAAGGTATATGGGCTTTATAAGCCGTTTTATTAAAACACTAGAAACGAAACTTTATGGAAAAAGTTGCTCGAACAAGTTGACAATATACGTTTAATGCAAACATTAAAGTACTGGGATGTGCATTAATGTGCATTGTATCGGGGATATATTTTAACCATAGAAATGAATCAGATCAAAACAAATAGGCATGTTGCAGTTAATAATATACCGCAGTTCTACAAGTATTTAACGGTCAGCATTTAGTTATATGGGCTTATATAAGCAGTGTTATTAAAACACTAGAAACGAAACTTTATTAAAAAAAGTGTGCACGAACAAGTAGACAATATACTGCGATAACGCAATTATTAAAATCCTGGGATGTGCATTAATGTGTCTATTCAATCGGGATATTTTTAACAATAGAAATGAATCATGATCAAAAACAAATAGCCATGTTGAAGCTTAATAATTTACTGCAGTTCTATAAGTATTGAACGGTAAAGTCATTTAGTTATATGGGCTTTTATTAGCCGTTGTTATTAAAACACTAGAAACGAAACTTTATTAAAAAAGTGTGCACGAACAAGAAGACAATATACCGGTTTAATGCAAACATTAAAGTACTGGATGTGATTAATGTGCTATTGTATCGGGGGATATATTTTAACAATAGAAATGAATCATGATCAAAACAGAATAGTTGCATGTTAATGAAAATATACCGCAGTTCTACAAGTATTTAACGGTCAAGCCATTTAGTTATATGGCTTATATAAGCAGTTTTATTAAAACACTAGAAACGAAACTTTATTAAAAAAAGTGTGCACGAACAAGTAGACAATATACCGGTTTAATGCAATCATTAAAATCCTGGGATGTGCATTAATGTGCTATTGTATCGGGGATATATTTTAACAATAGAAATGAATCATGATCAAAAACAAATAGGCATGTTGCAGTTAATAATATACCGCAGTTCTACAAGTATTTAACGTCAAGTTTCTGTAGTTATATGGGCTTATATAAGCAGTGTTATTAAACACTAGAAACGAAACTTTGTTAAAAAGTGTGACGAACAAGTAGACAATATACTGGTTTAATGCAATCATTAAAGTACTGGATGTATTAATGTGCTATTGTATCGGGGAAATATTTAACAATAGAAATGAATCAAGATCAAAACAAAAGTCATGTCGAAGTTAATAATATACCGCAGTTCTACAAGTATTTAACGGTCAAGCCATTTAGTTATATGGGCTTATATAAGCAGTGTTATTAAAACACTAGAAACGAAACTTTATTAAAAAAAGTGTGCACGAACAAGAAGACAATATACCGGTTTAATGCAAACATTAAAGTACTGGGATGTGCATTAATGTGCTATTGTATCGGAGGATATATTTTAACATTAGAAATGAATCATGATCTAAAACAAATAGGCATGTTGAAGTTAATAATATACGCAGTTCTACAAGTATTTAACGGTCAAACCATTAAGTTCTATGGGCTTATATAAGCATGGTTATTAAAACACTAGAAACGAAACTTTATTAAAAAGTGTACGAACAAGACGATAATATACCGATTTAATGCAAACATTAAAGTACTGGATGTGATTAATTGCTATTGTTTCGAGGATATATTTTAACAAAAGAAATGAATTATGAATCTAGAAACGGAACTTTATTAAAAAGTGTGCACGAACAAGTAGACAATATACCGGTTTAATGCAATCATTAAAATCCTGGGATGTGCATTAATGTGCTATTGTATCGGAGGATATATTTAACAATAGAAATGAATCATGATCAAAAACAAAGGCATGTTGCGTTAATAATATACCGCATTTCTACAAGTATTTAACGGTCAAGCCATTAATTATATGCGCTTTATAAGCCGTTTTATTAAAACACTAGAAACGAAACTTTAATAAAAAAGGTGCTGGAACAAGTAGACAATATACCGGTTTAATTCAATCATTAAAGTACTGGGATGTGCATTAATTTGCTATTGTTTCGGAGGATATATTTTAACAAAAGAAATGAATTATGAATCTGAAACGAAACTTTTTAAAAAGGGGCCGAACAAGTAGACAAATACCGGTTAATGCAACAAAAATTGGGAGTAAAGTTTAGATTGAGGATATATTTAACAAAGAAATGAACATATCAAAACAAAGGCATGTTGAGTTAATAATATACCCATTTTACAAGATTTAATCAAGATTAAGTTATATGGCTTTTATAAGCCGATTAAAAAAGAAACGAAACTTAAAAAAAGGTAGGAACAAGTAGAAAATAATAAATGCAACAAAAATTTGGGATGTAAAGGTGTTTGTATCGGGGAAAATTTTAAAATAGAAATAAACGATCAAAAAACAAATAGGGAGAGTTAAAATTAACCCAGTTCCGATTTAAGGCCGTTTATTAAGGATATGGGCTTTTGCTTTTTAAAAACACTAGAAACGAAACTTTTATGGAAAAAAAGGTGCTCGAAAGTTGAAAATACCGGTTTAATGCAAACAAAAGTACTGGGATGTGATTAAGGCAATGGGGGAATATTTTAACAATAGAAATAAATCAATCAAAAAAAGGATTTAAGAAAATAACCCAGTTCTACAAGATTTAACGGTCAAGCCATTAAGGATAAGGGGTTTATGGTTTTTAAAAACACGAAACGAAACTTTGGGAAAAAGTGTGCTGAACAAGTTGAAATATACCGGGTAATGCAAACATTAAAGTATTGGATGTATTCATTTGTATTGTTTCAGAGGAAAAAAAAAAAGAAATGAATCATGAATCTAGAACGAAACTTTTAAAAAGTGTAGAACAAGTAGACAATATACCGGTTTAATGCAACAAAATTTGGGATGGTTTAATTGCAATGGAGGATATATTTTAACAAAAAATGAATCATGATCAAAAAAAAATATTTGAGAAAAATATACCGATTTTACAAGTATTTAAGGTAAGCCATTGTTATATGCTTTTATGCCGTTTTATTAAAACACAGGAAACGAAACTTTTAAAAAAAGGTGCAGGAACAAGTAGAAATATACCGGGTTTAATGCAATCATTAAAATTTGGGATGTATTAATTGCTATTGTATCGGGGGAAAAAAATAGAAATAAATCATGATCAAAAACAAAAGGATGTTGAAGTGAATAATTCCCATTCTACAAGTATTTAACGGTCAACCATTAAGGTATATTTTAAGCCGTTTTATTAAAACACTAGAAACGAAACTTTATGGAAAAAAGTTCTCGAACAAGTTGATAATTACGGTTTAATGCAAACATTAAAGTCGGGATGCATTAATGTGCTATTGTATCGGGGATATATTTTAACCATAGAAATAATCATGATCAAAACAAATAGATGTTGAGTTAAAATATACCGCAGTTCTACAAGTATTTAACGGTCAAGCCATTAAGTATATGGCTTATATAAGCTGTTTAAAACACTAGAAACGAAACTTATAAAAAGTGTGCTCGAACAAATAGACAATATACTCGGATAACGCAAATTATTAAACATTGGATGCATTGCTATTCAATCTGCAGTATTTAATGAATATGATCAAAACAGCATGTTGAAGCTAATAATTTACTGCAGTTCTATAGATTGAAAGTAAAGTCATTTAGTTATGGCTTATACGTTTTATTAAACACTAGAAACGAAACTTTATTAAAAAGTGTGCACGAACAAGTAGACAATATACCGGTTTAATGCAAATCATTAAAAGTACTGGGATGTGTATTAATGTGCTATTGTATCGGAGGATATATTTAACAATAGAAAATGAATCATGATCAAAAACAAATAGGCATGTTGCTAGTTAATAATATACCGATTCTACAAGTATTTAACGGTCAAGCATTTAGTTTATAGGTTATATGCAGTTTTAATAAACAGAGACGTTATTAAAAAGTTAAACAAGTAGACAATATACCGGTTAATGAATTAAATCCTGATGTGATAATGCTATTTCGAGAAAATTAAAAAGAAATGAATCATGAATCTAGAAACGAAACTATTAAAGTGACGAACAAGTAGACAATATACCGGTTTAATGCAATCATTAAAATCCTGGGATGTGCATTAATGTGCTATTGTATCGGGGGATATATTTTAACAATAGAAATGAATCATGATCAAAAACAACAGGCATGTTGAAGGAATAATTAACCGCATTCTACAAGTATTTAACGGTCAAGCCATTATAGGTATATGGCTTTATAAGCCGTTTTATTAAAACACTAGAAACGAAACTTTAATGGAAAAAGTGATGCGGAACAAGTTGACAATATACCGGTTTAATGCAAACATTAAAAGTACTGGGATGTGCATTAATGTGCTATTGTATCGGGGATAAATTTTAACCATAGAAATGAAATCATGATCAAAACAAACAGGCATGTTGCAGTTAATAATTATACCGCAGTTCTACAAGTAATTAACGGTCAAGTTTATTAAGGTATATGGGCTTTATATGCCGTTTATTAAACACTAGAAACGAAACTTTATTAAAAAGTGTACGAACAAAGACAATGTATCGTGATAATGCAATATTAAAATCCTTGATGTGATTAATGCTATGTCAATCGGGAATATTTTAACAATAGAAATGAATCATGATCAAAAACAAAAGCCATGTTGAAGTAATAATTTACCAGGTTTCTATAAGTATTGAACGGTCAAGCCATTTAGTTATATGGGCTTATATAAGCAGTTTTATTAAAACACTAGAAACGAAACTTTATTAAAAAAAGTGTGCACGAACAAGAAGACAATATACCGGTTTAATGCAAACATTAAAGTACTGGGATGTGCATTAATGTGCTATTGTATCGGGGATATATTTTAACAATAGAAATGAATCATGATCAAAAACAAATAGGCATGTTGAAGTTAATAATATACCGCAGTTCTACAAGTATTTAACGGTCAAGCCATTTAGTTATATGGGCTTATATAAGCAGTTTTATTAAAACACTAGAAACGAAACTTTATTAAAAAAGTGTGCACGAACAAGTAGACAATATACCGGTTTAATGCAATCATTAAAATCCTGGATGTGCATTAATTTGCTATTGTTTCGGAGGAAATATTTTAACAAAAGAAATGAATCATGAATCTAGAAACGAAACTTTATTAAAAAAGTGTGCACGAACAAGTAGACAATATACCGGTTTAATGCAATCATTAAAATCCTGGGATGTGCATTAATGTGCTATTGTATCGGAGGATATATTTTAACAATAGAAATGAATCATGATCAAAACAAATAGGCATGTTGCAGTTAATAATATACCGCAGTTCTACAAGTATTTAACGGTCAAGCCATTAGTTATATGGGCTTTATAAGCCGTTTTATTAAAACACTAGAAACGAAACTTTAATAAAAAGTGCAGGAAAGAGACAATATACCGGTTTAATGCAACTCATTAAAATTCTGGGATGTGATTAATGTGCTATTGTATCGGGGGATAAATTTTAACAATAGAAATAAATCATGATCAAAACAAATAGGCATGTTGAAGTTAATAATTTACCGCAGTTCTACAAGTATTTAACGGTCAAGCCATTTAGTTATATGGGCTTATATAAGCCGTGTTATTAAAACACTAGAAACGAAACTTTATTAAAAAAAGTGTGCTCGAACAAGAAGACAATATACCGGTTTAATGCAAACATTAAAGTACTGGGATGTGCATTAATGTGCTATTGTATCGGGGGATATATTTTAACAATAGAAATGAATCATGATCAAAAACAAATAGGCATGTTGCAGTTAATAATATACCGCAGTTCTACAAGTATTTAACGGTCAAGCCATTTAGTTATATGGGCTTATATAAGCAGTGTTATTAAAACACTAGAAACGAAACTTTATTAAAAAAAGTGTGCACGAACAAGTAGACAATATACTGCGATAACGCAATTATTAAAATCCTGGGATGTGCATTAATGTGCTATTGTATCGGGGGATATATTTTAACAATAGAAATGAATCATGATCAAAAACAAATAGCCATGTTGAAGCTTAATAATTTACTGCAGTTCTATAAGTATTGAACGGTAAAGCCATTTAGTTATATGGGCTTATATAAGCAGTTTTATTAAAACACTAGAAACGAAACTTTATTAAAAAAGTGTACGAACAAGAAGACAATATACCGGTTTAATGCAAACATTAAAGTACTGGGATGTGCATTAATGTGCTATTGTATCGGAGGATATATTTTAACATTAGAAATGAATCATGATCTAAAACAAATAGGCATGTTGAAGTTAATAATATACAGCAGTTCTACAAGTATTTAACGGTCCATTTAGTTATATGGCTTATATAGCAGTTTTAATAAAACACTAGAGACGAAACTTTATTAAAAAAGTACACGAACAAGTAGACAATATACCGGTTTAATGCAATCATTAAAATCCTGGATGTGCATTAATTTGCTATTGTTTCGAGGAAATATTTTAATAAAAGAAATGAATCATGAATCTAGAAACGAAACTTTATTAAAAAGTGTGCACGAACAAGTAGACAATATACCGGTTTAATGCAATCATTAAAATCCTGGGATGTGCATTAATGTGCTATTGTATCGGAGGATATATTTTAACAATAGAAATGAATCATGATCAAAAACAAATAGGCATGTTGCAGTTAATAATATACCGCAGTTCTACAAGTATTTAACGGTCAAGTTTTTAAGTTATATGGGCTTTATAAGCCGTTTTATTAAAACACTAGAAACGAAACTTTATGAAAAAGTGTGCTCGAACAAGTTGACAATATACTGGTTTAATGCAAACATTAAAGTACTGGATGTGCATTAATGTGCTATTGTATCGGGGATATATTTTTAACAATAGAAATGAATCATGATCAAAAACAAATAGGCATGTTGCAGTTAATAATATACCGCAGTTCTACAAGTATTTAACGGTCAAGCCATTTAGTTATATGGGCTTATATAAGCAGTGTTATTAAAACACTAGAAACGAAACTTTATTAAAAAAAGTGTGCACGAACAAGTAGACAATATACTGCGATAACGCAATTATTAAAATCCTGGGATGTGCATTAATGTGCTATTGTATCGGGGGATATATTTAACAATAGAAATAAATCTTGATCAAAAACAAATAGGCATGTTGAAGTATAATTCAACGCAGTTCTACAAGTATTTAACGGTCAAGTTTATAAGGATATGGGCTTTATAAGCCGTTTTATTAAAACACTAGAAACGAAACTTTATGGAAAAAGTGTGCTCGAACAAGTTGACAATATATCCGGTTTAATGCAAACATTAAAGTACTGGATGTGCATTAATGTGCTATTGTATCGGGGGATATATTTTAACAATAGAAATGAATCATGATCAAAAACAAATAGGCATGTTGCAGTTAATAATATACCGCAGTTCTACAAGTATTTAACGGTCAAGCCATTTAGTTATATGGGCTTATATAAGCAGTGTTATTAAAACACTAGAAACGAAACTTTATTAAAAAAAGTGTGCACGAACAAGTAGACAATATACTGCGATAACGCAATTATTAAAATCCTGGGATGTGCATTAATGTGCTATTGTATCGGGGGATATATTTTAACAATAGAAATGAATCATGATCAAAAACAATAGGTACATGTTAAAGTTAATAATTAACTGCAGTTCTACAAGTATTTAACGGTCAAGCTCATTACGGTATATGGGCTTTTATAAACCGTTTTATTAAAACATCTAGAAACGAAACTTTATGGAAAAAGTGTGCTCGAACAAGTTGACAATATACCGGTTTAATGCAAACATTAAAGTACTGGGATGTATTAATGCTATTGTATCGGGGATATATTTAACAATAGAAATAAATCATGATCAAAAACAAATAGTCATGTCGAAGTTAATAATTTACCGCAGTTCTACAAGTATTTAACGGTCAAGCCATTTAGTTATATGGGCTTATATAAGCAGTGTTATTAAAACACCTAGAAACGAAACTTTATTAAAAAAGATGTCAATGAACAAGAAGACAATATACCGGTTTAATGCAAACATTAAAGTACTGGGATGTGCATTAATGTGCTATTGTATCGGGGATATATTTTAACAATAGAAATGAATCATGATCAAAAACAAATAGGCATGTTGAAGTTAATAATTTACCGCAGTTCTACAAGTATTTAACGGTCAAGCCATTTAGTTATATGGGCTTATATAAGCAGTGTTATTAAAACACTAGAAACGAAACTTTATTAAAAAAAGTGTGCACGAACAAAAGCCAATGTCACTGCGATAACGCAATTATTAAAACTTTGGATGTGCATTAATGTGCTATTCAATCGGGGATATATATTTCAACAATAGAAATGAATCATGATCAAAAACATATAGGCATGTTGCAGTTTATAATATACCGCAGTTCTACAAGTATTTAACGGTCAAGCCATGGTAGTTATATGGGCTTATATAGCAGTGTTATTAAACACTAAAACGAAACTTTATTAAAAAAAGTGTGCACGAATAAGTAGACAATGTACTGCGATAACGCAATTATTAAAATCTTGGATGTGCATTAATTGTATTGTTTCGGAGGATATATTTTAACAATAGAAATGAATCATGTTCATAAACAAATAGGCGTGTTGCAGTTAATAATACCGCAGTTCTACAAGTATTTAACGGTCAAGCCATTAAGGTATATGGGCTTTTATAAGTCGTTTTATTAAAACACTAGAAACGAAACTTTATGGAAAAAGGTGTCGAACAAGTTACAATACCGGTTTGATGCAATCATTAAAATCCTCGGATTGCATTAATGTGCTATTGTAT
>JAGSMT010001437.1:0-12092 GCA_029286875.1 Lamproptera curius
CGTATAAATTAAAATTAACCAAATAGTATAATCAAAAGTATTGTTTAATAAATAAATTAAAATGTTATGTGATAATAGTAAATATTTTTTTAGACGTAATTGATTTAAAACATAGTTGATTAATATAGTAATATTATACAACATCTCTTCGTCAAAATGTATTGTCATTTTATTGTAGCTTTTATTTTTTATGATTTAATTTTATTTGAATTGAATTAAATTTTTTGTAATTTAATTTAAGAGATTATATGTAGAAAATTAGTAATTTAGTATTACTTTTATAATTTCTAATTTGACAAATTTGACGTTAATAAGACTAAGAAAAGCTTAGAGCTATAATGGACCAATAAACACGATACAATTGTGAAACAGATTTCGCTTTTCAGATCTATGGCAAAAAAAAAAAAGCCTGTAGCATTTTATTTCATTGTTATATTCAGGACTGTTCTTGAAAAGTTCATTGCTTTAGTAAATCTTATTACTTTTACAAAATATCTTCTTTAAATTATAAATATCAGTTCGAATCTCTATAAAAGGATTATAAAATTTTGGAAAAATCCAAACACAATTCAGTTATTTTTTAATTAATAAACCAATAGTACATGTTATTTTTGTAAATATATATCTATTTTATGAGTAATTTAATTATCTATATACTACTAATGTACAACTACAGGTAAAAATAATGTTATTCGCGAAATCCGTTAAAACGATCACATTAATATCAGCTAAGCTTTGGCCGGATTATACTGCCAAGAATGATTTATTATAGCAATTATTAAATCTGATACAAGGCTGTCCGAGGGAAGTTCGCCATATAGGTATTACTGAATAAAGTAACACGATTGCATAAAAAGCTTTATTGAATTTAATAAATTCCTTGTTAGCGTAGAAAGATTTTATTTAAGATTGTATGATCAATCAATAGATGAGAAGAGAATTAAAGGCTTTCACTCATGGAAGATAATATAAAATGTTATTAATACGTTCTAGTAACATTATTTTTTACTTGTGTATTACTTGAAACTTATTATGAATCCTTTTTAGCTCTGTCCTTATTTATGTATCCTTAATTATTTCTTTTATTTACGCGATTAATATACATATCAAATCCACTTATTTACGGATTTTTCGAGTTACTTAAATATATTTATTCCCGACGTTTCGGATTCTTTTCAGCATCCATGATCACGGGCAGACTAAGTTAGTATATGTCTGTACAGACATATGTATCCTTTCTAGTGCGCGCTTTTTAATCTGCTTTAGGACAAAAATACAACACATAAAAAACGTTGCAAAAATCTTATTTTACTAATGGTTTTACGTTCGGTCATTATTAAGTTATTCTCTTATTTTAATCTACATGAAAAAATTATTTTGAGTATTTTACTAGTATTTTAACAGATTTAAAAAAGTATTTTTTCCTAAGAACTTTATTTGTATATTATCAAATTAAAACAAAGAAAGAGAATGCATTTAGTTGAACAAAAGTATACAAAACTTCAATGATATGTATTCGAGATACTGAAATAAATGTGCCCGCGTTCCCACAGGCATCGGAACATCCATTCGACCCGCATCTATTGTTCGCTAGAAAATGAATGTGCTCTTTTACCAAACCGGGTTCCGCTTTTGAACATTTTGTTGAAAAAAATAAAAATACATCATTGCAATAAAAATTTATGACTGAAAATCGTGGCTCGTGTTATAAATGTATTTTTTTATGCTGTTTATTAATTATAAAAAACATTTATCTTACTATAGCGTCTTTTATTTATACAACAACAAAGTCATAAATAATATAGATATGAATTCGCAAATAACTGTATGACAATTAAATATATTTATAAAGCAAGTTTTAAATACTTTCTAGCGGTCGAACAATCAGACCACGACCGCTCCGCATGTCTACAAAATATAATAGAATATGGAAATATACGCGATAAAATTCTTCGAAGTCATTTTATTCAGTGAAATTTAATGTCAGGCCCTCTTCGAGATCGATGAAGTGACCTTAGATTTTTATATCAGTATACCAGAGATAAGCTAGATCAAACAGACAGACGGACCGACAGACAGACGGCAAAAGATTCATACAAACATCATCAGCCTGTGATAGTTCCTAATGTTAGCTGGACAAAGATTTCCTAATACACCCCTATCCATTGGGAGGTTTTGGACCGTATCCCACCATGCTGGTCCAATGCGAGTTGGTGGGTGGACCGACTTTTTACATGTTCATTCCACGCGTGGATCATCTTACTTTTCAGACAATTGGGCGATCGGCCCTAATTTCTCTAACCACTAGGAAACAACAATAAAACTTTGTTGAGTCCCCGCTGGATTCGAACTCACGACCTTATCACTACTTGCGTATTTATGATTAAAACTTTTGCCTTTTATTTCTATTAACGTAATAATCAAACTTTTCTTTTCTACCTAATATTACATAATTAGCTAAACTTAATTTACGAACATAATTGTCTATAAATAAATGTAATTGTACTTGAAAATAATTGAGTCAGAGAGAGAGAATTAATGATTGAGGATAAACTAAGAAGTTATAAGACACAACAACGAAATATCCTCAACTTCGTAACTCGGCCGTTCTGATCGCTCATGTTCTAATTAATGGCGTCCTCCTTCATATTACGTACCCTTAATGCGTTCGTTTCTAATTTCCAGGCAGAAAAAGATGTCACAGAAAATTTTGGTGACGCTTCCCGCGAATAATCCGGTAACAGAAAAATCTAGAGTTAACAGTGGAAGCAATAGACTAATATAGTAATGTCTGATACATTGCATAAGTAATAAATATTTGTACACGAATATCATCTAAACAATGTTTACGATCCAAGACTTGCAAAAGTTCACTATTCATAATTAAAATAATAATTTTACACGCGATAGGATATATATATCAAATTTCTAAACTATAGTTTAGAAATATAAACGCAACATAATATACTTAGCTTTGAATTCGTGAATTACATAGAAATTGAAACATAAATGTAACTATTAAAATAGAACCCTCCAATTTTGGCGCGATGAGAATAAACCAGTGTAAGTGAATAAAGAAAACTCCGTAATATCTACCGAAGTTTTAGATATTATTTAGAAGGTAGATTTCGTTGTTTTCTTTCCGTATTTTAGTAGTTAATGAAATAATATGAAGGTGTTTTAGGCATAAAAAATATATAAAAGTTACTTACTTCATTGCTTTAATCTTGATTTATCTCTCATATTTAGTATCATCAACCAGGGAAAAAATAAACGGGGGCATTTTGTTCTACGTGGCCATAACCTTTGAATAGTCCTTGATATTCCATAATTTTATTTAATTTTTGGTGGTTCTATATATTTAATAATGAGTTTTTATTCAATCTTATCAATTCCAACTATCCATGTCATTGAGCACTACTGTGTTCCGGTTTGAAGGGCACCGGAGCCAGCGTATTTACTGAGTAAACGAGACTTAACTTCCTATGTCTCACGGTAGGCAGCGCGTTAGTGATACCAGTATTACCAATGTCTATGGGTGTCGGTGACCACTTTCCATCAGGTAGCCCGTCTGCTCGACTGCCTGCGTAGGCAATAAGAAAAGAGCATGTAACAGTCGGTCCACCCATCAACCCGCATTGGACCAGCGTGGTGGGATATGATCCAAAAAACCTCTTAATGGATAGGGGTTTATTAGGGGAGGCCTGTATCCAGCAGTGGACTATCACAGGCTGATGATGATGATAGTGATGATGATGAAGCATTTTAATGTAAACATTTTTAAGAATTGCAATAAAGAACATTCAAGACTTAAGATAATATAGTTTAAGTTCACATAAAAGTTATTGCATTATACCAATTTTTCATTCTATGTACACAAAACGTGTCATAGGTGACTATTGAAAAAATAAATACCTTAAAAGTTATTATAGATTTAAAATGCGTTGGCATAAAACGCGACGCAATTTCGTACGAAGAGCACGTTGTTACCAGCATATATTGCGTAAAACAGTTTGACGTTGTTAGAAGTCGGTCATATTGTTTTGTTAAAATTACACTTGTTTATTTATTTCTCTTTTAATATTAAAGAATTTTTATTGAGAGCACGATAAAAAGCAAGAGAAAAGAACTATTAAAGATGTTCTAACATTGACAATTTTAAAATAAACTGCAATAACGAAACTTTACTAAAATATAAAATTGATGTGGATCACACGTCGTATTTTGGACAAAATTAACACTAGGTATATATATTTCGACCGTATACAGAGAATATTTTATACACAATAGAACTTGTTATTGCTTAACTGATTACATATGTATGCGTTTCGCGTCCTGAATAGCCAAAAATCTCGTTTTTCCGTTGAAAAAAAAATTACTTCCAGCATGGCACACATGCCCGGAAATACTGTTTTATTCATAACGTCATCCGCGCGTGGTAATAAATGGAAATTTAATAATAGAATTTCTCATTTCTCAGTTATTATTTGGAAATTTGATGCCGTGACTACCTACCTCACATTAATTTTACTTTTAGGACCGAGTCCTAAGTTCAGATTATTATGTATTTATACCCGAGTATTTCTATATTATAAGCTTATTATTAAATATAAGCTTTAAAATTTAAACCCAAACTTACGTCACCAGTTCTAATATAGTGTTAACCGTTGTGGTTCTGTTAAACAGCAAATTCAATCACATTTATTTTTGACTGATTGCCCAAAAGAAGGAGGGAAGGTTTAACCTCGTTCGCCGCTCTTAGGACTCAGATTCGATTTTTCTTTTCAATTATGCATATTAGCTATCATTTGGCCTATTTTCTATCTTATTATTATAATAATTTAATACATTTATTAGAATTAAAAACTAGGTCGTCAAATATAAAAACCCAGTTTAGGTAAATTGCAAACTAAGAGATGGACTAAAATTCATAATTATGCATCTTTTTGAGGTCAAACGCAAAGTCTGTGAGCGTATATTCTGCTGCTGTTTCTTAATAATAAAGCACGATAACTACTTTTTTGTACATATTACAAAAAAATACGACCAACTTAAGACAATAAACTGTTCATTGTTATGTTGACACTCCCAATTTAATTTCCAAATTAGATCACACATATTAAAGAAAAGTTAACATTTAAAGTTCTTAATTTAACATGTTCTTGGACTATATTGCCATCGTATTTTATAATAGCGTAGTAAAAATTAACACCTCGTACTTTTTCCTTTGCCGACACCATTAGAGCATTTACATACAAAGACATCACTGAAAAAGGGTAACGAAAAATTTAAGACGCGAATCAGAATGTACAATAGTTTTCGTACACCAACAGCTTTCTATCCCTAAGTTTAAGATTTATGAATTCTCCGGCAGAAGACAAATGACAGAGGTTTTCATAGTTACAAAAGTCTCATGAAATTTCCTTGCAGAAAATAAAAATCGAACATCAGAATGACGAATATGAAACTTAGTACATTAAATTTTAGTTTTATTACAATTGGTATATAGATGACAATTTATTGTAAAAATTCAACGGAACAAAGACGGTTTTTTTTCAATGGTCAACATTTTTACCTAGCTTTTAAGTCTTCTTCTAGTACGCCCGTAAAATTTCAATTTATGAAAATAGTAGCTGTATAATCTTTAAACAAAGTTATCATTTTCAAGTAACGGACTAAATAAAAACATAAAAGAAGTTTTAATAAAATTTTTTAAAGATAAATCTCTTTCCAAGGACTTATATACAAAGCGTTTCGCTTGTTATCAAGTGAACGTTCTGATCATCATTTGCTTTGACCGATTAAGAAAGAAAATCCTACTAAAAATACTTTTACGAAGAACAAAAGACAAATTGTTAATAACTATGTAGAGTCATCACCTCTGATGATCATGATGCGTATATTGCGTATACACGATGGTCACTGCTATAAATAATTGACTCAGGAATATTTTTATACAAAAATTCTCAGGAGACCTACATCAATAGACACTTAATATTTAAATAATTCGTCAATCTGTAAAGCAGATTGTCTAACTATACTGCCATACATAGTCGCGACTCAACAACTTCTCAGCTCATTTTTTTTTGCCACTCGATTTCGAGATTTTCTTAATCTTTCTTATATTTTTGATCTGTTCTGTTTGAAAAATAATATTGAAAACTACTCGAAAAATTGATTATGGTTTATGACTGTATGGCAATCTAAGCAATTGCTTAGATATAATATAATATAATAATAAATCATACATATAAATCAACTTTATCTATACTGACCTTCAGTGCCATAATTCTCATTTAACTGATAAACAAAAGATTAAAGGCTAATAAAAGCTCTTATTAGAGCTTATAACTCACAACCTGAAATCAACTAAAATCAGCAACCATCTTATCAGTGTTTATTATCTTCATATAATGTATAGATAAAGAAAAGGTTAGAAAATCTACATTACAACTAATAATTAAAATTTAAATAAATTCGTTTCAATAATAGCAAAAATTACGTAGCTGTCCTGATTTTATTTAAAAAACTCAGAGTAATACATTTTTAAATGATATGATTAATGATATGAGTAATTTTATCATTGCAAATTTAATTTGAAATAGGTTTCAACGTAAAGTTATTGCTACGTTATCAATTTGGTCCGTCGAGTTCCAAGTTCTCATTAAGAGTGTACATGTAGATATTTCTCGAATGCACATTTTTCTAACGCGTTTACACTTTTTTCTAAATTGTGATCTGAAAAAAGATGCCAAGGAACGTTTGCGTGTTTAAGGTAACAACATAAACACAAATGGAAATCTTGCTCCAGACTTTTTACAATAATATGATAATTTTATGTTCGTAATTGTTTGTTAATGTTTTTAATTTCATTGTAAAAATGACAAAAAAAGTCTCGCTGTTTTACTTTTGCCGGTTCCTCTCAGGTTAACCATCTGAGTTTTTATTTAAAATTGACATATTTTTCTATTTTCTTAATTTTCAACGTTGGTTCGACAGAAAATAATTATGTTGTACTGTGGCTGCGTAGTTTTTATATCTCTACGTTTTATTTTTAAAATTATTGGACCCCATGAACGTGGCAAAGACCAACCATTATTAAAAATTTGGATATTTTTTATTTCATTACTTCCCGAATCATCTATTACATTCGAATCCGACTTTAATTACAGAAGAAAATATTGCTAAATTTATTAAAACTAGGTATTAGAACCATTATTGAAATGTATTCAAAAACTCAAAATTAATCGACAAAAAACTAATAAATTGTATTTCGTAGTAAAAACAATAGAGCTATGAATTAATTAAAAAAATAACATCTTACAGTTAACATCGTTACTAATAGATCACCTAATTTACCTATGCATTTTGATCTCGAACATATGTTAAAAAATCTTATAGAAATTATGCAATGTCTACTATTTAAAGCACTTAAACAATAGTTTAGAAGTGGTGATTCATGCTGTACTATATAATACAATTTATTATAATATGCTCAGTAACATAAAAAAATTACGTTCAATTTACATATCACTGGGTTGTACTTATATCGTCCTTTAGTTAGAACGTGCGTGGGTTGGTGTCGTGTTAACTGTGTCGATTCGTAACACGTTTAAACATCATCTATTCAGATAGCTTCAATATCCGTTGTCGCGAACGCGAACAAAGACTTGCTTTTAGCTAAAAAGATGAAGGTAGAAAAGGAAGAGACTTATGAAGATATATCGTTGCGACCAAATCGCTCCTATATAATTGTGTTAAAAATGTAATTTACTGACTTTTACTACCCTTTTGTACGTTAATGATCTCGTTTATGTTTTAATTTGCTTTAAAAATGTTTAGTATATAATTTACATATGTATATATTAATAATACAAGAAATATTGACATAACGTGCCATTAAAAAGAAGGTTAATACAACCCACATAGCACTTATACAGCTATTGTACTGCTATAGCTATATAGCTAAAATCAATTATAAAGTTTTTCTACAGAGATAAACTATATGGAGTCGAAGCTCTCGCGAGTAATGAGCTAGAGCGTAACAGTTGTAGAGTCTAGGCCTAATTAAGTAAGTTAAGATTTTTGTTTAAACGGTATTTCTGAGATTTTTAATTTACTATAAGTTGTGGTTATATAATACAACGTCACAATCAAGTTGTAAGTTGAAGACACTAAGGTTACTTCGTTGCGGTCACAAAAACTAGGAGCAAGCTTCAGCACGCTTTAATTTACAATAATTTTTCACGGTAAAGGTACTCCGCATCAGATGCGGTCGTAATATCAATGCATTCTTTTTTGAGCACCGGTAGGGTGGAAGTTTAGTGATTATTATTATTTTTCCTGTATAAATCTATGAGAAATATAAAGCATCTAGGTTCTATCGATATAGTATTTTTCAACTGAAGAACGAAAAGTAATTATTTCTAAAAACTCTCTAAATTGGCACATTTTACAAGAAAAACATTCTTATGATTTCTAAAAACTGCCAATAATAAAAATGGTGCTATAGTATGTTCACGTTCGCTTGATGAATCGTAAAAAAATAAATCAGACATTACAGATTTTTGAAATCGTACATTAACAAACATAAACAACATGAGGTATGTTAGATTTTTTCCTAGTACAGCGAAAAGAATTAAGAGATAAAACTATCATAAAAAGACATAACTTTTTCAAGATGAACCTAGCCTGCCGCTTCCAATTCTGTTTTTGTTTCAACTGCAAAATCATTACAATCGGTTATTTAACACATTCATGGTTAGCGCTAGTTACTCCTATTTCAGTGTTTTAAAGAGTTACCCAGAAAGTCAGTTTATATTGTTATGCAATCCGCATATTGTTATAACAATACTAAAAATATCTTTCTCTCTTTATTTCCATAAAATATCGCCATAAATATGACATTCCAAATGAGTTTATTATTCGTTGTCTTAAGGTCCAAGATACAAAGAGGCAAAAAGTGAAATAAAGCAAACTTCGTTTCAGAAAATTTGTAATTCAAATGTATGCAACAACGCCAGAAACACCGCAAAGGTAAAGATATCTTAAAGATAAGCATATCTTAATTTTAAATATTCACACTTCAGTTTCAGGAGACTTGAAACGAAGATGACCTGATGTCTTGACACTTTTGTAGCACTGAGTGATTTTACAAATTGTTATAAAATCATTTAAAGCTAACTTTACGACGATAATTGATGACAATTTTTTTTTCAACAATGGTATATTTAATGAATATTGTTGTAAGAGGATGAGTTCAAAATTATGCTGAAGTTAATTTTAAAAGAATACGTACATTTTTTCTATGGAAACATAAACCTATGTTATAATTACAACATAATATTGTTATTTTGTTTCTTTTTTTCCCTTAACTGATTTTTATTAAAAATATGCCACTAATCTTGGTTTAACTTCTAATTATAATAAAGCTTTCAATCGCAAGCACAATGAGTGCGTTTTGCTGTTAACAAAAACCCTTAATAAATCATTTTAAGATGATTAATCCATTAAAGTGCCATCCATGAAACTGCCTCCGTAGCCTAGTGGTATTGGCGTTTGCTTCAGAAACCGGAGGTCGTGGGTTCGAATCCTGCGGGGACTCAACAAATTTTCGTTGTTGTTTCCTAGTTGGTTAGGACAGTTTGGGCCGATCACCCAATTGTCTGAAAAGTAAGAGAATCCATGCGTCGGATGAGCATGTAAAAGACGGTCCACCCACCAACCCGCATTGGACCACGTGGGATACGGTCCAAAACCCCTAATGGATAGGGGTGTTTTAGGGGAGGCCTATGTCCAGCAGTGGACTATTAAAAGCTGATGATGATGATGATGATGAATCCATAAAAGTAATAACGCAATTAATGCTTACGAAATTTTTTGTACCGAGAGCTCGTGTTAGAGTCATGACTTTTTTATATATTTCTAATAATATTTTACATATTCCTACACAAATTGGGGTTATTTGGGTAGGAATATGTGATAAAAGTTATTTTTAAAAATATAAAATTATACTAGAAAATTAAAAGGCTGGACCAACTTTTTCTTATTACGCTACATTTTTTTTCCCAAGTATCAATGCGAACACAACATTGATGAAAATTTCTTATTGAATCTAGCCAAGATATTTGGACGTTTTTGCGAAGCGATTTAATAAAGGTTTTTTCCTCCATGCTACGGTAAATCGCAGTCTATTTTATGGTGAATATTAGTATACAGTTTATATCAATACTTGTATATTGTTTTAAATTCTAAAATTAATGTATTGACATGTCTTTTAGGTTAAGGACATTGTAGATACCTGGAAGGAGATAAAGTAATAACTTTTACTATTTAATGATAGTATTTAAACGTATACAAAATTTTCTGTAATAATATTAATCATTATCTATACTTATTAACATTACAAATTAAAAATAACTCTGTCTGTTCGTCTTATCTGTATTGTAAATATAATATACATTATGTAAGACGAGAATATTAGTAGTTATAACTACCTCTCACCCACCAACCCACATTGGACCTGCATGGTCCATATGGGTTATATGGAGAAGGGGAGGCCTATGTCCAACACTTTTTACACTTTACTTCATTTCATTATAATATCAGACGCGTTCATAAAACGAACATTTAATGATATAACAGAGACTTTCTATCGGTTCATTTATTATCAAATGAATTTGACACTACGGAAGGCTTTTCACATAACGAATATGGAATTAATCGTGGAAATAATATAAGTTACTATATTAACTACAAAAGGAGTTTTGAATAATTTTAATCACGTATTATTATGAATTAATGATACATTTGGAATGTTATATTATATAAAGGCAAAATGTTAAAATTTATTGAGATTTTCCGAAAAAATGCTATAACTCAATGTCTTGCCTATTATTTCTATCACGGTAAATAATTTTAAGTTCTAATCGCGTATGGAAAACAGGCAAATTAAAGGAAAAAGTACAAAAATAATTCTCAGACATTAACAAGCTTAATTTGCGCACTTTTTTTTTAGTAAGATGTACTTTCATAGTTTACTCCCACTTACCTGACAAATATATACCTTAAACTTTAGGTCATAATTCTTTTTTTCGTTTGGCAAACTGTAAATTGGAACAGTGAGGATAACCCCTCGCTATGAGGCGACACTCAGGAAATTTGACATTTGCCCAATTAAACCAGTTTGATTCAGGGACTTCATTAACGTATTTTTAAACAAAAACTTCAAATAAACCTATATCTACGTTTATTTTAATATCTGTATGTGAAAAAGTGTAAAATTTTGTTTCTAATAAATATTAATAATTTTCATTACAGCTTAATTGTAATAACTTTCGTCCTTTGTATTTATCGCGTGATCTACCCCAAATTTTTTATTTGCAATGAATATTCTCTAGTAAAGTCAAATAAATTTTGTGGAGGAAGAGAAAATACTCTAAAATGTAAAGTAAGCCGTCATGACTACAAAAGGAACGAATAGATCGATTAAAAGGACGTAAAATTTTTCGTTAGTAGAGAATTGAATTTGCCTTGCCGGAAATTAGATTTAATTCGTAATAACTTTACTAGAGCTAATGTTAATGAAAAATTTTATAATTCTTATTAATTTTTTCAAAAACAAGATATTTATTACACAAGCTACAAGGAAGAAATTAATGTATAAAAATAAAATTAATTACAAAGGTAACATATTAAACTCTAAGGTTACGTAATTATTACGTACGGTAATAAGTAAAACTAATCACGGTACTTAAATAAAATGAATTAACGGATTTTATCGCGTTTATTTTACATTTTTAAATTCCCGACGTTTTGAACACTTTCCAGCGGCCGTGGTCACTATTTTCTTGTGGTACTTTCCAGTGGAGTCTACCCCGTGACCACGGCAAAATGTGAAATAAACGCGATAAAATCCGTAAAGTCATTTTATATGATAACTCCCAGTTTGATGGACGTACAAACAGCTAGAAACTTTTCACTTACCTTTCTCTCCCTATCTTTTCAATAACCAAAAAAGAAGGGCATGAAATACGCTTAAAAAATATACATATCACTAGATAGTATAAAATAAAGTCGCTTTTCTCTGTCCG
>JAGSMT010000144.1:600000-1017126 GCA_029286875.1 Lamproptera curius
AGACCTTTGGCAACATAGAACTACCTGTGAGATGGCAAAATTGCTAGAGATCAACGGTGCCTACTTTAATTATTGATTATTAATAAATAAAATAAATAATATAGTGACGACACAACACAAACTAAGCGAAGCTTGTACTGTGGTAACTAGATGAGTAATAAATACATAAACATACTTGTGTCTTGTAAATAAATACACGTGATATAAATACATACACCCGAATACAATAAAAACACTATGTTCATCGCTCAACATATCTTCCGTGATAGAAATCGAATCCACACCATTTGCCGCAATAGTCAGGGTCACTAACCAGAACGCAATGCGGGTGGTCAAATATTGAAAACATTTTACAAAAAAAAATACTTATTAATAAAACGCCGATTTCATACGAAAAGATCTAATAAATATGCTTAAAATAGATCTTTTTTTAAACCGATTTAGTTTTAAATATGGTATCTAGCTACCAACTAATGTTATAGCATATAAATTGTTATTACAGTGTTGAGCTTAGAATTCACTTAGGACGTGTAAAATGTGAAATATTAATTATTAAGAATATTAAATGTGCCTTCACGTCTTTAGTACTATATAGGTTTTCGACTTAAATACTGAAAATTTATATTAAGAAGGCAAATTTTCACGACAGAACCGTTCTTTTTATCTTTTACAAGGGTTTTCAGGCAAATAAACGACTGACTGATTGTTTAATTAGTCCCTCTATTCCCTTTTGAGATATAATTAAATAGAATTTATGGGCAGAGTTGGTAGCATTTAACTTTAATTTTAAATGGACTGACGAATCGACTAAAATGTTTTTTAATTTATTTTCACTTTCTTTTTAAAAGTCGTACATTTGCAGAAATAAGGTAAATTAGACAAATAACTCTTAAAACATAGGAGATATCTTAATTAAATTTCTTCATGATACAAAAAATTACACATACATCGTATAAAACACAATCACCACCAAAAAACACGCCTAACAATGTGAAATTTATTCATGTGTTATTTTATTGTTTATAATTAGTAATAGGATTTTAAAGCACTTCACAGGAGAATTTTATATTAAAATCCATGTCTTTAAAATATCAAACTTCTTAAAATTTATTTGGTAAGGCTTATAAGATCATTTTATTATTGTACTTAAACTAAGTATTAACTTGAAACAACGTATATGATTGTTTATTATACTAAAAATATAACATGTATCACCAAAATAATACTATATTATTATTTTGGTGATACATATTTTTTTGCCTCCGTAGCCTAGTGGTATTGGCGTTTGCTTTAGAAACCGGAGGTCGTGGGTTCGAATCCTGCGGGGACTCAACAAATTTTCGTTGTTGTTTCCTAGTTGGTTAGGACAGTTTGGGCCGATCACCCAATTGTCTGAAAACTAAGATGATCCATGCGTTGGATGGGCATGTAAAAGGCGGTCCACCCACCAACCCCATTGGACCAGCGTGGTGGGGTAGGTCCAAAACCCCTAATGGATAGGGTGTATTAGGCGAGACTATGTCCAGCAAAGGCTGATGATGATGATGATGAATATTTTTTGTTCTTCATTTAGGTTTTTATCTATTTAGACATACCAAACCCATCGTTACTAAATGAACAATATAAAAACACAAATAACATTAGAATACTAAAATACAGACAGCATATAAAGGCATTAGGGTTGCAGTTCAATTTATAGTTTATACTTTGCTTTGCTATTTTTGAAAAGCCTCCGTAGCCTAGTGGTATAGGCGTGTGGCTTAGAAACCGGAGGTCGTGGGTTCGAATCCTGCGGGGACTCAACAAATTTTCATTGTTGTTTCCTAGTTGGTTAGGGCAATTTGGGCCGATCACCCAATTGTCTGAAAAGTAAGATGATCCATGCGTCGGATGGGCATGTAAAAGTCGAGTCCACCACCAACCGCATTGGACCAGCGTGGTGGGATACGGTCCAAAAACCCTCTAATGGATAGGGGTGTATTAGGGGAGGCCTATGTCCAGCAGTGGACTATCACAGGCTGATGATGATGAGGCACGTTTGCATAAAGCCAACATCTAATTTATTTACTTTAAATACTTTATCGTGTTTCTCTTTTGTCTTGATTTTTGAACATTCCATCAAAATGTATTACAACTTCTACATTATCACAGTACTACATTGGATGAATTTGCAGTTTCTCATTAAGATTTTTATCTTTCCTTGATGATGTCTCTCTAATCCTAAAGCAAATTTTAACAAATATTACTTAATTACAGAAGGCAACCATGGATTTTAAAGGCTCAATTGTATGTTTTATGCAGATACCTTGGGTATATGAGCGTTCTAAATAAATAGTTTAACAATATTTAACTATTTTGTTTGGCATAATTTCTAAGTAAATGGTCCTAATATAAAGTTTATTAATGTTGATGGACTAACTTAAGTTTTGGTGATTTAAGAATGGCTTTTTCTATCTATCTTTAAGGTTTTCTTAACACTCAAAAACATTTTATACATATACTACAAGCCATATTTTTTAAAAATATAACTTCTTTTTACTATTGAATTATTAGCACAACATCCTGATTTAATTTAAATTTTTATCTAGAATTGGGTTTAAAGATTTTTTCCATTTTTTTAAATTCCATTAGGCAGATAATTTAATAAAAATTCCAAAATTTGCAGGTTTTATAATAATTTAAATTAAATTATCAATGTAATGAATAAGCTTAACTCGGCATCTTATGCCTATATGAAAAAAATATCCATATTATGTTGATAAAACCCGTTCAGTATATTTTGTGAATTTATACTGTGTTTATGTAGAGGCATTCTTCTTTGCGGAAACTTCACTGTTATTCATAAATACATTCCATGCTGCATTCCAAATAAATCGCTAATTTAAAAAACGATAATGACTTATTTTTTAAACGGATTTGAAAGTATAAGTACGTCCACAAAAACTTTTTATTTTATTAATATTAAACACCAGGCGTTAATTTACTTGAAAGACCTTTAAATTAGAAGAAGATTTCTTTATATTTCTACAATACAGAATTAAGTGTTTAAAATATAGCTTATTATATTTTAAACACTGTTTCTTATTAAAAAACTAGATCAAGGTGCCCCTTAAAAAGACTTTAAATATAACAGAGATTTTAGCACAAAAAACCCTTATAAATATTATATTATGTTGACTTTTAACATTTTTCACAAATTGCCGTCGTATATAACGACTGATTTCAAAGGTAATTGCCTCAATTTTATATAAGCATGCACCATAGTGACGTTATTTTATTAATGTTAGGTAAAATGTTCAAACAATAAATAATTTTGTCCACAAGACTACAGAGGCCTTTCGATAAGCAATTTGAAAACTAAATAGCCTGTCTTATGACAAATGGCTTTAACACTATTAAGTACAATCCATAAAGTATAAAAAACAACAATCCGATTAAGTGCTCCTATGATAAAAACATATGAACTGAACTGAACTAGTCCAGCCTTGCCATGAATCTAACGTGCTAACGTTTCAGATCATTTTTAACCGGTTATGTGGTCTTAAAAGTTGTTGGTCAAACATCTCCACGCTCCATGCTGTGGTCGCCCGATTTAATACGTCTACTGAGGGTATTTTAAAAAAAAAATTACATCGTACTTGATGACCACCATGTGAAGGTGCCTGAAATAGCTAAGCCATAGGCATCTGCACTGAGTAGTTAAATAATATTTTATAAGCTGTAACAAAGATGTCAAACGTCGAAAGTTACTTTAAAGGTTATGTTTGGACATCGATCCTCAAATTTTTTGCGTCGATTTTTCAGTGTTCATGAAACTTAGGTCCATAATAATATACTTCTGTAAACAGCATTCTAAACATAGGATGGGTCCTTGCTATGGGCTGGGAAGGAGGCAGTCATGATTGACTTTTAAAAAGGCGAAGACAATCACTGACATTTATTGGATCCCTTTAATAGCGAATTGTTAGAAACATGGCCAAAACTATACATTTTTTTTCAAATGAACGTAATTAGATTTAAATTATATTTTTTCTATATTTCAAAAGAACTTATCAATCAGTTAAAATAACAGCAACTTATAACCAACAACCAACAAATTACGAGTCAACCTTGTATTCCAGGGTTCCATGTTATATTTCATTGCTATAATAACATTTAAGTATTAAAATATGTGTGCCATAATGCTTTAAATGTTAAAGGATCCAATTTTGAAGTCTTAATAAAATGGCGTTAACATTTACACGGATACTATCTGATGTCTAACTTATTTTATTTTCGGATTATTCATGTATTTCTGCTGTTATACATTAGTTTTTTTAGAATTTCGTGATTATGTCATTAAATCTTATTTAGAAATTTTCAAAGTCAAACCTATGGTACTTGAAAATTCGGTGACAAGTTAAAAAAGGCCTTATACAAGCGATACTTAATAATATTAAGATATTGTCTAACCCTTTGTTTTGTGTTTGTCCTACGTAAATCAATTAATTAAGTGCCTCCGCACCGACAAGCAGCAGAAGTAACCGACCATTTTCAGTTACGTACTTCCTGTTTGAATCAACCTTGACATTAACAGATCACTAAGAGTATCTTGGTGGAGCCAGTTAAAAATTAATTTAAACTGTAATTCTACAAATACCGGTATTCGTTTAAGTTAAAAAAAATGTTCTATTGACACTGGAACTCGTTTTTTATTTGGATAATAATAACATTAGAATCAAATAATATAATCTCAAAATGTGTATTTCACTTGACCAATAAAATTTTGATCCAACTTGGGATGAAAGATACTTTAAATGTAGCTTTATAGTCGCACATTTTTTGTATTTCGATTTATATTTCTCATATTATTTGACAGTTACAATGCACTAGCTCCAAATTATTCTGACAGTTGTCGATATCTGTTAATTAGGTTGTGTTGTTTTATAAAATGTTTGATTTAATAGGGTTATTTCAACGTAAGCATCACGTGTTGTTAAAGAATCGGTTAAATTATTTTTTGGTAAAAAATACGGTAAATTAAAAATTAGTAATAATTTACTTTCATTTAGCTTTAAAAAGCCTACATATGAATGAAGACATATTTGTATTTAGGACATATTTATATTTAGCATTAGTTTACGATATTCGCATGTTTACGTGTTACAAAACCTAAAATGTAATTGTGTTATCAAAAGGCACAATAATAAAAAGTGAATATATAAAAAAGTTTTTTTTCCTTCTTAGTTTCATTGTAATCATGCTATTGCATTATTGGGTAGTTGACAATCAGTCATGAAGTTCGCCATTGTTTTTTTTTTACAAACATCATCTTCGTTTAAAATAACTATGGCCCCCATCTCATTATTGAACCTTTTTCTTACAGCTTCACTTAGTAAAGCGCGCATAATATTAAGTGAACCTTACTTTGATATTATTAAACTTTTCTGGTGTGTGTCGTTTCATCTTTTTAACATTAGTTATTTTTCGACTTAGGGCCTTGTTTTTATGGTCCGGTTCCTAAAGCGCAGGCCCGTACCACCAGGAGGATAGGGAGGCAGGCACAGATATACAAACGGACTAGATAGTGTTCTTGTTAGGGTTGCTTTTTGCACAGAACCCTAAAAACCAAAACATATATTTTAAAGCGATGTTGCGCTTATCTGCTAGCAATGAATGTAAAATTCTTTTGATAGAATTAAATACTATGAAAAACGTAAGTTATTTGTTAAGTGAACAGAAAAAAATCTTGATTAAAGCCTTTAAACCTACTCTGTCTACACTGAATTCGAAAGCCAGCGCTAATGGGCTATCGAAAGATTTCGAAAGTGTTACCGCAACTAACCAAATATCGCCATTAAGCCTCGGACAACGTAGTGGTTTTCTAGATGCATTTAAAATTAGCTTCCATGGTATTTCTTACTTCTGAGGCCAGCCATGTTTTTATCAGATTAATTACGACCACCACTTGGCACCATTCGCAAGGTATAGAGTTAAATTGTTTAATAAGTCTGTATTAATTATTTTATAACTTTGCAAGGAATAGTTTCTACACTAAACAAAAAAAAAATTGTTAAGCGTAGATAAAATACGTATTTATGAAATTAATTAAAGTCTACAAATTTCAATTATCAAATATCTATCAAAAAAATGTTAACAGTAGTTTTTTAGTGCTACAGTTTACAGTATTTATATTAGAACGGATTATTACACAAACGAATAAAAATAATAAGAAAAAAAATGCCTAGTCTAAAGTATCAGTGTTAATTCAAAGTTTACACATTTTGCAAAGAACTAAAACGATGTCAAAGTTCTTACTGTTTATGAACTTGTAATTGTTTTAAATTTACTTTAACAGCAAACAAACTAATCGAACCCTTCCTGTATTTCATAACTAATTCAGTAATTACAATAATTAATTGTTTACCAAATTGTTTTCATATAAACTGTTTTATTGTTTTGCAAAAGCGATATTTTTTCAGTTTACTTAAATACAAAAATACAAAATGCAATGAAGTTATAGTCAGAATGTTCAAATTTTATACACGTCAAATAAATTATCCGTTCTTGAGCTACTCTGCTGTGAAAAAGGAAATTGATACCGAACCTTCCTTGGGCCATCTTAAAATATTTATAAAACAAGAAAAAGAAACATAAATCCTACAATATCTCCTTAAGTCCTTAAATTAATAAGATTTCGGTTTTTAAATAAATTAAACTATTTATAACGTTGAAATGTTTTAGGAGCTAGTTAAAACACTGACTGAATAAGAATATTTTTTTCTAGCGTTCAAATCTGGTGAATCTTATTATTTCTTTCTAGCGATGAAATTGTAATATCGAAATGATGCAAAGTAATTTGTCATAAATGAAATTACTTCTTTTCCGTACCGACCGTAAATTGATAATTTTTTACCGTATCATCTTTTCTTAATAAAAAAAAATACGATAGGACTCTTAAAAGAACAAGAGAGTATAATAAAGACTATCAAAATTACATCGTACGTGGGCACAAAAAAAGCTCTGAAGAAAGTGTACGGATGATAATCGCCTGAATTTTAACATGATTTAATAAACCGAATAAAATATAGCCTATGTTAAAATGCGCATTATAAAAACTCTGAGCTTAACATTTATCATCGTCATTTTTGACGAAAGCATCTCGAGGGTGAACGCTGATTCAAATTGCTTAATTTTGGTATAGTCATGCAGCATTGTAACATTTCACCATTAGTGTTAGGTAAAATGTGTTACTAGATAGACTAATAGTGACTCTCCTAAAATGTTATAACGTTACTCTTTTACCTAAAAGTTATAAAAAGGACAATGAAAAATAGGTACAGCGACGGTATGCCTCTATCAACTAATAAAAACATTGTAGTATATTACATTTATTAAAAGTAACAATTATAATATACAAGTTTGCGACTAAGAATATGTTTTTAAATAATAACATAATACGTTAAGTTTTTAATTATGTACAATAAATGAATATAAAAAAAACAAAGACAGAAAAAACAACTCAAATAAATAAAACACGATTACCATAAAATATTAACTATAGCATACTATGTACGTATATAAGTACGTATTCATACTGTTTACGCGTGTGTGTGTGTGCGTGTGTGTGTGTGTGTGTATACAGATGTACATAGTAGCGAAAACGAATTTTGAAATAAATTTCATATATATGCTTTATAAAACAACGGATACTATAATCTAATATCTTCCATCGTATATATTAGACGCTATTAGCTATTGGTGTTTTAATAAGTCTCCGTCTTTGCCTCTCAGCTATTAAAACCTTTTAAAACTACTAAGATTTAAAAAAATATAAATTGAATAATGTTATAATAGTCCTAAAACGAATTAAGATACATTCTGTACTTACAAAATAACACCGTAAGTAGATTATTACTTTTTTATATTTTAAAATTTATATAAGTTGTTTGAGTTGTTCTTAGCATGCGGGATAATGGTCTTAAATAACATAAGGAATTATGTTGTACCTACTTCATTACCTCCGCAAACAACTCATTACAATTATGCACATTAAAATTAAAATGGGTCGTGTCATAATGGTTCTTAGTATTAACACACTTTTATTCTGAAAATTTTAGGAGATTTGTTTATTACGTACCATTTCACAGACTCTATTTTGATTTTTCGAATTAAATTAGATCAGAGTACGTAAAATAAACACGTCTCATTATATATTCAAGACATTTCTTCCAAAACACAAGATATGCACGGAAACTAACTGCGGTCATGAGGATGGGAATATGCGACAGGTCCTCTTGACCCAATGTAATAAAATGTCATGATCAATTTAAAAGAATGTAATAATGATGAATGTAATGATGATGAAATATATACAATGTGTGTACGTGAAGTTTAAACGCAATGTACGTAATAATACATATTATTTCGAAAAATCGTCAAATATCTAGAACCTCGATATTGAAATAAATGAAAGCTGCTCTCAGCCGTCGAATTGTAAGCAAGCAGCTCGGCATTCATTTTAAGTGCAACCACTGAAGCAAAACGAAAGCGCAAACATCCGCAAAATGGAAGTAAATTACGTTTAATGAACAATTTTAAACGCTTTGTTTCAGTCCCTTTGTAATTACTGCCTCTTTCGTGATAAAGTGACGTCTTTTAAAATAGCTTGTTTTTAGCTACTATTTTACTACTTAGCATATATTAAAATTTATGACACTTGTTACAGAAGAAGAATTGTTTATGAATTTATGACACTTGATACACTTTCTGCTGGCGAATTGCATGAAAGAACTGATATATTTGCTCTTTTTCTATGATTTTTCTTAGTTTTGAGTAACTATAAACAATTTACATATAAGGTTAAGACGTTAATCATAAGCGATGCACTATGCACACAAGATTGCGTAGGGCGCGACATGTCTGTTATTTACAAAGAATAATGGGATGTCATTATTCTTTTATGTCAAAACTGGCAGCGGTTCTATTAAAATCAGCCTAATTGGTCCATTTTTATGAATTTAAAGGATTACGAAGGAAAACCATTCGCAAATATAGAAAGCAAAGAGAATGAAACGGATAATATTTGCAATTAATCGGCTAAAGAATCGAATAAACAAAAATACTTAAGGTATTTATGTACAAACAAATATTTATCCTGGATGTAAAGAAAATGCCTTTTCGATAAAATACTTAAGATATTAAATTTAACTCACTTCATCGCAAGAAATTGAATTGTAATTTCTTTGAGTATTAAAAAGTCTCTTTCAAACTCCCAGTGAAATATGCTTATTTCGGTTTCGTGAGTAGGTAAGATAATTATTCAGTAGGAATCACCACGCTTCACAAGACTGGCTGTTTGCGTTTAAATGCCAAGACTTTTTATTATTCACAACTAATGGCTCACTTATTAAACTTTTAGCCAACTGGCTTTCATGTTTTTAAACTTTACTGTAATTTTTAATACTATAGGTTTTCATTACCAAAGTTATTTTCATTTATTTTACAAAATTAAACTAGTTGAAAATAACCATGGTTAACCCGTTTTCCGTACATTGTTAAGGATTTACAAAGACGTTTTTGTTGCTACGTTTAGAGTTAGCGTTAAGGCAAAAAAGATGGTAAAATAAGAGAAGTATTTTTATTTTTCTTCCTTATTCTTTTAGACAATAGACAAATATGAAATACATATTTCTTAAAATATGTGTCACAATGCTATAGAGTTGTGTACCTCTTAAACTCTTTGTATTATAAAAATAAATATTTTATTAGGTGAAGACAGATATAATAAGATACAATAATAAAATATAATGCATTTAATTTAATTGCATTAATAATTACGAGGCATTTTTTTTAAGTAAGTCCCGTTTTGGAATTTAAAAAGACGTGCAAAGATATCCCAAGAATTTTATTTTTAAATGAAAGCCTGTACCGTAATCTACTTTTCTACATCATTTCCGTGAATATCGAGGCACTTTCCATAACGTGCCATAAGTTTTTGAATATGACTTTTTATCCACTGTATCACAAATATTATGACTTTGTTATCGTCTTGAAAAAGCTGACCACCCAGGTGTTTTTTCAGGTGTGGGAACAAATGCTAGTCGCAGGGTACCAGGCGATGTATGGAGGATAATCTTGAGTTTATTATTTAAAAGATTTGATGAAATCTTTGGTTTTGCATTCATGCAGCAAATCGATACCTTAACTCAACTTGCCTTGCCTTTTGTTTTGGATTGCACGACGCAGATTGTTCAATGTCTGACAATAAGATGCTGCATCGATTGGCTCATTACGAGTCAGATACTCTACTAACAATACTCCTTTTCTGTCCCAAAAAACGTGCACATGATTTTCCGGACAGAAATTGTTTGTTTAAACTTCACTTTTTTGGGTGATGATGAATGTGGATTGTTGTTTCAATTCTGGTGTGGCGTAGGCCACCCATGTTTCGTCACCAGTAACAATTTGGTCTTCAAGACAATGACGAAGTCAAAACATTTGTAATACAGTGGTTAACAATTCAGTTGGAGGAATTATTTTAGGGTATTTAAAAACTGGTGCCACGTTATGGCAAGTGCCCTAATATTCACAGAAATTATGTAGAAAAGTAGATTAAGGTACAGGTACAGGTACAGGCATTCATGCAAAAATGAAATACTTGCTATAATTTTTCACGTCTTTTTTAATTTCGATTGAACAGTAATTAATTAAAAAACATACTTCATAACAATAAAAAATTTAATGACCTCGAACTATAAGTTACTGGCTTATTTTAAAAACATTATTAATAACTAAATATTTTAAATAAAGTCCACCTATACGGAAATTCCACTTTACTGCCCCGAAACTTTGTTAATAAAAATCAACAACGTTTCGGAGTATTTCTAGAATCTACGATAATGACACAATATGTCTATAAATAGATAAAAAGGTATGGCATGTCAGTGCAATTTGAAAAACCGTTAGAATATAAATATGTCAGGATCTCAGTCTAATGATATCCATCCGACTTAACCATAATTTAGTTCAAATAGAAAATATATAATTTGGTATTTTTGGACTGTTTTTGACTTTCAGACAATTGAGCCCAAATTTACCTAACCAACCAGAAACAACGATAACACAAAGTTGTTTCCCTGCGGGATTCGAACCCACGACCTCCGGTTTTTAAAGAGCCAATACCGCCATACCAAGAAGGCGAACAAATTCAGCTTGTCCATAGGAATTACACCGTAAGTTGCCACAAGTCCGGGCTTCGCCCTAACATCTTGAAAGCTACGTTTAGTATTGGGTAATATACGTCGGTTAGTCACTTAAAAAGAGTGGGCTACCATCTTGCACCATTGCCTACCGTAAATTTACTTTCTTTACTCGATCACTACACATTTAACGAAATAAAGTAAACTAGTTAAGAATTCGTCTAGTTACATGAGTTCTATTTTAAAAAGAAAAAACTTTCTTTAAAGAGTACCTTTTTATAGAGAGTTATTTAAGCAAGCTGATATATTTTTAAAAGAAGAACTTTTTTCCTTTTTTCAACACATCATAATTTCCTAAAAGGGCGGTTCACGAATTTGTTGAGTACCTTAGAACTTTTTTCTTTGTGATTCATCGCAAGGGGCACTAAGGAGTAAACCCATAAATCTTCCCATGACCATTGCTGGGCCGTACTTCAACGTTTAAAGCGCTTTTTATTTAAATTATAATTCCGTTTATTTCCGAAACAAGAAAAATCCTGAATTTAATTTCCATTAATTTCAACTCGAAAGAAAGAAGTCTAATTGAACATTCAGCCCTTTATTTGCCACCGAATTCCGGCAAATGGTCGAAAGAAAATACCTAATAAAAAGGGAACATTTTATATAATTGTTTAAATTAGTGACTGGAAAAGTTTTCTAATGAATAATAAGTTTATAAATTTATCTAAAGATCTGACCTTTATTTGGTTTAACGTTTGCAATTTGTTTTTATTCAGGAAAGTTAGACAAAATTAAGATTTTCATATCATTAAAATCTATTGATTGTCGATGCAGCTGATGTTTAAAGTTAAAATATATATTTTTATCAAATCCACTTATTTGGATTTTTCGCGTTACTTAAATATATTTATTCCCGACGTTTCGGATTCTTTTCAGCATCCATGATTACGGCCAAACTGTATAATATATTTAAGTAACGCGAAAAATTTAGGGTGTTTATTACCATTTACTTCTTTGTCCATTCTACTTTTGAATTACATTTTAATAAGAAAGTTTCTAAGAAAAGTTAATAGTACCAATTATTATAAGAGATCCGAAAGTACAATGCAGTGCCTATTTCCGCCGCATAACAGTAGTTTACAAACACTGCTATGCTGTCTTTCGGTTTTTATTGTAACTAGCACTGTTTCCAGCGTAAAAAACAATAAATAAGACCGAACATCTTGTTTCTCGGGGTAGCGAAAGGGTTATTGTCATCTTAAAAAGGTGAATGTTCAAATTGTCTCATCGCTTACTCTAAATAAAAAAAAGATACCACGAAAAAAGCAACAACTCTCTATGCAAATTTTTCGTAATTAATCTGTTCTATATAGCCACTTCTGTACTATCAGTCTTAAATGTACTTTAACTAACTTAATTATGAGTCTATTAAAAAAAATAAGAAAGGGCAAATGTAAACAGGACTCTGTAAATTTTGTCCATTACTTCCAGAAAAAAAGGTTCAAGCGGAAATATCACGACAATGATCCTTTGTCGAATATCGTAGCAAAATTATACAATAAAATTTTTAGCAGCCTCCATGATAAAAATTAATTCTAAATGGCAGCTACAAAAGAAACTCGAGTTTTTGTGCGTAATATTGAAAAATAAAATTGGATGGAATATTGGAATTGTACAAGACAATATCGACTGTCTAATGTAATTCAGATATTTATAATTAGCTGCCTAATTAATATAACGAACATAGAAAATAAATCCAAACTATAATACGAACTTTATTATTAAAAAAGGGATAATATAACTGCTATTAATAAGTAATTAAATAATTTTGCTATATATTTAAAATTTATCGAAATGGCGCCATATATATGACATTGTTATTGCAAATATTTAATTATCGCTCAGTGATTGAAATTTACTGACAGTATATCAATAAAAACATCTATAGTATATTGTTTGAATGACCTCAAACGTATGACACATAGATCCTATAAGTCACAAAACGTAGTCAAAAACGAAAATCAGACCAAGCTGAAAGTTTACTCAACATTCGTCAACATGTAATGACGCAATTTTAAAGGTTTCCTATTCACGGGTCACTGATTATTGACATTTTCTAGTAGGTATTGTAGTAAATTAGTAGTGCCCAAACCTAATTTATTCCAGTTTAAAGGCACAAGATCACATTTTATCATTTTTTTAGTACTTTTGGACGTACTTGTAATCGTTTGTAGCGATTCTTTTGAAGATCTAGATTCTAAAGAAAGAAGAATCTAGATTGTCTTAACACCTATAATTACAAGATCATATTTAGGCATTTTTACATTTGTCTACAATAAAATTTTACATGTTTAGGACGCGTTCGTGATTACAGATGCATACGTGTTACATTGAATAATATAAATTATTAAACATTAAATTATATACAGAAATACGTAAAGAACGATGCTACATAAATGATAAAACGTAAGTATTTTGGAATATATTATTTTATCTTTTTAGTTTGCTTGCAGAAGAAATAAAAAGTAGTATTTTATATGTAACTTCAATTGAAATGGCTAATCTACGTGTAATTTATGTTGATTTACCAGCAATAATTAAAATCGTTGACAATTTTACCTCATAATAGGTTTCTAACGGGCTTTATCGCAAAAGACATCTAAGTCCTTTTATTCAATATAATGTTACAGTCGCGTAAGAATTAATTATTATAAATATTATAATAACTAATTATAATCTCTTTTTTTTTTAAAGTAAAATCAGAATAGTTTTCACCATGCTCTATAGAATAGTGATAGGATAGTTGCCATATTATGAAGCGTAATTATCTAGGTTACATTCTCCAAACAAGAGCGCTAATATTGTCTAATAACAGTAATATTCCACTGTACCGCAACGTACCCAATGCTGTTCTTCACAATGGACTGTGTAGTGTTTCCTGTTTGCAATTTAGTTTTGAATTGTTATAATAAAGTGAATTAATTATACAGCTCATTGTATGATAACAGTAAAAAATAACATTTCAATCAATATTATAAGGTAAAAAACGTTTTTGGTATACTCAAAGCTAAATTTTGCATTAATTTAAATTCTAATGGAACTCATGTGGTGGATCAACGGAAATTTTACCTTTTCTATCCAAAGAGTAAAACTATGTCAGTAGTGAGGATATATGACGATTGCATGGAGATTCTTGAAATTTTATTTTATACTTAAATCGCATAATTGTTAAAAAACTAAAGTTACTTGCTTGCAGTGAGTGAGTGACTTATTCAATGTCTGTAATTTTCAACAATTTATGAGATATTCATGATAAGGTGCTCAAATGGTACTCGCAATTATTGTTACCTATTAATTATGTCATCACATTTTTGTTTCATAAATTATGTATATAAATAAAGGTCCTGTATAGACCACTCAATGAATTAGTTTAAACTATTGATAATATTTGAACAACTAATTATGATGATACGTAGACATTCTATCGAATTTTAACCTCGGTAAGGTAAAGTTCACGTTCGCAATAACTCTGCACTAGCCAAGACATTGATAAACGGTTTATTTAACTAATTAACACTGTAAATTGGTTATCAAATAAAAAATAATTTTATTTTTATTTCATAACCAATTTACAGTGTTAATCCGGTCGTGGCTGAGAACAGAATGAATTAAATAAAATTAAAAATTCTGCGGTGAGAAATTATCGGTACAAAGTTAAACAAAACCATCTTAGTATATTACAAACAGTATGCCGCATAGTATCATATTAATTCTTACACATTTTACAAAGCGCTTACTTATCAAAATAGGTAAAAATAAATATTGCTGACAAAGTCCATATCAATAGGGTTAGCACCCTTAACTTTCGGTTGGCGGTATGTGATTCGTAACCAAAAATTTTCTACCTAAAAAAATGTGTTTACAATGTGAAAAATGCCAACAGATTAATTAATATTAAAGTTCATTTTTTACTTTCTAAACTGAAGTTTTTGTGTTAGTAATAGACTCTATCAGTAGTATACAACTTTAATGATATGCCATCATTTTAATGATAAATATAGAATAATACATTGAAAATAACCTACAGTAACCGTTTTAATGTCAAATGTTCAAAAATATAAAGAGCCAATAGTTCTCGAGTGGCAGCATCACAGTATGGGAATACCCCCACGAGTTGACGAGTGACGACGTATGGAATGTACATGAAGTCGGTAAATAGATAGTAAATAGGTGGCGCAGGATCGTACCTGTTGGCGGCTTATTGGAAGGCAGATGTCTAACAGTGGACTTTACAAAGCTAATATTTTTAGTTATTTTATTTTTAGTCATTTTAGTTATTTGGCGATTTTAGTTAGTTTTCTAATAAAAGCATTTAAAAAAGCTAAAGTAATCGATTTCAAAATCAAACAATGTCTTGCTCTTAGTACTGTTTCCATATCAACGTTTCTCATATCCCGTCTCATCTTATCTCCTGTGTCTTTGTGTGATATCATCTTATCTGTTACGTGGCTATCTCGTAAATTGTAAAAAATGTTTTTATTTAAATATAAAGAACAATGTAATATTGAATTTATTTATCTTTAGTACTTGTATATTATAAGCTTTGAAAGTGACTAATTACATTGCGACACATTACTATTATTTAATTAGATTGATACCTTAAAAAGTTTATTTTTTACTTTTAAGTATCCAAAATAAATTAAAAAATAGGTGTAAACAATGTCCATCGGAGTAAACGGCAACTTACCCTTGTACCCTCTGTATCAAATCATCCTTCTTTTCAATAAAAAAACCTTCAAGAAGAAAAATAAAGTTAAAAAAAAAGCATAGTTATTTAATGTTGACTAATTTACTTTTTAATAAAACTGTGTAATAAAATGAAAGGGTCATTTGATGTACGCTCGAGGTTAACTTTTTGGTCTAAGGTTTTGTTTAATTCGATTTGTCTTAATATTTCTTAAAACATTTTGGTGCTTTTTTCCCGGCCATTAAAAGAAATCTCAATTTAGGCTTGTTTTTAACTGTTATCGTTTTAAAAACTCGGGCAGTGCTCCGTTTTTTTTTTATTTTTATTAAAATTATAAAAAATGGACAAATGATTCATTTGGTTCCATTTTTTTATAATTTTGCAATAAGAAGTTTTTTTTTAATTATTTTGTGATAAGTAGCTAAATAGATATTAGAGAAAAAAAATCACGGCACTAAAAATTACAACTTCGTGCGATTAAATTACAAAAGCTACCAAAACCGTTAAAAAAAAGATAGGCTAAAAGTATGTTCAACTTAATTGTACTTCTTAAAATGGTGTATAATAAACACTGCGAGCGCATATATTTATGTTTTAATAATAACCTACAGTAACTATTTTAATGTTAAATATTGTGAAAAATTGCAATGATGCGTATTGTAAGTTCATTTAAGGTAATACAGTATAAGTTAAAGTAAAAGCATGAAAAAATTTTAATTCTGCATCAAACGTGTCCTACTTGACATATCGACAAATTAATACCAAAAAAAGATATTAAGTTGAAATGCAATAGCAGAAATCACGGGTGTATATATTGCCGCTAATGGTTATAACTATTTAAAGTCGGTCATATTTTTTTGTTCAAGTGTCACATTTGAACGATTGGTAAATTAAATTAAAATCATTAACTGATTAAACGACGTATGCAGAAATATTAATTGCGCTTTACAGACAATAATACATTACGGTTTAAATCTATAACAATTAGTAATAATTCAATAATATTATAACAAGTAATTAATTTTGTATTAAGTTGAATTATAAGATTATGACGAGTATTTTTCTTGCTTCGTCCGACCCTCGAAACATTTTCAGGTAATAGATAAAAAAACGTACAAAATAAACCTGATATAATTCATTTAAGTGCTTTTATTAATTGAACTACTTAATTAATTGGCACATTGAAGATAGCTTAATAGTTATTTTATTCAGCATTATATAAAAAAAAATAATTTCAATATTTAATGTGTATAATTTAAACTGAAGCGATTGAGCCGAATAGAGGGTCGAAGGTTTTTGTGGAGAAGCTCGGAGCTCATCTGTCAAGCTTAGGAACTGTTCTGGTTCGATGTTTCTTTAAGTCTGGGATCTTATCTGTGATCGAGGTTTCTATGGCAAATTGTACGCGTCCGGGCTCCTCAAACTGATAACCGGGTACGATCCACGTGCCGTCTGAATCGGCATCTGCCGGTTGAGCTTCTTGCAGCATTGATGAGGCTGTCTGGCTCTTAAGCGGCTCAAGGAAGGCTCCTGGAAGGATGGAGTTACTACCGGCTCCAAAGCAAGGTAACCCGTTTTGGTGAGTTACGAGTTATTCGACTCCGTTCTTCAACGATAATTCTCCCAAAGGCGTGGCTAAAGTGAGGGTCTTCTGTATTTTAGAAGGTGACAATCCCTGCTAAAATTCGAAACCGATCTCACTAAGCCACCTGGCAATTTAATTTTAAATTTATTATATACATAACAATCTGTTCTTGAGTCATGACATGCCTCACCAACAAACATGGTTCCAGCCACCGGAGCAGGACTGGGTTGCGCAGAGTTGCTCCAGCCCATCTTCACCTAGGCAAGGTTGTACAAAAGACCTTTGGTACAATTACCCTGTGCGTTGCCTGTGGACTATGGAAAGCTTTTGACTCTGTAAAGTCTGGACTGTTCTGGATGCTCTTCAACGATCTCAGGTCGATTATCGATACGTCGGGGTGTTGAAAGGTCTGTATAGCGCTGCGTTTATAACCGTTCTGATTCCGGGGGTCAAACGCGACCAATCGAGGAGTGAGACAGGGATGTTATATCCTCGAAACTGTTCACTAATGCATTGGAAGACGTCTTTAAGACCCTCGACTGTACTGGACGTGGCATAAACATTAACGGCAAGTACCTTTCACACCTCCGCCACCACCAACACCATTGCATCGAGGAGGAGACAGGGGATGTTATATCCCCGAAACTGTTCACTAATGCATTGGAAGACGTCTTTAAGACCCTCGACTGGACTGGACGTGGCAAAAACATTAACGGCGAGTACCTTTCACACTCCGCCACCACCAACACCTTCGCTGACGATATCGTCATATTGGCCGAGTCGTTGGAGTGCTTGCAGGAAATGTTGTACGGCTTAAATGAATCGTCCCGACGTATTGGTCTAAGGATGAACTTGGACAAGACGAAAGTCATGTTCAACGAACACGTTCTCCGAGTCCGGTCAATGACGATGGTATTACTCTCGAAGTTGTCGATGAATATGTCTACCTCGTGCACATATTGCAGTTGAGAAAACACAGCTTCGAGAGGGAAGCCAATAAGAGGATTCAGTTGGCTGGGCAGCATTCAGAAGCTACACCACATTCTCACGTCACCAATACCGCAGAGTTTAAAGACAAAAGTCTTTAACAAATGCGTACTCCCGTCATGACCTCAGGGCAGAAATGTGGCCTCTAACTATCGGACTGGTCTACAATTTGCCGTAGCTCAACGTGCTATGGAACGCGCTATGCTCGGAGTCCCTCTGTCGGATAAGATTCGTACATAGTAGTATTCATCCGACAGAGAACGAAAGTTACCGACATAGCGCAAAGCAAGTGGCAGTGGCCGGTCACGTGGTCCGAAGAACGGATGGCTGATGGGCCCATAAGGTTCTGGAGTAGAGGCCACGTTTAGGGAGACGGAGGTTGGTCGACCCCGACCAGGTGGGATGGCGATCTCCGCCCAGTAGCTGGTTCAAGATGGCAGCGAGTAGCAGGATCGGCCGTCCTGGCGTTCACTTTAAAAGGCCTATATCCAGCAGTGGACGGATAAGAGCTGATTATGATGATGATGATTATGATGATAATTTAAAAATATCATCTTATACTCTCATTTTAATACCTTTTTATGGCATACGCAGGCAGACGAGCAGTCGGGCCACCTGATGGGAAGTGGTCACCGACACCCATAGACGTTGACAATACCAGTGGTATCGCCGACGCGCTGCCTACCGTGAGACATAGGGTGTAAGTCTTGTTTACGCTAAACCGGAACGCAGCAGTGTTTTCCAATACTGCTTCTCGGCAGAAATAGGCACCGGGTGGTACCACCGCAGACGGTCTCCAGTAAACAGGGACCTACCACGGTAAAATACCTTAAATTTTGTGTTCACTTCTCATGAACTTACTCAAAATTTAAAGAATAGATCTATAACTGAGGTATTTGAAAATGAACGTTCTTCTTGGGCCCTTAATCTGGGTAACGGCTCCACGGCTGGCCTTGTTTTTTCATAGTTTCCCTGCAGCTAAACAGTACAAAGTACTGAGCCCCACCGCATGAAAAAGCGAGGATCTATCGAGGGGGAGATCTAACACTAACGATGCTGTTACAATCATAACATTGACTATTCAAGACGATTATAATCATCATCATGACCATTATCTGTCTGTGATAGTCCACTGCTGGTCATAGGCCTCGCTTAATGTTCCATTCCGATCTTTGGCTATTCTAATCCAGCCTAAACTGGCCACTTTACGTATGTTGTCATTCCATCTTGCCGCAGGGCGTCCCTTTTAGCTTACTAATCTGGCGTTTATAATGTCATATACATAAAATAAATAACAAAATATATTGAAAGTTTTTTCAAAAATATGTCTTTACCAGTAATAAAAGCATTAGTTTTGAAATTAGTTGTATATAAAAGTTTTTTCCGTAACTTGACATACTATAATTTTAACACAGAAATAAAACATTTTATAGTCGATATTAATATGGTTGAATCAACGGGGATGATGCAGTATAATTTGTAATAACTGATTTTTTTTCTCTAATGCTCTAAGATTAACAATTTCCTCACCCTTACATTCTTTACCGATAACAAAATAAATGAGGGTGCTGCTCAATGGAACATGAGAGCATAATAAAATTACCTAAATTACATCATGAGTGAGCACAAAGAGTGCTCTTGAAAAGGATCTTAGTCATCTAATTTTAACATTATATGATGACTTGAATAAAAATTGGCCTATGTTAAAATTATATTAATAAATTTTGAACAAATAAACAAATTTAACGATAATAACTTAATATTATCGTTTAATTTATTGATCGAATCTGAAAGGCAATGCGTTTCTGCCGCGAAACAGTAGTGTGAAAACACCGCTATGTTCCGGTTTGAAGGGCACCCTGCCAGCGTATTTACTAGGTAAACAAGATTTAAAACACTATGTCTTACGGTACGTATCGCGTTGGCGATACCACTGGTATTGCCAATGTCTATGGGCGTCGGTGACCACTTCCCATCAGGTGGCCCGACTGCTCGTCTGCCTGCGTATGCCACAAAAAAAAACTAAAAATTTTAAATTATGCATGACTACGAAGAATTGTATAATTCATTATCAATACTAGATAAATTGTTTACCTATAAAACCTATCGTGACGAGGCTATATATCTCACTTGCTATTTTATTTCATATTGCCCTGGAACGATAATGTTTAAAACCGAATATCAAACGCAACCAAAACCAAAAGAAATGTATACAACAGATATTCGTGGGGTGGACCGACTTTTTACATGCTCATCCAATGCATAGATCATCTTACTCTCAGACAATTCAGGGTGAACGGCCCAAATTTCCCTAACCAACAAGGAAACAGCAATGAATCTTTCTTGAATCCCGAAGGATTCGAACCGACGATCTCCGATTTATAAAGCGAACGGCACTAGGCCACGGAAGCAGGAGTTTCAACTAATGTTATAAACATTGAAATAAATAATTCATTATTACATAACCGTGTAACAAACTTCAGATTCGTTGTAATTTTGTGATGTAGGTAATTATAATTAAAGAGACCGAAATACAGGACTTAATACTTCTCCCTTTACTAGCCGGGAGTTAATTGTCAGCCCCCCATTTTCTATATAATGAGATAATTGATAATTGGGATTTAAAGTAATATGGTGACCCTCAATGTAAAGAACATCTTTGATAATGGATATGAAAAGTCATTTCTAGCAAAGTTTCACCTTAGCTCCATAAGCCACTTATTTCCTTTACTTTTTTACGACACATTTATTTAAATTAGCGCCGTTGCGACAATTACGTATGAACCAGAGTCAAAGTATACATAGCTGAAATTATGCACTGTCGTCTAAAGATAAAAACATTCCCGACCATAAGGAAGGAACGATTTATACCCAGAATGCTTTGTTAATCCAAATACATTAAAAAATATCTTCATTTTAATAAAAAGTAGTTGATTTTTGTCCCCGGCCTGAGATTTGCTACAAAAAATAAGTAATAAACACAATGAATCCGTAATAATTTATTTAATCTGAACGTTGAATTTTTAACGGAGCACTTAAGGCAACTTTTTACGCTTAGGAAGCTACACCATTGTCCTTGCAGATAGGCCATTTGACAGCGAGCATGTTTAGCGAAATCATAAATATAACATGCGTGGTAAAATATTTAATCCTAGTAAATAACAATTATGAATATTTGTTAGCTTAACTCTATACCAAATCAATAAATAATTTCAATACTTACATTATTTCTAACATAAAAAATTCATAAGATAACAACTCACTTTGCTAGCATATCATTTTGCATGCAAACTTTTTTTTAAATGGTGGTGTTTATTATAGCGCAATAAATCTATCAAACTCGAAATTTAAACTTTATTTCGTTAAATTAATAAGTAAACACGCTTTATGCGGTATTTTAATCGTCCATTATTCTTACATACGATGATAAATCCGACAAAATTAATTTAGAATAGAATTCTGAATATTAAGATTTTCTCGTCATGCAACGATTGGTAGCCAAAAAACTTAAAAATACTTGCTGCACTGTGATTAAGCTATTTTACTGGAAAAAACAAAATTTTAGCTAAAGTGAATTGGTTTTTTTTAGCTATTATTTATGTGTATTTAAATTTTCTATTAAATTTGCCGGACCTAATAAATAAAATTATAAAAAAATAAAACTGATTTTTAATTTAAAAAATACAGATTTCTTACGCGTCAAGCGAAATAATATAAGATACACTCTAAGCTAAAGTTTTAAGTAAAAATAGCAGTTTTTAATCATTTATAGTACTTTAGGTGTCCTTAATTCCGAGAGACAAGGGTTATCACTTACCTGGAGGATATTCTACCACTTTGGGTTTTTATTTCTTAATAATAGTTAAATTTCGTACAGGATTGGCAGTAGTTGACTTAAAAGCACAGCCATTCTATCTAATTGAAAAGTGGAATTGTCTAAACAACATTTATTTAAAAACATTTTGGATTAGATTCATTTAAGTTTATTTGAACTAATTATATCAAAAGCAATTTCTTTTCCTAAAAAGTTCCATAAAGCATCTTTGGTATGCATGTATATAGTACTACTGTAAGAATATTTATTTATTAAAAAAAACTCGTTCAGGGGATGATCATTTACATTAAAAAGATAAATTTAAAAAAAATATGCCCAACTTTAAACAGCTTTTAACCGTCATGGAGGACCAAATCATACAAAAAATAATTAGTACTAATAAAACGATAATAGAGGATCACTATACACATTTGTAAATTGTAAAATGTAAGAAGGAATAAACAAATATCTAGTTAAAATATAATTTAGCATATTTATAAACCCAAGTTACAAAACATAATTCAGTCTTATTTTGAAGATAAAATAACGTAAATAATTATTCAAATTTACGTAATTATTGTTAAAATTTTAGTATGGACTTTCGCAATGTTGCTTGACTAGACGCTAGAATGGCGCAAACACGAATGCGCTTGCGGTGCACGCCTCACCTTTGAAACATTTATCGAATAGTTTAGGAATAAGCGCGGCCTGGAACAGTTTTAAAAACAAATGTTGTGAATAACTAAGAATATTAAATTAGTATCATATAATTGTTATTATAATGAAATTGATTGTAGGAAATCGATGACGAACAAACCATTCACTCAATGAACAATAATGTATAAGTTACCTTAAATTTGGTTCGATAATAGATTGATCTGTCTGCTCACACTCTATTGTTACGCAAAGAGTGTTGGAGACAACTTCTAATATTATTATTCGTCAAAACAGACAGTAACGTTTTAAAAGTAAATTGTAGTTAAGAATGGCAACTAACATTAGTCGTATACCTTTTAATTCAAGAAACATTTAATCATTCGGAAATATTTTAAGAATAAAACTAACATAATGTTCGATAATAAATTTTATTATAGAACCTTGAACGACATTTTTATATAATGTCTCGCCATATTGAAAAGTGTTCAAAATACAGGGTTTAAAGTAATGTTTAAATAGGTTAACCAATTATGCGCTGTGGTTAGGACCATGGTGCTGCGCCAAAGGGTTCGTTTCCTACCTTAGGAAAAAATATTATGAATAGTATATAATATTTATTTATTTACAAAAGAAAAGTAAGTTTATGTAATACAAAATCTAAATATTTTCTTTATTTTCTGTGGTGATATCCACTAAAACACCTTCGACTTGATCTTCGATATCAGGTTCATCCAAGTATAACCGGACGCAGTCATTTTCGAGAACCGCTTTTGGTGCGAACTGATAGTATAGCAGCCTCACAGTTAAGAGATGGTACTTAATGACGATTTTAATGGAGTATCCAGGCTACTCGGTTGTGTCTGAGCAAATACTTAGTGTTAGAGAGCGGAGCAACCCGAGAGCACATGCCTAAGTGACTCACCAGGATGGTGAAACGCCCGGTACATATCCACGGTGCAGTTCTTTATCACAACCTATGACCTGCTTTGTACATCGCTGTCAACTTTGGACAAGAAGTACGTCCTGATAAGACTGCACATCTCGCGGTTGTGCATGTTGAATATATAAAGGACCCATCCGTTAAAAACGCGGTCATTAATTCGCCTGACAAAGCAACAATCGGGTGTAATTAGGTAAATCCGCAGTACAGGTGCAATGATTCATTGCCAATCTGCCTGCTCAGCGTGGCTTTCAATGGACGTCAAAGGACGGCAACGGCTCCTAGTTCTCGGTTGTCCTACTATTCCTGGCCACAATAGTGGCCATGCTGACATAGGGAAAAGGGGTGCTTAGAACCCCCGGGCTACAGATCGCTACTACCAAAAACTTGACATGGCTTCGAAGAACGGACGAACGCTGAGGCTCGTCGAACACCTGGCCGAGCTGGAGGTGGAAAAAGGATCTGAAAAATTCCAATTTATGGAAAAACCGGTTTGATGCCCTTAACACCTCGGAAACCACAATGGTAGTTGACGAGGCACTAGAGGCCTTAGTGGACTACATAAGTGACGTGGATAAAGGGTTTTGCAGGAGTAAGCGTACCGGCAGGACATTCAAACTCTCCGATAAGACGCTTGGTCTTATGGAGGAACGTCGAAAGCATCAAAGCACTTCGACAGATGTGAAACTTCCTTCAAAGCGGATCCGCAAATTGATACGCCGAGACCTTCGCTGCTCAATCACGCAACGGATGACTTAAAAGATTGAGCAGAATAGAGGGTAGAAGGTTTTTCTGTCTTGAGTGGGTTACGGAAGTTATTCTACTCGTCCTTCACCAGGGTATTCCTCCCAAGGCATGGCTTGAAAGTGAAGTCGTTCTGTTTTTTTAAGAAGGATGCTGATTAAGAATTACCGACCGATCTCACTTTAAGCGATACATACAAGTTGTTCACGAGAGTCATGACGAATCGCCTCACCAACAAGCTTGATGAATTCCAGCCACGGAGCACGCTGAAGGCGAAGACGATACAGCTTTAAGAGAGAAGCCGATGGGAGGATTCAGTTGGGCTGGACAGCATTTAGGAAGCTACACCACATTCTCAAGCTGTCGATACCGCAGAGTTTAAAGACAAAAGTCTTAAACCGATATGTACTCCTCGTCATGACCTACGGGACAAAAACGTGACCTCTCACTATCGAACTGGTCCACAAGTTTGCCGTAGCTCAACGTGCTATGGTCCGCGCTATGGTCAGAGTCCCTCTGTCGGATAAAATTCGCAATGTATTATTCGTATCTACTTTGTGGTTTTGCGCAATATAAGACGGTTACAACGTGCCTACTGCACGAAATTACACAGCAGTTTCCGCCACTGCATTATTATATCAAAATGTCATAACAAGTTTTATGCACATAGAATATAGATTTTTTTTAATGCATTATCTTTTATTTGATCTTACAGTATACAACCTTAATTAAGGTTTTCTAATTTTTAACAAACGGTTTCTTTCATTTTAATTATAAACTTATTTCGTTATAATTAATTTGATATTTTATTCAAAATTTTGTAGCATAAACTTACATTTAGATTGTCTTAACATATACCAGATTTTGAATAAATGCTTATAATAGAGAGTCACTACAAATATAGGATATATCTAGTTTTTCCTTCAAAGTAGTGTAGCTTGTACGACTACAACACCGTTTAAAGAAGAACACAGTAGTGTCTTCACACACTCTATTTCAGTGAAACTATATGCTCGAACATAACACGCTCGTACTGGCCATTTTAATAAAGGATCTTTTAGGGGATGCTGTAACAATTTGTGAAAATGCATAGGTTGCAAAGAATCATTCCTTCTAATTGCTTAAAAGTACAGAAATGTTTAGCAGTAGGTTTCAATGGAGGAAGCTAATATGGACTCACCATATTAGTCACTAATGGCATAAAATTGTTCAAAATATTACTTTACGTATATGTTCAATATCGCTACATAGTATGGACAATATCGTTGTTAAAAAACCCACAATAATCTTTATAGATATCAGCATTGCACCCATGCGAAGCCGGGGCAAGTCACTAGTTAACGATATAATAATTGATGGCATAACACATTATATACTTGCTTCATTGTTTAATACAAACGCGTGCTGCTTCTTACTTTGTAGATCAAAGTGAGAAAGATAGAAAGAGATTTGCATAAAGAATTAAAAAACCATAAAACTATATAGTATATAACACATCAAATATATTATAATTCATCACGGCCTAAAACACCTTAAAAGGTTTTAAAACTGCTGTACTAAAACTTTAAACTAGTACCATCTGCCTGCACTTGTTCAAAAAAAAAATATGTCTTCAAACACAATATTAATCCATTTTAAATCGGCACTCAGTCTTTAAAGTGTTTGAAAGCAGCTTGGAAAACTATTAAGAGCAAAACAACTAAAGCAAAACGAAAGTGCAATCACCTGCAAAATGGACGTAAATTACGTTTTTTCGCTGGTTCCAGTGTCTCTTTTGTAATTCTATAATGTTAACACTTTGTTTGTTTAATTATTTCTTTTATTTACGCGATTATCATATCAAATCCACTAATTTCGGATTTTTCGCGTTACTTAACATATTTATTCGACGTTTCAGTTCTTTTCAGCATCCATGATGTGTCCAGTCTGCCCGTGATCATGGATGCTGAAAGAATCCGGAAACGTCGGGAATAAATATATGTAATAACACGAAAATCCGTAAATAGTGACTATTTGTTGTTTTAATTTTTTACAGTTTCTATCTATACAACTTGCGATTTTCGATCTGATCTGATACACTAATTGTTGTTGCAAACTTGTTTTATTAGCAGAAATTAAGTAAAGCGCCTTTAACCCATCGCTGGCAAAATTTTGTCTTATTACTGAGATTGATAGTGTAAAAAGGGCTGTTCAATCAATTTCGCTAGCTTTAAATGAAAAGATCACATGAGTAAAAAAACTTTCATCAGATAATTTGATACGACTACTTTAAACTTTTACATTGGATTTTTTACTATATCTAAGAAATTAAATGTACAACGTTAAAAGTCCGCATGTTATTAACGTTGAATGAATTTTATATTCCATTTAGTCATAAAACTAGTAATACAACTTTTATTTCTTTGAATACGGCTTATCTTTGAAAACGGCTGAGAAAAGCAATTGCTTGGTCTTATATAAGTTAATTATTTGCAGCAAGAAGCTGTAAAAGCTTCAGGCCAGTTACGTTTAAGCACAAAAGCTGCTTGTTACTGTTGCTTACATAATTTATTTACATTTCTGTAACTACTGAACATTTAAATACTTTTGAAATTAACATTATATTTTTTAATGGTATTATTTATTTATTTATTTAAACTTCTTTCAAAAATTTCACAGAGACATTTAATGGCATTCTCTACCAGTCAATTTGAGCTGGTGCAGGAGATAATTATTGAATTGGTTAATTTTATTTAATATTAGCTTAACTTCATCGTCGTGGAATAGTAGATGGATACAAACATAGAGTATGGTATCATAAATAAGGTGTATTGACAGTATATGTCTATGAATAGTCACGAAGTTTTACGGTTCTATTTTCAACAATGACGAATTTAGGTCATGTAGACTTTCATCTCCCATTTTAATCCCTCAACTCATTTATTACAAAAATTTTCTACAAAATCTTTAAACGGTTTAGATGGTAAAGGACAAAGAGACATACAGAGTTACTTTACATTTATAATATAAGTATGGATTAAAAACAGTTTATAAAATGTAGTCTAAGTACAAGATAAATTATGCCGACAACAGTAAAGTTTTAACAAGAATTTTTACTGCATTGTACTTCAATACTAATAAAACACTGCGTTTTATAACTGCTTTAATGACCTTGTAAAGTCCGAAGTGAGCTACGTTTTGAATCTGCCTTACGAAAGTAAATTACTCATTATTTCTAAGACATTTGTTTGAATGCATGCATACAGTTATACAGTTTATAACAATATGCCACGAAGGAGTAAAAGAAGACTTGAATCGACAGGATTATAGTGTGCCTTACTTCGAACAACGCATGGTTTATCCAAAGTATTTAAATTATATGCTAAACTAAAACCTCAACTGTAAGCCAGGAAGGTTGTGCACCCTGTCAACTAGCCCAATACTAATTTACGATTCTGTCACCATTAAAAGGAAGAACAAAGGATCTATACCAGTGTGCTAATAAGATAAAACATTAAAAAACTTACCAGAAATTTAAGCATAACTTATTTATACATTTCTGGACTATCTTGATTCTATTCATTCAAAAATTGTTTTAACTATAGAATAAGAAACATGTAATTCTTTGTCCTTATCTATTATAAATTTTGGAAATACATTGAGTCGAACGGCAGTAAACCAATACTATTAAAAACCTTTACAGGAACTCGGACCACCATACTTAACAGTTACCTACTGTTGATAAAAGATTTCAGAAAAACTTTCCGCATGTAACATTCTAAATAAAGGATAAATAACCAACAAGACAGACATGCGATATTAAGGATTTTGTTCATGAATGATTAAATCATATTCATTTGGAATTCTATTATATTTTTACAGTCATCATCATCAGCCTGTAGTAGTCCACTGCTGGACATAGGCCTCCCCTAATACACCCATATCCATTACGGGATTTTTTAGGACCGTATCCCACCACGCTGGTCCAATGCGGGTTGGTGGCTGTACCGACTTTTTACATGCTCATCCGACGCATGGATCATCTCACTTTTCAGACAATTGGGTGATCGGCCCAAACTGCCCTAACCAACTAGGAAACAACGACGAAAATTTGTTGAGTCCCCACAGGATTCGAACCCACGACGTTCGGTTTCTAAAGCACACGCCCATACCACAAGGCTACGGAGGCAGTTGATATTTTTACATTGTAATGTGTTAAATGAATTAAGTAATAGTCTTTTCTTATGGCGTACACCGGCAGACGAGCAGTCTCTCTCGTATTGCCAACGCCCATAGACGTTGGCAATACCAGTGGTATCGCCAACGCTCTGTTTACCGTGAGACAGGGTGTTAAGTGTCGTTTGACCGGTAAATACGCTGGCTACGGTGACCTTCAAACCGGAACACAGCAATGTTTTCACACTACTGCTTCGCGGCAGAAATAGGCACCGCAGTGGCCCACCTAGATGGTCTCCTGTAAAAAAGGGGACCCACCACCGGCACCTTTAATATATACCAGCGCTGAATAAAATATTATTATACACAGTGACCTACTAAGTTTTCACACGGATACAATGCGTAATGTCTTTAGAAATAGTAATTTAATTTACTGCTGTAGATTGACATACCCTTGTATATTTATCTGTATTATTCTGCTACATTGTTTTAATTTATCTCGTTGGGTTCAACAGCGCTTACAATGTTTGGGCGAAAAAATATGTTTATTGCCGACACATTAGAACCCTTTCAGCTTATCGGTGTTTGTCTCCAATTATAAAATTCCATGGTTTAAAAGGCATACATATATAATTTGACATTAATTATTGAAATTATAATAAGCAATTTAAGAATAGATTTAATTCAGTCATTCTGGGTAACTTCAACATGCAAGTGCTCAGTTTTTTGATATTATATTTACGCTATATTTTTTATATTAATTTTATCATGCGACTGTTTTTTACCTTAATACTTTTCGACAGGAAAAAATAATAATGTTCTCTAAAAACGCAACGGTCTATAAGAAAACTCCATTTTGTTGAATGTCAAAGTTACCGTAATTACATAGCTAACTTTGACCCTCATAGAAATATTCATAGAAAACATGACGAACATGATTCTTTTATTCCACAATTTGAGTCATAATCTCTTATCGTCGTAAAATTAAGTATGATGCATTCAGTATAATAAAATTGCTCTACTTTAATAAAAATGTGATATCATCATCTAAAGTACTGAGGTAAAGAAATCATAAGAATAGAAAAAGGGAAAGTAAAATACCCAAGTTTCACATTTTTTTAATATTTTAAGTAAATATTTAATTACTTATTATAATTGTATTTTATAATTAGACATTTTTGGTTTTTGTTACATATTTAGTGAATCAGTGCTGGTGCAAACCGCTACAGCTTCATGAGAAGCCACAACAGATTACCACTTTTTTAGAAAATTTCAATAACTTTTTACGAAGAAAATATTTAAATTTGATAGACTGTCAAAACCACCTTCGGACAGGTTATAGACTTTCGCAATCAGATTTTTTCCATAAGGATCAATTATAAAATGGCGTGATTGAATGGATAAATTAAATTTTATTTTCAATAAAATGTTGTTTCAGTTTTCTCATACAGAACAACAATATCATACTTAAGGACACAATATAATTTATAAAAGAAAAAGACATTTTCTCAACAAGAAAATCTAACTGGCGAGTAATATACCTAAAACAAATTTTTCTCATTATTTCCAGGAAAGAAGACCCAAATGGAAATATAACGATAATGTCGCTTTGTCGAATGACGTAGCAAAATTTTTACAAAGAAATTTTGTAGCTGCCTTCAGAATAAATTAGTTCATTGAGGGAGCCGCAAAAGGCATTAATTTTATTTTGTTTTACTTTACAGTGCAAAATAACTCCGTCCAATGAAATAACGGACTTGGATAAGGTTATATCGAGTTATTGGTACAGTTAGATTTTTACGTACTGCTAGAAAAGTTTTAAAATATAATGTGGAATATAAAATTAATATTAGTTTTAACATATTTTTAAAACACTATTTTATTAGCCTTTATTACTTTCCTCTCTAATACCAATATGAATGTTGTAATGCCCCGAAGTCGATTCCGAATATATTGAGAGAACTAAATTACAAATCGTCCAATTACGCTGAAGATATTATAGTGCAAAATTATACGCACAAGTACAGGTGCACTCCCTCTTCTTGTTTAGTTTTATTAGCCCGATGGGACAGAGAAACGACCAAACAGGTAATGAGGTGCAGGTCTGTTTTTCATATGCACATCCGACGCATTGATCATCCTCCTTTACAGACGATTGGGTGATCCTGTATTACCCTATCCAACTAGGAAACAACAATGCAACTCCTTGCAAGCCCATACCATAGCAGTAGCTACGGAGCAGCCGAAGCAAAGTAAAATAGTATTAATTCTTAAGTACAATATTCTCGATATATTAATATACAACTTCAAAAAATTATGAACAATAAACTTCTATCGATAAATATATGGATTGTATAATATATTAAAGGGATGTTACTTGATTTAAAAATTAAATCAAATATCTAAGAAACAAAGGTGAACGCATGACTGTTTTGAAAAACTTTCTTTCATTAACGTAAAGCATAAAAGTCAATCAATATGCCTAGTTTAAGTTCTAAATAATCATTAAGTACTCGTATTATCTACTTTTTGTTATTATTTAAAGTAGAAAATTAAGCTAGAAATCAAAATATGTCAATTATTAATAAGTAATCTTATGTTTGTTTCTACGTTAGTTTTGCCTGCAAAATAACTTTAGATGTCTCCTTAAAAAAATACACAATAGCAATAATAAATATAAAAATAACATTTTAAAGCTTCGGTCATATAGTAATTAATGTTTAAACAACGAACGTACTTATTATAAACCAAACGAGTCGTGTTAGTAATTATTTTCCGCGAACATTGTTAATTGAAAATGATTGTCTTTTGAGATAACGATATCTTTACTTATTATCAATTTTCTGCTTATTATTTCATTTCTATGGAATCTGATTATCGTAAAGTTGTTTTCGCCTACTTTATAATTAAAAGTTTGAAGTACTCTTACATATAAATAGCGTAATAAAATTATGAGATGCATATAAAATATTATAACTTTATGGCATATTTATTTGTAAGTTTAATAAATAACTGAAAAGGTTGCACTTTCTGTTTATTTTTTTCTTTAAAGAATGTTTGTATGTCTTTTAAGGACTTATATGTATTATGGATATTCAAAAAAGAAACCAAACTGAGACATTTAATAACTTAACACTGCTTTGAAAATAGTTTCATACAGTATTTATAGGTGATCATATTACTATATAATAAAAGTGTTGGACTACACCCTCCAACCCGCATTGGACCAGCGTGGTGAGATTGAGTCTGTGGATCTAATGACGAAACTGATATTTAAAGTAAATCCTTTTATTAATTTTTAATTTATAAGTGAAATAAATTAGCTTAAAATGTTTATGATAGAAATTCTAAACGCAGCATCTGAAAAGATTTCATAACTCATTTAAGACTTTCCACGTGATTACATTTTTAAAGCGATTTGCATGGATTTGAATAACTGTTAAGCTTATAATTTATTTACATTAACTGTGCAATAATATCTATTAAATTAAAAGAACATAACGCTAAAAGTTTGCTAAAAAATGTATAATACATAAGCATATCTTAAGCAAATCTACAACAATATGCAAAAAAGAAAAATTTATCTTTTATAATACGTTAACAATAATAATTTTAATTTTAATATGTGTGTCAAAAACATGAGTCGTTTACGAAGCGAATTAAATAGGTACATTGAAAATCCTCATATATTTAATATCATTACCGCATTGTTTGTTTTATGTAGAATTTATCAATAGTTTTATATAATATTTTACGTTACAGCGGTACAAGAGCTACTACAACGGTACATGGAGCCTGGTCCATCCTCAGGGAAGCCAGCGTAAGCAGAAGGGTTTTACTTCTTCAAATATTTATTTAACTACTCATCACAACATTTTTTAAACGAGACCATACCATAAAAACAATATCTGAAACCCTCGAAGCGGAGAAACGACGTTCATTCTAAACAAGTGAAAGTTAAAAAAGAAATATGACCTACTTCTAACAACGTATAACTATTTTACGCAATATTAGGAAGTAAGAACGTACTCTCTATACGAAATATCGTCGCGTCTTCTGCCACCGCATTTTAAATCTTTGATAGCTTTAAAGGTATTCATTTAATCAAAACGCCATCTGTGACTCGTTTTATTACAATGGAATTAAGATTTTTTTTTAATGCAATAACTTTTATGTGAACTTAAACTGCATCTTAAATAAAGTTTTAATGTGCCTGATTCCAATTTTTCAAAATGTTAACATTTTAGTGGGAGGCCTAAGTCCAGCAGTGGACTAAGACAGGGTTTTAATTTCTAACTGAAGCAAAATAGAATTGTGTATACATAGAAACAACTAGAATAGACTAATTTAGGCGTGTTATCAGGAATACTTACACATTGCGCAACATTCCATATCTCCGACATCAAATGGGGATCAAGTTATGTTGATCCTATTAAAGTATGTAAGTGTTACAATTATTTTGTGTTTTTCTACTATGCAATTAACCTTTAAATAATTTATAATTAAAGAATAAAAAAATGCTCAATTAATGTGCAAGGATTTTTTTTTATTTGTTTATAGTATATGGACAAATATAAATAATCCTTTTTTGAGGACATAAATATAATTGCTTAAACCGGAGGTCGTGGGTTCGTATCCTACGGGAACTCAACAAATTTTACGTGTTGTTTCCTTGTTAGTTAGCAATTTGGGCCGATCACCCAATTGTCTGAAAAGTAAGATGATCCATGCGTCGGTTGGGCATGTAAAAAGTCGATCCACCCACCAACCCGCACTGGACCAGCGTGGTGTGATACGGTCCAAAAACTCCCCGATTGATAGGGGTGTATTAGGAGAGGCATTTGTCCAGCAGTGAACAATCACAGGCTGATGATGATGATTTTGAAACAATTCTGTGACATGGCTACCTACGCTGTAAATTACAGTTTTAATGTTCATATAATGAAAAATGTGATAATTTTAATAAATTCCATCTGAATTTACACAACTTTTGTTTATTTCAAAGCGGTGCGTTGTATTTCTGTAATATATTTTTAGTGAAAACATATTTAGTACTTTAAATTTAACTTATGAGTTTTGGCCACTGTTTGCGATAAGAGGCAAAAACAGTATTTATTTCTTAAAGAAATTACTCCCTGCCTACTCGTTACCGCATGTTGCAACAGGTTTCGATATTAATGCCTAAATTAAAATCGAAATATTAAACGACTGGCGAAGTACCGATTTCATGAATCGTAAAATTAAACTCTAATATTTACTTATTTACATAACAATAAGATGAATGACGGAAATTAGCCTTTTTTATAACATAAGGTATTGATAACTCTCTTTTGTTTAATAACTTAATAGAAAAATTGTGGTCAGAATAAAGAAACCAGTTTTTTACGTAAGATTCGTTAAGTATCAATTTTTAAAAAGGATTTTACAATACTTAGAAAACTTAACTTTAACGATTGAACATGGATCAAGGTGTTGTGCTGCTTGCTCAGGCATCTAAAGTGACGTGACCTATATCTGGTGCCCTGAAACACCCAGAGGGAAGAAACCATGTCACATACGTGACAACATACGTGTGGTAGTTGTCCACGGCCCCAATAGAAGCGACAATAAAAAGAAGCAATCTTTGGCTTTTGCGTGAGTGTTTTAGCCGTTCTTTATTGGCTGGGGATGCCCACGTATCTTTGCCGATTACTTAGCGTTGAATCCGCAACTGAATTTTTTTACTTGTTAAAAAAACGAATTGCGCATTTGCTTTTTTAAATTATATATGCTTCAAAGTTCGAGTGATGTGTATGCGGTCGTTTTGATACTGTAAATTATAATTAAAGTGTTGGATTGATTTTTGTTGTGTTTATTGAGTTGTGGTAGGCATTTCTTTACGCATGTGAAACCCACTTTAAACATACGTGCAAATTTTTATTTAGTATTATGATGTGGGAAGATGATCTTTGTTGCAATGCTTAGCTTGCATAAGTCAATCATTGAATGGATGCCTATGCTAATATATAGTATGCAATAACTTTTGCATGTAATTTTTCTTCCTATATTATTCCAAATGGTTTAATTTTTTCGATTATTACGAATTTTAATTTTTTGAGAAAAAAAGTGTAAAACCTATCTTGCTTAAAAATACCTATTTGTATCTTTATTTCATAGTCCTAATGGTTTCTTTTATAATACTGTCACTGGCACCATTATTAGAACGTACGTACCATAAAAAAAAATGTTAAATATTGAGAACTTGATTATACCGTAAACGATTGAATATAAATTGTATATTTCTATTACAGTAAATTGATGGTTTTATTTTAAAGCGAGCTTCGATTAAAACATATTATAAGCCGCCGAAGAAAATTGGCCAATTATTACCATCCGTCAAATGTAAAATTCTCCTATAGGTACCGGGTGTGTACAAGGTAGACTGTGATTGTGGTCTCTCTTACATTGGACAAACAAAAAGACCAGTAAGAACCAGGACATATACCAAAGAAAATATAGCCGATGTTAAGCACCGACGCCATAAGGAATCTGCAATTATTCTAGACAAGCCCAATCATTATATTAGATTTCATAAACCAAATATACTTGCAAAAAAACATCCAAGGATCATCCGGAAATCAATAAAAATTAAAAAATATCCAAATTTTAATAGAGAAGTTGGTTGGTCGTTGCCACTTTCATGGGATCGAAAAATTAAAAAATTAAATCGAAAGATATAAAAAACTTCAAAGCCACAGGACAACATAAGTACTTTTTGTCAAACCAATGTTCAAAATTAAGAAAATGAAAGATATGTCAATTTTAAATAAAACTCTGACGGTTATTCCAAAACATTGAGATACAGACATATACCAACTTAGTCTGCCCGTGATCATGAATGCTGGAAAGAATCCGAAACGTCTGGAATAAATATATTTAAGTAACGCGAAAAATCCGTAAATTAGTGGATTTGATATGTATTAAAATAAAAAGTTATTAAATAATCGCGTAAATAAAAGAAATAATTATATTATGCCTTACTAAAGGTTATATTTCTGATTTGACCATGTTACTGAAACGTACTAGACATATTGTGTGCAAACAATGAAAGGTTATTTCCGTACTTATGGGTGATAAAATACTCGTACACGTAGTATAGCGTTCCTTTTAGTAAATCTTAAAAGTGTGCTTAGTCTTAACTCTTTGAGAATATTTTATGTAATGCACTCTCTGCACCGGTAAGAAAATATCACTTAAGTTTTCTTTATTATCCGACAGTACAGAAAGACATTCAAAGGAATATTAAAATGTGAAGAGAACTGTTACCGTTCACTCTGTCAGTGGCAGTTTTTGTAAATAACCGATAAATTTTTTGTAATACTGGTTCTACCAGTATTACAAAAATTTTAAATAAACTTATCCAAATTTCTTCCCATGTTGTTGTTACGTCCCGTAATTTTACGTTACTTTTTATCTGGGAACAAAATAAAATAAAAATAGTTGACGTAGTAATCCGTACGATCCTTATGTAATGCAAAACGTACTCTAGGCAAACAAAAGAAAATAGGAGTAGTCATTTGTAAGTACGTGCTTTGAGCAACTGGAGATGTAATGTCACTGGGCATAAAATATAAAAACTGAAAAAATGCGTTCGCGTATAATTAAACATATAAAAACAGGATGTTTGTCTCTTAGACTATTGTTCTCAGTGTAGTTATTGTATTAAAGACACTGCTAGTAAAATTATGCTCTACTTAAAAATAAAATAAAATTTTGAACATAGATTTCAGTACGTCTCTAAATGCGGATGAATAAAAGGAAAATTAATTTATATTAAAACGTAAAGTGTTACATAGGAAGCACGTTAAATAAATACAGTATAAGTTTATGTATCTTTGTGCAATTATTAGTACTTTATATCTGCAATGGTCTAACAATGATTAAACGCTTACGTATGATTTTCTGCAAAACAAAACATTATTTTTTCTTTTCTTTTTGGCCTTTTTTGTTAAACGAAAAAGGTACTTAAAACTCGGAGGGTCATTTTATCCCGTTGCTTCACTGCTCGTAGGCCGATACCTAATACTTTAATTTTAACGGCAGTTATTGTTCGTAACGTGGTCTTATCTTTTTAGTTGTTTTTTAATTAGTAATTTTTAAAATATTTGAAAAACAATAAGGAATATATCAATGAAAATAAATATATAAATAATCTTGTGACACTTTAAAACCTCAAATCTTGTAACTGAGCTTGCGTGATTTTTCGTTTAGTACAAAACTTATAAACACTAACAAGAGTTTTACTACAAAATGTAGAATACGAAAAAGTAAATAAAAAAATAAAACTAAAAAGTTACAAGCGTTTACAAGTGTTATTTCATGCACAATTGTCTCAGTGAAAACTTGCTCGTGCTTACCTGGCACCGTACATGTATTACGATAATACCCGTCACATTTAGCAATCTGTTCGTTTTCCATAATTATTATTATCATCAACCATGTTCTATAAATATAATAACAAGATATTCCTAATAAGTTGTGATTATATTTTCCATTACACAATCAACAGTCTTTCGATTTTCAATATGATTACGTCGACTTTTTCCATGCCCATCTGAGGAATGGATCATTTTACTTTTCATACATAAGTGGCCCAAATTGTCCTAACCAACTGGGAAACAACTTGGAGAAGTAGTTGAGTCCCCGCAGGTTTCTCAAGCACAAACCCATACCACCAGGCTTCGGAGGCAGTTCAAGATTATTAATTGACTATAAACATGCATTTATTGTATTACGTTTAAAATTTTTTTTTTTTTATTAATTACGAATTCTGCGTGTAAAAATAAAATATGTACAATTATTGCTTAAAAGGCGGGGGTGGGTCAGTGGGATGGAAGAAAGAAATGTAGCCCGTGGCTATTATGTGTTTAATGGTCGCCGTAATATTTTTCTGATTCTGAACAAAGTGCTTCCAGGTTTGCTCTATACGAAAAATCACGTGGTTAATTTATAAATTTGTCAGTGCCACATGTGGGTAGATAGCTGTGGGTTAATTTTAATATGTAGTCATATGTGTCTACATAATAATAATAACCCACAGTGTGAGTCAAATTAAAATATCTTTATTCAATAGGGAAGCATTACACTTTCTTATTGATTGTCAAATAAACTACCACCGGTTCAGAAATGCAAGCCTCTTGAGAACCTGAGAAGAATCTTTAGGAAAGAAAAAAAAGAAGTTTACTGTGGTTGACTACTTTATCTACATGTTTGCGAGTAAGCTTTTTAAAGTGCTATTATAGTGTCAGCAATTTGCAATCGCTATGTATATTTTTTGCTAACATTAGTACCGAAATTAGCTAGCCCTAATATTTTATATATCTAGAGGCGAGAGGACTTGGGGCATATTATTTTGAATAACTTACGGGCATGGTGCATCAGTGACTATTAGGTAACAGTAATGCTTGTGTGGTTGTTTTATGACAATATACATTAATAATATAGTTTTAGAGACATTTTATGTAGGTATAAAACATTGGAGAAAACATTTTTTTACATTTTATTCTTTAAATAAAATCGACCGACCAATAAAATAAACAACAACATTGCCATAATTTTGTTCCGTTGTTTATTTTTTTTTATTATTATTTTGTTATATAGTTAAATAATATTATACCAACTATCTTGATAATAATAACCGTTAGATCATAAAAGAATTTTTCCTAATCGTAACTACATCAAAGGTATTTTTTACTTTATTTAATGTGATGAAGAATGCTTTTTTCGATTTATAGTTATAATGGCTTCCGTCGCTTTCATTTCGAATCTGTGCCACTCTGAACTTAAGTTGTCTGACCTCGTAAACTATGAACATTCGCACCATTTTCTCAGATCTGCCGCAAAAGCTCCAAGCTTGAAAATTCATAGAATGACCCATTTTCTAGAAGCGCTTTTTAAAATCGTCTCTATAACATAAAGCGTTTACTTTACGATTTCATAGAGAATATAATTGCATTGATATTAGCAAAAATAAATTTTGAAGTAAACCATATGTGAATTGAATAATTATATAGTTCTTGGTAAAAGACCAAAATTTAAACGAAAAAAAAATAACACAAGTTAAAGAAGTTATATTGAATAATGGCACCCGTACACTAAATAGATCTTTTTTATGTTCAATATTAACTATAAGTCTATCTCAGTCTGTCTGGATGTTGCAAAGGATATAAGAAGTCGGAAATATCTTTTTGATAAATATATTTCACATGTCACTGTTTTTTTCTTAGATGGACTCCTAATCTACTTAACCAATTTAAATAACCGTGAGTAGTTTAGTCAAACTTGGTCGATAAGATGGTTTAAAACTCAGTTTAAAATCGCAATATTGTTTTATTGCATATTAGTTTCCTATTAATATTTGATGCAAGCTCAAAACAATCTTGAGAGTTAGAAATAAGTACTATGATTGGGTTGAATTTAAAGTTTAATAGATAGTTCTTTATTATATCATATATCATCAGTTTTTTCAAAAACTTTTTCCAGGCCATAAATTAAAAAGAGTAATAAACTGATTTAATTGCGTGTCCAATTTTAAAATAAGAAATAGGTGTTTGTAGTGTAGAATTAAATAAAAGTGAAGTGGTGTCCAACATAAAGGAAATATTTCGATTGATTTATGTTAACGACGGATTCGATTGTAGTTACTGTAAATTTTCTATTATTGTTTCCTTATGCTTGCCAGGCATTTATATATTAATTCAATCATCGAGATCACGGTGTTTTTTACGAAGCAAATTTATTTAATTAAACATGGAGTACCTTATAATTGTTATTCTCTTTCGGTTTCTCATTTGCCCTTAAATTGTTTGTTACTATGTAAAAATTACATAATCTAAATTACGAGCGATAAAGAATAAAGTTAAGTTTTCTATTAAAGTGATAGGTATAATGGATAAAATGCGATTGAAGTTTAATTTATATGTAATATCAAATTGATATCAATGAATAAGTCAAAATTCCAATTGATCTCAAATACGAAGTGACTTTTATAAGTTGTCTTTAAACAATAAAACATATTAACATTACAAATAATAATATATTTTTAATTTTAATAACTAAAAAAAAGCGCAGAATGAATTACCAGATCGTATTGTTACTAATTATTTCATATTACCACCCTTCCCTCGTTCATCTTCAGAATATTAGATCAGGCAGGTAATATCGTTCCGCACTGACGCTAGCTGTGCCATTTTGTCTTTATGTAAAAATTTATGTCATCTCCTTTGCGGCTGCTGCGGAAAATAAATTGTTAAAACCATATTTTCCCCTTTATTTTGAAGAGACTGAAATTTCTGTGTTTAATTTTGTTATAAGTTATTCTTTTAGAAAGAAATTAAAGTTAAACTATATAAAAGTAATGGTATAATGTAGTGAAGTAACGGTGTCGTTAGGTATTAGTAAAAGTTATTAGAAAAGTTTTAATGACTGTATAAAAAAACCATTTCAAACTTTAAACATTTTATTATCTACTCAACTAAAATTAACCGAACACTTTTGGGTGTCGATTGACGCCTGTCTGAATAATCTATTGCGTTTGAAGATCTAAATGCTTACTCCATGCAATTCAAACTAAACCCTAATTGTGTTTCAGTTACATGTAGGTCAACTAAATTCATATACCACAATGTAAGCTGTTGTGGTAGGTTTTACATTTACATGGCACCAACCCAAGACTTCTCGAGATGATTTTGCGTGAACAGGTTACTTAACGATCAATCATCATCACCATCATCATCATCATCATCATCATCAGCCTGCGTCAGTCCACTCCTGGACATAGGCCTCACCTAATGCACGCCACTACTTCCGATCTTCGGCTATTCTCATCCAGCCCACACCGGCCACTTTGCGAATGTCGTCACTCCATCTTGCCGCAGGGCGGTCCTACACTACGTTTGCCGAGCCTCGCTCACTCTTTGACCGGCCCACTGCCACTTCAGCTTACTAATCCGATGGGCTATATTTGTGACTCTGGTTCTCTGACGGATCACATCATTTCAGATGTGATCCTTCTGGGATGCTCCGAGCGTAGCCCTCTCCATTGCTCGCTGAGCGACTTTAAATTTGTTGACCAGTCGAACCGTGTCCAAGTCTCTGCACCGTAGATCATAAATTGTAGGATGCACTGATCGAAGAATTTCGATTTGAGGCACTGTGGGATGGGTGACGAGAAAACATTCAACATTGCGCCTATTTTTACTGTGAAGAAGTAGTATGCTAATATAATTTTGTTTATATTTCGTAGGCGCTGTTGGCAATTTAATATAAAATTCCGTAAATCAGTGTTAAAAATCGTTGTACAGACTAATTTCGGACTTATCGTAGGTCCATCATCAGGACGAATGGAATAACTTCTTGATTGCTTCAAATCTCGCACTGTTTGCTCTAAAGGCACCAAAAATATATATTTCCTGGGTGCTTATCGTCCTCGCAACTCTCTATATTAAATTATTATGTAAAATGGTTTTAAGCTCCTTAACCTTGCGTGTAAATAATATTTTTGTACTCGTAAATATGATATGTATTTGAAGATTGTATATTTCTTTTGTAAAAAGAAAAAATGTGATTGATTTATGCATACTTCATTCTAGCTTTACTTAATAAAAAAGTAACAAAAAAATTAATACGAGAATATAAAAAAGTCTTTTAAAATTTAAGAATTAATTTATAATCTTAAAATTTTAAAAGACTTTTTTAAAAGAAGACTTTTAAAATTTTAAGTTTTAATTTATCTGCAGCGACAGCTAAGAAAATGTTAAACTATTTTCTAACAGAATGATTTTTTTAATGCGGTTAGTAGTTGAATACGATTAATAGTTTGGATATTTCATTTTGGACTCATTCTACGTTAGTGAACATATCCAAGAATAGTACTTGTATTATTTTTTTTAATTTAAATTTAAGTACAAACAAAACAAGTAAGCCACAAAAATGTATAACTTCAGACTTATTCATCACTAACTAGTTCAGACTAAGACACATAGAAAAGAGAAGATTCATAGCAACATGAAAAGAAAGCCAGACTGCAGAAGTGTCTTTAACCCCAAAAACAATTTAGCCACTCTTGTAATGACATTAAAGATTAAGGACATACCTGGAGATAGCCTTATAAAAATTTAAAGCAATGTTTCACTGTAATACTGGATAGTAAAAGAATACGATATATCCATTCCTTGAGCCTAAGTTAAAAACTGTCGCGATACTTTCCGCTATAAAAGTACAATATTTCGCTCCTTTTAAATGCATATATCCAACAATATACTTAGTAAAAAGTCAAAACACACTAAATGAATAGTTAAGTTATAATTGTATCTTATATAATCTCAACTAATTAGTAACAACATTCGCTTTAGCTTTACTAAAGTTAATTAAGATTTGTATAAATATATAATAGTATAATATTTTTAATTACTATTAATCTATTGTGTTCAAGTATATTTTTGGTAAGTATAAAATGTCAGTTTGGGCACTTCTACTACATCTATATTAAAGCTGCTATCACTCGTCTTGTTAGAAAATACACAGTCATTAAAGAAATGTGGTATGGGCATGTGCTTTAGAAACCGGAGGTCATGGCTTCGAATCCTGCGGGGACTTAACAATTTTTCATTGTTGTTTCCTAGATGGTTAAGGCAATTTGGGCCGATCACCCAATTATCTGAAAAGTAAGATGATCAATGCGTCGGATGGGCATGTAAAAAGTCGGTCCACCCACCAACCCGCATTGAACCAGCGTGGTGGGATGTGGTTCAAGCCCCCAAATGGATAGGGATGTATTAGGGAGGCTTATTTCAGCAGTGGACTAACACAGGCTGATGATGAAAGAAATTATACGTGAACTAGTCTTCATATTAACGCAAGAATTATAATTTTTTTGAAAACAGTCATTCGATCAGTAGTTGTCATTTTTCTCATGTAAAAAGGCCTAATTATCTGAAAATAAGTATATTATTGTTAATATTGAAAATCTCTTTTCTTTTTTTTCTTCTCTCTTCTATCTTATACATAATTATGTCACAATATTCGTTTACATGCTCAAAATTTTTCGTGCATATTCAATAAGTCTGAGAATCACTTGCTATCTACATTTTTAAAACCACAAGTGATAACCTCTTATCACGTAGTGGTCCACCCTGAATATTTTTTTATTTTTTTGGTATTTTCCTTATATTTTATTTTTAAGTGGCACTGCAAAAATACAAACAACCCTACATTTTTACTTTTCTAGAGACAAGCGATTAAACTGATCGCCAATAAAATACTAACAGCGCAAACGTGTGTTTTTTAAAGGAACATAGAGACGCTTCTAACTCGCCTGATTGCTGCGTCACAAAATGCTTCGACTAGTTATTCGCTGCCTCACATCGTCAAGTTTGATCCAGATGAAGCAGATTCGAACATAGAAGGTTGGTGAAAAATAACGGAAATTATTGTAAACAGTCGCAAGTTCGACGGGCCCGAATTACTCCTTTCACTTACTTATGCATTAAAGGGTTGAGCTGCTAGATATTTGACTAAATTAAGTAGCTCTGAAATGACATGGCCTATATAAGGGAAATTTTACAGGCCAGGCTGGACGACCCATGCTGATGCAAGATTATTTTGACGAGGTAATAACATTGAAAATAGGAATAAAGGACACTGCGTGTGAAGCAGCCGTGCGTCTATGGATCCTGATATCTTAGATTAAAATGAAAGAGAAGGTCATCAGGGTTTTTTATTTCTGTGTTGTCGCAGAAGGACCCCCTTATACGCAGAGAGTTAAATTTTCATCTCATGTCGACAACAGCTCAAATATGCAGAATACTTAATGGTATTTCGCTAAAGAGGCGTCATGATAATCACGATAATGAGACGGATTCGAAGCGACCACGTCTGGTCGAATCGACGTTTTCCGGGACTTGTTACTTTTACGCAAATCGGGGTCACAAGATGGAACAATTTCGCAAGCACCGAGAGAGCCCGAAGTCAAAACCAATTGAAGATAAGACCAAGAACGTGACGTGAAGAAAAATTCATGTGGGAAGACTGGACATAGCAGTACCAGCTGCCCGAAGAAAAGGTCTGGCAACAATTTGACTTCACGCAAAGAAGTTCAGATTTGCAAACGGCGCGCAACAAGAGGTACACTGTCGACATCATCAGGTGGAGTCATTCCTTTTTATTTTTGATAGTGGGCATGCAGTATGTTCACTAGTTAAAAGTAGTTTCGCTGCAAAACTTACTAGCATGCTGCATAATGAAATAGTTTATTTAAATCGGTGGAAAAGATTTAATGTGTTCTTTTTAAATTATAAATTACTTGCTCCATTACAATACAGCAAATATCTTTAGCAATATTATTTTATATTGTACCTGATAATTCAATTTTTAGTAACGATCATTGGAGGGAGAGACGTACACGAACAAGGAGTTCATGTAGAAAATAATAAGGATAATTTAATATTTTCTTAAACGTAAAGAAATTGATATTGTCGCGATGTAACCGGGGTCAATCTTAGTTCTATTGACACTGATGTTGAAGGTACTGAAAAAGTCGCACACAGTTGAGGATTACAGGGTTTACCCCTACAGAATTAATGTTTGGTATCCCCGCTCAATCTTTCGGCCTCGTAGAAATATCGCCGCAGTGAAAATCACCCGTTCGCAATGATTTGGATACGATACGAAACGAAGCATCTACTAGTATTCAATAAGCAGCGACAATTGAAACAAATTAGTGCAGTCATGGAGGGTACCTCAAGTGAGGGTACCTTATCTGCCAACTTTGACAGACTTTCTGCAAAACTGAGTCATGCAAACAGAAAATGAGTCCAACTCAGCAAAGCGATATTATGTAATTTGAGTTAAAGTAAAAGTTGATTGAAAGTGTTACTGATAAATTTTGCATGTCAGGCATGGACGAGCGAACACTAATGCATTATCTTATTTTCAGATAAGGCTTTACAAGGTTCCTAATCGCACGAGGACGTGCGAAAGTCAAGGGTTGGCCGTGACGACGCACGGAATTAATTGGTTGATTTTCGAACGAACGATTGAATGTATGACAGTCCCTTGACGGGTGACATAACACCGAGCGTTGGGGAGGCGGCCAGTAAGGTTCGACTTGTCGAGAATTACGCACGCGCCCACAATGTTATGGTGGAATGTTACATATCCAATACAGTACTTATATGTTACAATTCCGTTTATGTTAGTGTAATCTTTGATCATTGTAATTGTAACTTGATGGTGACGAATTTAATTAAACACGTGTTAACTATTACGCACTATATTTTATTATTTTTGAACACGTGTCCTCTCGCCCGACTACTCACGCATATAATGGCGGATAAACCGAACGTTGCTAGCGTGCTTTCTAATTTTGTGCCTTTACACTTCATAATTAAAAGAAAAAAAAATTCAATCGCAACAAATACAAAAATGTAATTTAACAGTAAACACCAACAACAACAAAGCGACGTCTGCACGTCTTATTCTGTCACCAAACTATTCCGATTTTATTTTGAGGTAAAATGCCGTTTAATGCTCTATATCAACGAAGAGAAGGCATGCTCATATGGTTTTTCATCGTTATGATATTGTGATCGTTAATAAATAGGATCACATGATTTTAGGGTGGTATTTCAAGCCAACCGTGCACATTGCGGGAATAATCCATGAAATATAACGCAAGACGTAAGAAACCACTTAAAAGTGTCCCGGCGGCGGTCCCGTGTCGAAATCCATTTACAGGCCGATATAGACGAGGGCTATAGATTACATCATCCAAATAATTTAATTTTGGTAAGATCAACGACTCACCTAGTTGTACATGTAAATAAACGCTACGATATGGCCGATAAAGAAGTTTTAAACGATTAAAGCTGGTTCGAATTACTTTGGAGACGTCACTTTCAAAACGCATATTAATATCTAATTCTAAACATAGATTACAAGCTTTAAAAACTCGTTCAACTGGTGTCGGTCCTAATTTTACTTCAATGTTATATGGGACTTAGAAATATTGAGTTTTGATCCAAAGACGATGTATTTTGACTTGGATGGACTCTGAAACAAATCAGCTGCTAATCAATATTGGTGTGTTAAGCTTTAAAATTACATGCTGGCGACTTTTATTCTTTACTTTTAGGAGCAAAGGAAATAGAAAACCCTAATTTTTTTCTTACCATTATCTGCTGCTGCTTCCAAAAAATTTTGTCATGACATTACAAAGGGACAGGTATCGTTACTTTGCGGTTTGATCCCACTTTCTGGGAATTAAGGAAGAATGGTTAATTAGGACAATACTCTTTACATATTCTTATGGTCATAACACTTCCTTTTTTTTCAATTTATATATTTCTACGTTATCACAAAGTATTTAACAAAGTATTTAACAGTTGTTGAACACAATATAAGTTATTTTAAATATTAAATCGGATCTACGTCATGTATTTACAAATCACGTAAAGTATTTTGTAATGTAAAAGTATTAATAATGTAAAAAAAAATTGTATAATTTTTTAAAATGGATACATAAAAATAATATTTTCTAGTATAGACATTAGAAGATTTAGCCTTAACACAAACTGTAAGATTCAGTTATGCTGTAGTTCTTAACGGCAAATGCGACTTATTCCTAGGAGCAAAACTATAATAATAGTCCTGTGCTCGCTATTATCTCGAAAGTTTCCGGTCGGTTTGGTATATGTAAATTAATTTCTGTACTTTAAGAGTATTATCATAGTTAACCATAAGGCTATGGAAATTTTTAATGTTTTTATTTGCACATTTAGGAAATTTTACTCAAATTACATCAACGATCTTCAGTGTTTAAATTAATTTTGTTTTAAATATATTTTAATTTCCTCAATAAGCCACAATTTTGAATATTATTAATAATTTCTAACTGTTTTTAATGTATCTAATAAAAGAGTTTGGAAAGTAATACGTTTGTTTAATTTATTATTAGTTTTAATTTGGACAGTTCACCAAACTAAAATGAGAAGCAATTAAAAAATTAAAGAATCTAAAATCTTGCGAGTTTTACGTTTACATTAAACAAAAGTTTTAAAAAAATCTGTAAAAAAAACTGAGTGAAATTTTATTCTTATTTCTATTATAAAAACCACAAAATGAAATCATAAATAAATAAATTTAAATTAGTTACATATCTTATGGAAGCATAAATTTAGTATAATGAAAAAGAGAAACCATTTTTACCCTTTTCTATTTTATGCTAATAAATAAAAAAACAACAGCCAGTTATTTAAAATTCTTTACATGTTCATAACTTTTACTCTTATGTCAGTTTAGTTTTAACATTCAGCGATTTCATCAAAGATTATAAGTTACACAATTCTATAAATAATAGATAATAAGGCAGATGAATTATGAAATTACTGAATTACTTTGTTTTTAACAAAAAATGCGATTTTAACTCAGGGGTGCATTTTAGCAACAAAATTTACCGAATGTGGTGCTTGACGAGGGAAGATCGGAATGGACTATCCGATTTCTATCTACTTCTATATCTACTCGTATTATGTGATTTTATTTCAATAACACCCCACAATAGTGTTATATGGTTTGCTTCAAGGGCAATTGATTGGCTATTAAAACAAAGACACGAACAGTTTTACGAGCTTCCGTATTCTGTGATAGTCATAAAATACTTAGGGTATTAAACGTTTATTGGTTAAGATACCCAACTGGTAATTCAGACTCACTAATTAAAATTTTTGATTCAGAATTTTGTGTATTATAATTGATACATAAAGTTAACAACGTTATATCTTTAAGAATATATGTAAAGTATTATTTGCTCGGGTAGTAGTTAATCCAATAAGAAATATTTTAATTGGCGATGAGATTAAAACACACGAATTATGTCTTTCTATTACCTAATATGTTTAATTAACTGGTTAAAAAAACTACAATGTAAAAACAAAATTTGTTAAACAGAAGCGGCGCGGAAGCGCATTAAATTTTATTTCATCTGCGTCTCTACTCGAAACACTAAAAAGAGATGATCGGAAATAGATAAGCTTTTTCGTATTTATTTATTACTGGCTGTTGCCCACGACGCCTTTTATATATAAAAGAAATTACTGTTTTTTAAGTTATAAATTTTTCCCAGTTACATCAGCTACCTTTCATAAGTAAGTCCCGTCAAAATAGAACCTGCCATTTTAGAGATTAGCCAGAACAATCAGGCAGATTATATAATATATTTTTTAATATGCAATTTGCAGCCTTAAAGAGGCGGTTACGCAATATCGTGAACTTTTAATATCGTATCCGTCGTGCCGGAGGAAGACTTACATAAAACCAATATTAAAAGCCATACTGCATTCGCGTTCTCTGAAGTAAATTATAAGACATTAATGTTTTACCGATTTTTGCCTTCATTTTGATTATTACTACCTTATACAAACAAAATGCATTAATTTCTTATATTTATTTAAAATTTAACTTGAGAACTTTTAAATAATTATACATCAGCGACAAAGAGTAATTGTTATATATGTATTAATTAGTGTCGTCCTTATAAAGGGTTAACCCGAATTTTTATGCCAAGTTAGATCTCTTAATTTGAATAATAACATACATTTTGTATTTATTTACTATGAAATTAACACTATAGCCAGAAGTTACTATAGTTTAACGCCTGACATGTGTTATAGTTACACTGATATATAAGAACGCATCACTTTTACAAGATTATTCAATTTTTGCCACGCCTCTTCCTTTTATTTATTTTGTTCCTTACTGACCTAGTGGCATTGACCCTTCATTGCCTGGTCCACTGGACATTTTAACAAAAATATGTCCAACTTCAAACAGCGTTTGACAATTGTTCGCAACTTAAGCGGTAACAATATGCTCTCTGCACAAAATTGCGTCGCGATTTCTGCCATCGCATTTTAAATCTCTAATTTCTTTTAAGGTATTCATTTAATAAAAATGTTGTTTATCACACGTTTTATTTACATATAGTGAAAGATTTTTATTAATGCAATAACTTTGATGTGGACTTAAACTGTATTGTCTTAAATGAGCTATAAAAATACCTAATTGCAATTTAAAAAAAAATGTTTATGTTAAAATGCCTATACTGGGTTACTATTAAAACATAGATATATGCTATTGCGGACTATATTGTACGTAAATTCATATAGTACAATTATGTACAACAAAGTTTAAGTCTATCTCCTACGGTTTTGCTAGTGTTAGTTTAGTTTAATCGCACAAGGGTGTGATTTTTGACGCCGTGGTTCATTTAACTTCTTGAATACGTAATAAACTGCTTATTACAAAATCATTTTAAATAATGGGACCGATTGACAGCTAATACTTATCATTTGAAAAGGGAATGAGCAAAATGGGATAACTAGGAGCGGAGCAACAAGATAACATACATATAAAAAAAATTAAAAACGTAAACTCCGAATTAAGAACCTTCTTTTGGGATGTCAGTCATAAATCGCGCCCAGTCGGTACATCTTTGGCAGTCTTTATAAGATATCATTAACATAAAATTTACTAAAAACTAAATCATTGAAAGCCTGTGAGTAAAAAAGTTTGCATGCTTGTCGCTCTATGTTAAAAACAACCTCAATATGTCGCATTAACATGACTTGAAAAAATGGTTTGAAGTGACAAAACTGAATCGTTTGGCAGAACGAATGGCAGACTGAATGCCAAATAAAATATTCTCTTATTCAACATTTAAGCTGGTGTATTCAAGTAGAATTAAACGATTTATAACGAAGTTATGTTCTTCTCGGCTTGTATGGTGCAATTAAAATTATTGAAACCAAAGATGCTATTATAACAAGTTCATCAAATGCTAAATATAAAACTTTGAACTAACTTGACTTGTTAGATAGTCAAACAAGCGATGTATTGTAAAGTTTTCCTCATCCTTATTTGTAAATTAAACGAATATTGTATTATTCTTATAAATTATGATATCATTACACTAGACAAAATTTCCCCGAAGAACGGTTAAAAAACAAATGTCATGCTTTAAAAAAAGGTAACAAATGATGACTATTTTTAATGCTAGTACAAAAAACCGGTGTACCTGTAAACAAAACAGAAAATATCATTCAGTTATTCTCATCATGGACAACATTATTGATTCCCAGAGCGATTCAATACATTGTTTGTCGATCAACTTTATTGAGAATGGTAATGAGAATTTGGGCAGTGCTTCAGTGTAAGTTTGAAATGGTTTAATTTCAATCAAAAGTACTCCTCATTTCTGTACTTCTCCACATACTGTAGACAAATCAATTAAGCTACATTCGTCAGAAACGGTTACTAATAATAGTAAGTACTCGGAAAATTACTTATTACAAAATTTATGTTAAGTAATTTTTTTTTAATGACACCACAAATGTTTATGGTTAGTTTATTAAACGTTTATATGTTGTTTTATGTTAGACTAGCTGTTGTCCGCGATTTTGTCAGCGTGATAGATAATGATATTTTTTCCATCTTTAAATCAAAGGTTACCCCAACTGCCCCCAACCGCCCCCGCTGTTTTTCCGTCTTATGAAATCGGACGGATCGAATGATTTTTAAGCCTTTCGATAAGATTTTTGCCTGAACTTCAGAGTTTGTAATAAACCAGCAGTTGTTCTGAGGCTCATTTTGGCTCATTGTTAATTGCAATTAAGGCTGTATCATCTGCATATGTGGCATCACTTCGTCTACCTGTTGCTGGTATAAGGGGTAAATTGTAAAAAAATGTTCTCTTATGTTGTAGAATATCGAGTTTGCTTCAGATTATTTAACTTTAAAAATCATCTGTGTTTAATAAGTTTTCAGCTGGTTGTAAAAATTGTGCTGCAGACTTATTCTTATCATATATAAAAGTCCCTCATGCCTGATCATATATTAAATGCTTTTAGGGTATCTAAGAAAGCAAAAGAGCAGTAGTCTTTTTCTTCTAGAGGTTTTCGTATTTTGTATGGTATAATCGCTTATGATGGGTAGTAAATTTATCGGCCTATATGAGGTAGTTTGGTTAGCTGGTTATCCTACCTTATGTATTGTCAGAATTTGTGACGCCTTTTAGAGGTCTAGAAAAAGAGTTGGGCTATTAGTAAGTAATTTTTTTTTAGAATTTCGTTAGTGATAATGTGATATCCAGGTGCCTTTTTGTCTTTAAGGTCTTTAATTATCTTCCAAACTTCTTATACTGTGAATAGTTTAGGTGGGATTGACATTTTAAAGGCTGCAAATGTAAAGATTCAACCACTTTTTCTGAATCTACTTCGCTAGCTTCATCTGAACTGAAGACATTAGATAGATGTTCTGGAAATAAATCCTGCCTTTTTCGAGCTGTGCGAGCTGAGCTATTGTTGGGTCTCAGAGGAGGTTTTGCAACTGGGCCTCAAAGGTGTCGTTGTGCCAGTTTCTTAGCATTTTTCTCAACTATGCAGCTTGTCCATTGCAGTATGTTTTATTGCCTATTGTAGTTATGTTTATAAGAAGTAAGACTGCTGAGTTTTTAGAAACGGCGATGTCTCCTTTTTGTTTTTTTTATTTCAAGTGGGTAGTTAGTTGTTGGTTTTTGGGATCTATTAAGGGTGTACTTCCCAATGTCTTCGAATGTGATCATCTATATTGAGTCTAACAGTTTCAAAAGCCTATTTATTACAGTGTTTAGAAAAGCGTTTGTAAAAAAATCCAGAGATTAATAACAGGAAGTTTACTACGTTTGTTTATTACCTCTTTAACTGACGCCAAAAGTTTAAAAATTGTTATTTTGTTCAGTGTACCTGTTATATATGTTAATGCAAAATCATTTAAAACGGTTAATTCAATGTTACGAGTAGACACTTCAAATTTATTTATAGATGTAGACAAACAACGCTAGTTAATCAAGTAAATCAACAAAATGCATAACATTAACATGTACATTTCTATACTGAAAAGAAAAATTACTGAAATGAACGGCTTATTATTTTGCATTTACACACAAATGATCGAAAACATTGTTAACTCTCTGTTGAATGCTAAGCATCGGAAAAATCAATTTTAACATAAATTCGATTTTATAAAAATTAAATTTAAGATATGTTAAATTTGATTTTAATGATGAAATACTTATAACTTGATTGCTAGTAAACATATGTCTAAAATTAATTAGATAAGTAAATTTAAATATAGATTATTTTGTAAAGCGTGTTGTTAAAATTCTACTTTTGTCATAACTCTCTGAATTAAACTATATTAGCTAAATAAATGAAACTCTAAACTTAAGTTAGATGAATGTAAAATTTGCAACTAGTTTAATTCAGCATGTCCTGTGTAGACACAGCCGTGAATTCAGTTGAAAATTTAGTCTTTTGTTCGTGTTCTCCTCATTAGAATTACAAAACTAGAGTTCGCAAGCTAATTTAGATATTGATTGTCATATTGATATTGCATGTAATAACTTTATTTCATTCAGGCGATTTTTGAACTATTTATAAAATAACATACAATTAATTAAGTGTGCAATATCTCAACAAGATAAAACATATAGAATGATAGTTTATACTATCATAGAATGGTTTATGTTCGCGCGCATTTCTATGTTGCTTAATAAATCGTAAATTGGTTACGCTATAATCTTCCTTCTCTTTCTTACTATATATACCGCTCCTTTTCACCTAAAAGGAGGGCCCTTTTTTTCCTTTTAATTTTTCCTCACTCGCGAAGAAAGAGGATATGAGGTGAATACTTCGTGAAGCGGCGGCCAGACCCACTTCAGTCGACCAATTGCCTTCCGTCCTTCATATTTCATAAAGTCACGCGACGCGAATGGTCAACGCTACGTTCTAATAGTTTTACGTTTACTGCGAACCCCAACCGCATCACCGAAGACGCCTGCAGCTGTGCCGCTATCAGACGAGGTATTTATCCTTCTTTTTACCACATTTCCAATCCGGCTTCAGAACCACGTTGTCCGAGCCGGACTACGCACATGGTCCTTCGAACCGCATCCTCGCTTCTGGTCCTTAAATAGAATGTACTATATCGCCGTCACTCGAGCTAGGTCGTCCGATTAAAATTGGCTGACGAAATTTAAGTGACCACGCGACCACGCAGCCAGTTTATGATATATTTTCAGTGTTATTTTGAAAGCATAGGGTGATGTACAATGTAAGTTTACTTATGATACTATTAAATAAAATCTACTACAAATATTTGTTTCACAGACTAGCATTTTTCACATATGTCATATATTCTCAAAGTTTAAGGTAATACTGAGGGTAATAGAATACATAATTAGTACCTGTTATCTCTGCTCTTAGTTTGACTGAGACCTCAATTACCTCCTTTGTATCATCAATTACATGATGCGCGGATTTTTGATGACTAGCGTTGCTATTCTTAAGCAAACCACTTAAAATTAGGTAAACGTCCTACTCGTCATATAGCTCATCAATTAAAAAAAAACCATTTTAGCAAACTTACTAGGACGGCCATTGCCTTTAAATTAGGTGACAAGTAATTCACTAATACAGGTTTAATAATTCAAAAGTCAAACGCTCTGCACAAAACTAATATTCTGACAACTTGAGAAAATGTGAAGGAGAAAGATGATGACTAAATATCTTTAATTAGTTAAAGTATATTACAAGAACCGTTGAAATATTCACTTAACGAGACCAATGATAAGAAAATAGTAAATCACAACACATTTGCATACCGCTGCAACATCACATATTCCGTTTCCGCGACATTACGCTAAACTGGCAACTTAACGCTGTCAACAACAATACAAAATAGTTAATTTAAAATTCATGTATTGATTCAAAATAGAACTATTTAAAATTATGCTTGGATGTAAAATATTATATTATAAGATAAATTTTATTAAATACTTTACGGATTTTTTAAAATTATCCACGAACACTATCCAGCGGCCGTGGTCACGGGGTAGACTGAGATGTCATGCGTCTTGTTACCAGTGCTGAAGCGGGGTTTCCAGATTTTTGTTGTAATTAATTATTTTAGTCCGTACTTCGACCTGTGCAAAATGAACTGATTTATCATTACAGCCGGCAGTGGTATTATGCTTGGGTTTAAATTTTAATTTATTAATTATGGGATCCCAAGCAGGTGGTAGAACCCAACCATCTTCTCTATTGAAATTTTCTAATAAAGGTTTTCTAATCTCAAAGCCTCACGGATCATCCTTAATAGGAATGGGTGTTCTTTTTTGTGGTCGATCAATTCTGATGCAATGGTTCGGGTGATTGTGTATGGTCACACATTTCCTACTTGTTGGGTCATTATGTTTAACTTCAGCTATATGTTCCTTAACCTACGCGGGTTCTTATTGCTCGCTTTGTTGCGCTTGTTAAGAAGTCATCTTTTTTAATAATATATAGTATTCGCGTAAACAAGAGAAATAATTAAATTGTGACTGGAACGATTTACACAATTTTTTTTATTTAACATAATATCACTATAACGTAACCTATTTACTCTAATAAATTAATCAAACATATTTTATCATGTTCAAATACCAGTGTAGAATTATTTACCTTTATTGCTTTAATTGTTGTAATCAACGAATCTAACTTCACATTTTCACTATACAATCAGTTGATACTTAACTTTACGTTTAAATATGACTATTTGTTTTCTTCGACGGCAACAACGCTCGAGTATAAGAGAGACGCAACGCATGAACCGGTAAGTATGCCCCTCTTTCTCTTTCTCTCTGTCTCTCTTTAACATAAGAAAGTAAGTATGACAGACGCGTGCCTCTCATACTTTCTTTTATGATTGCTTATGGAGAGAGTTACGTGATCGGTGCTGTGACACAATTTTCGATAGTGTCTCCCTATCTTGAACCAATTTATAAGACGCATTCAATCAAAATTTAAAGAGTTATTCTTAAAAAAGTAGCCTAAGATCACTTAATACCTAATTGATTAAGATTTTACAAAAATTTCATTGGGTCTTATAATTTTTTTTATTGGAATATGTATATGATATATTCCAATGAAAAATTTTGTAAATATGTTGACTGTAACAAAATAGTAAAAAAATATACGGTTTTGTATTTATGATGTATTTTTTAAATTTATATGTATAATAACAGTTATAGAAATAGTAATAGCAATATTTAATAAACGTAACTGAGTTTCGTTACATTTAAACTGGCAATACGTTAGCATACTGTTGAATTATTGTTACCACGAACATAACATATTCCATTTCCTTACTACATCGAGCTGATAACACCGCTACAAATAATTTGCGACATAAAAAATATCACTTTCACAATTTTTAAATAAAGTACCAAAAGATACTAAATTTATAGATTAAAACTGTAAAAAATAAATTACTTCCCGCATGTTTTGCATTAAAAAATGCAAAAATTAAAAACTTTTGATGTAGGTATATGATTTCACACACTTGCATAAACAACAATGGCAACATTGGCTCATAAAGTAAACATAACCCAATAAGATTTACTTACCACTGGCAAAGTAAGTGGAACAAAATATGCGCTGGTAAAGTTTGTTTCGCTTGTTTCATAGTGCTTGTTTTTTTTGCAGATTTGTTGTCTGCTGTAATGGGGAAAATAAGAATTTATTTAAGAGGACAAATATTGAGGATAAAATAAGTTGTCTTAAGTCCACGAATTTGTTCTATTAAGTGAAAATGTTAGCTAAAGCCTTAAACGATAAGTGATTTACAAAATAGTACTTTTTTATTTGATCTAAATGAAAACAACGATGGTAGATTAGTTTCTGTAAATGTAAATATTGCAATTTCATCTAACAAGTTTTTAATAAGTGTAGCATTACGATGCCCATAAATACATGGTACTCACATACACATGATTTGGTAATAACTAGAGCTTTTCCGTTATTAAAATTAAAAATTTATCAGATAATGAATACGAGTATAAATAAATTAAATAACAGCTTTAGAACATTGAGATACAGTTTAATTTAACAGTAACGTGTAACAGTTTAGGGAATGTAACGTAGAGCAGGGCGTATTACGAACATATATATTGTCTATTATTATTATATTAATATCTTTCGATCCCAAGTTTTATAACTAAGAACACAGAAATATTAATGATTACCTTTTTGATATTTGATTGATTTGATAACATTGTAAGAGGATATTGACAAATCATACTGGATTTGATATATGTTAATTGAATTTATTACAATTGTAAACATTTCAATGTATGTTTTAATTGAAGAAACTTCTATTGCTAGGCTCACAATGAGAGGCATGGCTGTAAAGCATTTTAGCTAATAGCTAATGTATACATTTCTATAATTAAAAGCAGTCTTCAGGACACCATGAGGCACTGGTCAGGAAATTACGTCACTATGGTTTGGTATAAGAAATATCGCACTCAACCTTCGTGCTTGAGCCATCAAACTCAGAGGTTTTTAAAATTAGATTATTAACTGATGTGGAGACCGTACGTTTAGTATATTTTAGCTATTTTCCTAGTACTAAGTATCTACGGCATTTCCCCACAGGAGAATACTGGGAAATGCAGCAGATACTAATACAAAGTTTGTCCTCCAAAATCATGCAATTCGTGCAGTTTTTGGAGCAACCTGGCACCCAAAGAATCATTGAGAAAGTCGTTCCATAGAAATAAATATAATGACCGTTAGTTCCAATACATATTTGAAAATTTATATCTGCAAAAAATAGACAAATGAAAAGACATTTTGATACGCAGGACAAAGAGACAAAGAACAAACATAATTTAATTCTTCCAGCACCTAGACTGCGAACAATAAGTAAGTCTTTAATGCTTTTACAACAAAATCCAAGTAAACATTCAGATTTTACTTTTTTGTGTTAAAGGTTATTATGATACTAATGAATTATTAAAACAGTCTGGTAATGGAATGCTTGCTCCAGGTTTTATTTCAATATTGCATAGTATGTTATGCCTTCAAATTGGTTATTTTCAAAATATGACATAAAAAACCCGCTGAGCTTCGTTCGCCCGTTCTTTTTAGGTCTGAGGTGTCCTTTTCCCGAACCGGTGGTAATGTGTTTGACAATCAATAAGCAAGTGTAAACATTGAATAAAGATATTTGAATTTGAATTTAATTTCAAATAACACACATGTATAAATTGCGTATTTGAATGACTAAAATAATTTTACGTTCCTATAAAGTCAGAGAACAATGAAAATATTTCAACATAATTATAAAATTTTAACAGATCAAATTGCCGATCCCCTGACTTATGTCATTAGTTACAATTTTTCCTTTTTTTATGAAAAACTAAAAAGCATTAAATTTTTTCTTGAAGTATATTTTGAGTTTCATTATAATTCCCCATGAAATGGCATCGGCTTTTTAATGTTTCCTGTAATTTGAATTGCTGATTCATATAAATTAGCCCGTTGCGATGTAAACTAATATATTGTAAGAGCTTCATTGTAGTCATTAAGCAGTCATTAATTAACCTTAATAATGTAATAACGTAACATAATAGCCTATGGTTTGTGACTTGATGAATATAAATTCAATATAAATTAACGTAGATTGACGTTTTCAAAGATCTTAACAGAGCCTAATTTGAATAAAGATCTTTTTATTTGTAATTGAATTCGGTATTTATTTTAAAATATTTTCAATTTAAATAGTTTCATGAAAAATTTAATAATAAATGATTTATCCAGTATGGGGAAGTAAAATAAAATATATAAGTAAACTTAACAGCAGACTATCTATTGTTATCACCGACAATGACGATATGACACTCAACGAATGTCTATAACGGTCTACACTAGAACAGGTATTGTTAATTTTGTGTAAGGTAATAACGAAACAAAAGAGATATTTAATGATAAGCGATACTTCTAGCCCTGAAAAAAGTTTTTGAATCGCGTTGACTTGGGATTTGGGATTGACAGGGTGTTTACTCCGAATTATCAATAAATATAAATATAACAATTCATCATCATCATCCTGTGTCAGTCCACTCCTAAACGTAGGCCTCAAAACCGCTTCCGATCTTAAATAACATCCACAATTTAAGCATTAAATTTTTTGTTCTTGAACAAACACTATAGTGATATTTTTCTAGCCTCTTCAAAACGAAAACTTGTCACCTGAAACGTTATATTATGTAATATCTAAAATTCTCGTGTCACAGCGATCTTTCCCAAAAAAACCTGCAAAACGGCTAGATCGATTCTTACGATTTTTTATGCATATTCAATAAGTTTGAGAATCACTTACCACTTATTTTTTTAAACAATTCAAAATTTGAATTTTTCTATAACCAGTCCTGCTTTTTAATGGTCATTTCATTAACTTTATAATTTTTTATTTAACTTGATAACATCAATTATTATCACTTGCTAAGTTATCCCCACTATGTGTCGACTAATTTATGGAATTATTTATCATATCAAATTATTTACATGGCAAAACATCGCGTGCCGGGTCAGCTAGTAAAAAATACAGAATCCTAACCGTTGAGAACGTATCTCTTACTCTTGAGAATTTGGCTAACGACAAGAAAGTTCAATACAAGAACATTTTTGTATTATGCTATAGTGTATGTGTACTAGACACATCAATTGACAGGTTTTACTGTTCCATTCACATGTAATTTTAAAGTTTGAAAATAACCATGCCCTTTAAAAGCCAATCGTAAGTAATAATTATGCTTATAAGCAATAATTTAAATGAAATCATGTGGCGTGATTATCAGTGTCGAACGTTCTGCAGTACATTTCAAACGAACGATGAACCCGATACGTGCCTCATTAAAAAATCACGCTGATTGAGACGGATGTAAAAAAACTTTTCTTCATACAAATGTGTATCGACATTTTCGAAGAACGAATGCAATTGAATTGACGTTCATTAGTCAGTGACAAGTTTTAATTAGACGGATATAATGACTCTTAGCCACGATACGATTATCTTTTTTCTGCTATATAACCTATAAATAATAAACGATACTGTCGTTTAGTGTTAAATGTAATTAATTTTATAAAATAATTATGTTTATAAACAAAGATAAAGTGAATACCTATTTTTACAAACAGTTCAGTAAGCCTATGCTCGATTTTCTTCACACGTAAGACAATAACCAGAAAAAAGTATTCCATTGGCAAACTTGTACTCTAATAACTATAATTTTGTTCAATTAAAATGTATAAACTGCCGCAGCAATGTATTGTACATTGCTGCGGCAGTTTATACATTTATTCAAAAAAAATATTAAAGCAGTTTCCAAAAAGAATTGTGCAAGGTTAATGTTTATTAAGTACAAAGTCCGATTTATCATCATCAGCCTGTATCAGTTCAGGGCTGGAAATAGACCTCCCCTAATGCATGCCACCGCTTCCGATTTTTTGGCTATTCTTATCCAGTCCGCAATAGCCAATTTGAGAATGTTTGATTACTGTGATGTTTTAATTATAGGGCATTACATAAAAAAGTAGCCTGTATTTAACGACGTCACTTTACTTTAGTACGGTACGCAGAGAAACGTTTACCCTTTTAATTAAACAGTAATTGCAAAGATTTATAGCAGAAAGTTTGGCAATTGTCATTTTGTCATTGTGTGTAAGTCAGTAATTATTTTTCTTAAAAATTCACTTGTTAATACAAACTAGCTAAGTTATTTAAAAAAGTGCCCCCATTTTTTAACTGCTGACGTTAGTAAAACATACCTGTAATAATGACTTAATGTTCCAGATATATGCATTTTACTCTGTTTCATAAATGTCATTTTTCTTCGAATCTTACATTAATTTATTTAGATAAGATTAAAAATAAATAATATTAGTTATGAGCAAGCAACGAATAATACTCAATCATTTGTAAGGATCTGAGAGATAACATAGATTACCTTACAACTCGAAGGGAGCACTGAAGTCCAATGTGGCACACGTCATAGACAAAGGGAAGACGATTTCGCGTGCTAGTACCTTTTCTTACTTATAAATAACTTCTGTGTAAATAATTTTTTATTAAACATTTTAACTAAAACTTTATTTTATTTATTGTAACTGCGTTTTTGTTTACCTAAGATGTAATATTTCTTGAACCACTTGGAAAATTAGAGTTGCTTAAACTTATTGGCAATGTCTTTTTTTTCCTCTAAATGGTAAATTACATGGCGATCACGCTATTATTGATAGATATATTTAACTCAGGGAAAACTAATAGAACCACATGTGGTTATTATTATGTTAGATTGAAAAGGATACTTTGTTGCAAGAACTATTTTCTTTATTATCCATTAGAACGTCGCTAAATTAAATTATATCTTTAGTGGTATTAGCCATTTGCTAATAAACGAAAAATAGCGCGTAAAATGTACGCAAAAATTATTTTATTTATTTTACTGGCTCCTTATTTTACCAGCAGTTATAAATAACCGTCAGCCTTTGTATTTTTAAAAGCACCGGCCTGAATATTTTGCAGCCTAACGTTTCCAAGTTGCGAATAATTAACTTTCAGAATACAGAAATAAGCACTCTTGTGGGAGAGATAGCCCTTGTCTCTACTTGAACAAATTAAAATTACATTTCTTTTGATGTAGTAAGCTACTTTGGATATTTAAGGAAAGTTTTAATAAAAGTACAAGTGAAGACGATTTTAATTCATTAATTTGTTATAAGCTTTCAGTACTTATTGTTATTTGTATTAGAGACTGTTCGATATCACTACATAATATAAAACAAAGTCTCTGTGTCTTTTCTGTCTCTATGTCCCTATGCATGCTTAAATCTTTAGAACTACGCAACGGATTATGATGCGTTTTTTTTAAATAGATAGAGTGATCGAAAAGGATTTATAACACATGCCTAATATTATAGTTATTTTAATTATGGCATAGCACCTGTGCGAAGCAGGGGCGGTCACTATTGAACATCTAGTTTTATAGGAAAATATGTTAATTCAGACGGTCCTTCACTTATTCTTTATAAAAATTTTTACAAAGACTTGTACCAATTTTGGCAGAAAATATTCATTCAACTTCAAAACGTAATGGATACCAATGGTTTATGATTTTAAGGATTCACGTAACTTCTTTACTATCCTTGACTTATAATATCCAGGTTATACCAATGGGCGTTACACATTAGCAACCTTATTGTAAGGCTTGTCAGCTTACGTTGGTCGATTTTAATTCAAATTGCATAACGAAATGATAGGCTCGACTATTCGATAGATGTGGTTAAATTTTTGATACTTCGTGCATTGCATATTTACTTTTACTAGCATTCTGTATTTCCAAGCTTAAGTTGTCCAACGAACCGATTTTAGCTATGGAATCAATTGTATCCCGTTGCAAACGTCATCTCACCTGCGCTTTAAAATATCTATACGAATTAATTAGGTTAGTCCGTTACCAGTTCAAACAAATAATTCCTATTCAATTCTATTCGAAACTAAGGTGCGTTTAACAGCACGTCATTCATTGAATTTTGCTATCGGTAACTGTCAAATTTTACTGTTGAATATTTTGATGAATTCATTGTATCATTATCACATGCAACTGTTTTTACTAACTGTTTGATTTTCAAATTCACTTTTAATGGATTGGGATTTTGAGATCGTATCACCACAGGCTAAGCCGTTTGGTGGATATTGATTTTAATATGCCTTAATTCCATTTCAAATGTTTAAACAATTGACATATCAGAAGAATTAATTTTATATTAGTTTGCTAAGAACAGAATCAATGGCTGTACTTATAAATTGTATGATCCATTACGATTTTTAGAGTTCCAAATAAGACCAACGGCTTTAAAAATTATATTATTAAGAATTCATGCTTTCAAGTATCTAGTTTAAACTCGATTTGTTTCGAAAATTTCTGTTATTAAATCTAATTGTTACAGGATTTATCAGATGGTGCACTGATTTATTTAGACTCGGTGCTTAGCATAGATGCTATGTGTTCTTTGTATTCTTCTCTAATGGTATTTATTTGCTAAATTGTCTAATAAAATGACATGTTCATTGATAAATCAAATACTATTTTGAATGTATTTAAAATTTCAGTATTGACGTAATATTGTAAAGATCGTGTACATATAAAAGTCTGAATTAGGAAAGCATCAATGTGCTTCGGTCACTGAGCCATTTCAAATGTTTTATTTAAAATGACGTATCAATGTCATCATTAATTTTGAAATCTTTGAGTTTTGAAAAGATTTACTATTTCTAGTGAATACTTTTTTCGTTTAACTGTTTCTATATGACTAAATTGTTATGTGATGGAGATCACACAATAATATTAAAAAAAGTTCCAAAGCAAACTTAAATCTACTTACTTTAAATTAATTACAACCATCTAAATCTAAATGGAACTATAATAGTTACCTGAAAGATTTTGAACACTTTTCAGACTTAATTCTGCACAATTCAATAAATCGCACTGTCATTTGCGAAAGCTTTTACTCTTTTTAATATTTGAAGCATGCCAAGAATTGCGAGAAGTGTTCAAGAATTTTTCCATTCGTTTTTTCGACATTAACACGTATAACGTATGTAAATTGAACATTGGTGTATAACATTTTGTTATTATCTCCGTAGCCTAATAGTGTGGGTTTGCGCTTTAGAAATCGGTTGTCGTGGTCTCGAATCCTGCGGGGACTTTTCTATGTTGTTTCCTAGTTGGTTAGGGCAATGCGGGCCCATCACCCGATTGCTCGTAAAGTAAGATGATCCTTGCGTCGGACGGACATGTAAAAAGTCGGTCCTGCGCATGACCTCTCTCCGGTTATGTCAGTTTTCCGTCCTATTGGACTTTGATAGTAAATCAAGAGACAAGTGTACGCGTACTTGGCTGAGACCTGGAGGTAGAAATCTCTCGTCGCTGTTCAACGCGAGGAGTAGAGGTCACGAGCCTGCAGACCAACCCTAGAAGAAATAAAGGGGGGCAGAGACGAATTGTGTTTCTTGCAATACAGGTATGGAAGCTGCGGCTGAAGCACCCCAGCGTCGGCTGTCAAACGGTGGGGGCCATACGCCTCGTATGAAACAGGTGGTTTGAAAGGAGACACGAATCCCTCACATTCTGCGCGACGCAGGTTCTCTCGGATTGCTTCTAAAGTTTTACGCCAGCTGCTAATGAGGTACGGTGCATAACTTTTATTTACTTTCTTCACATCCTCGTTTAAAAAATGTTGGTAAGATTATTAAAATTTAATATCAACTAACCTATAGTAACGAAGGATTCGTATAATTTAAGGGCTTCATCGTAAATTATTACAATACGTCGTTATACGTTCATAGTCAATTTTGGAAATGTGGAACTGTAATCGACAATCAAATTGCAATGCATTAAAACTGTTGCAACTAACATTAGACTCGAAGTTACGAACAACTAAAGATCAAGTTTTCCACAACGCGCGAGCACCTGGTGCAGTTGATTATACTAACATTTTTTAAGAACTGCTATTTTTTTTTCAAATATTAAATTTAACTAGCGCGGAAAATATAAAATAATTGGAGATAGGTTTTTTTTTTATTTCTACAGTTTTCAACCATGTATTTACACGTAAGGGTTTAGGTTTCGATAAATAATATTCCATCATTGTCTGCACATAGCCACGACTACTAAAATATTCTGAAACGTCAAGAACAAAATAATAAATTTGTATAATATGTGGTAGGGCGTGTGCTTCAGAAACCGAAGGTTGTGGGTTCAAATCCTGCGGGGACTTAACAAATTTTCATTGTTATTTCGTAGTTGGTTAGGGCAATTTGGGCTGACTACTCAGTTGTCTGAAAAGATGATCAATGAGTCGGATGGGCATGTAAAAAGTCGGTCCACCCACCAACTCGCATTGGACTAGCGTAGGCGGATACGGTCCAAAAACCCCCTAATTGAGAAAGGGAAGGCCTATGTCTAGCAGTGGACTTACACGGGCTTACAATAATGATGATCATGATTAATAACTTTAATTTAATATTAATAACTTAAATACAATAAACCTAAATTCAATGTTGTTTTTAAAAAGGGCAAAGTTTTAAAAAGAAAGTAATTTTTATGTTTTAATTATAAGAAAATGGACAAAAAAGTCCTATATTTGCAGAGCAACGTTGAATATTGTTCAAAGCTTTGACGTAAAGTAATCTAATTTGCTTTTCTTCACTGAACGAACGGACTAAGAACTTGAGTAATTAGCTGAAACAGGAGTATTAAGTTTTGTCTTATGAAGAAGGCGTTGTTGCCGTTACAAACTACAACTTTATTGAATCCATTCGTTTGTATTTTGGGTAAATTCTTTAATGTTAGTAAAATGCTTTATTTTTTATTATTATTTCTTTATTTTTGTCGCAGTTATTTAAAATACAAAATAATACAATACATGTAGTAACTTGAAAATACATGATATGTACTTATTGCAGTACTTACAGTAGTTTTTATTACGTATACTTCTCCTATCAGTGACCTGACGGTAGTGTGTCTAAAGTCTTATTTATTGTGATAATTTGACGGTGAGCGTGTACTAATAACAAAAAAAATATGAGATATATAAATAGCTCTTTGTAAATTAACAATTCTTTCCTTATTTCCGGAAAACAGGTTCCAACCGGAAAAAAACTAGAAGCGAAAACATGTTTTTGTTAAGGCCAAGGAATATTAATAAATTAGAACTATTTTTGTTCTAATATTTTTGTACGCCGTGCATGAACCTGCATTTTTTTTAAATAATACGATCACAATTCAGTTTATCACGGTTTGTTACATAGCATAGGAATGATTTTTGGAATAAATAATTATAATATACCTTTATAAAATCCATGCATAATAAATACATCTTGAATAGAAGCAATAACAAATGGTAACTTGATTTGACTTACATATATTGATGACATTTATTTATTACTTAAAATTATAATATTATATTTAGTATTTAACTAATCGCTAATGCTGATGTATGTTTTTTAAAATATTATTTACGATTACTTAATTTACAGCACATGAATGATAATAGTTTACCATATGTGTTTTTGAAAAAAAAATATTATGAATAAAGATTAATTTTTTTTTTATAACTTGCAAAACCAAAAAATGCATCTGATATTGACATGACAATTCTGCAAAGAAACTGTATTCTCTTTTATGCTATCATTACCAGTTGCAATAAATTATGAATATATTTAATTATTATATAAGTATTTACTTTTGGATACACCAAAGTATTCAATAAAAGCTGCCGCTACGTCTAGCTGTCAACTTCCTTCAAGCGTAGCCTACTTTTCCATTATTTTCCGGAAACGAAATGAAAATGAAAATAATAAATGCCAAACCTCGCTTCAACCGTAATGTTAGAACAATGACATAAAAAAAGCATTACGTTAATTTTGTCTGCTATCACATTATATTAACTTTTACGAAAAATCCATTTGAATACTCGCAATATCATTTCTTTTATATTTCTTGTATAATATAATAAATTTTAGTCCATTTTAATTTATGAATTTATGGTAGAAATTACTTGTAATAAATTTCAGAAAATATTTATTTATTTACGATCTAGATCATGAATGGAGAGAAAGGATAAAAACAACAAAAACAAGTGAACTAACAATAGAAGACTTATAATAATTAGGGTAAAAACCGAATGTTCGGCCGTGAATTCAGGTTTTGGCCGAAACCGAAACTCACTTGGTCAAGTATAAAAATTCTTTAAAATTTAGAAATTTGATACTTTTTACCCATTATCCTACATCAACTAAGACATGAACCACAGTATATTAAGTTTCTAGTAATGATTTATATAAATGGGTCATTTCATTGTCATTTCAAAGAACTATTTTTTCAAAGTAAATTCTCAAAGCGAATAAACAAATTAATAATTGTAACTATTGCGTTAATTATCAACCATTGTATTTTGAGATCTTACTAATTAGTACTTTGGTTTATATTTGTTGTTCCAAGTAAGGGTCAAAAGTAGTGAAAATGAGATAGAATTTAATGATGGTTGACAACTTAAATATACACCGACTTCAGCGTTGATTTGGTAAACGGATAAAAAACAGATAAGTGCCAGGTCTGGTGAATAAGGGGATGCTCAACCAATTGGAAGGCAGCTTGCTGAATGGCAGCCATCGCTTCTGCCAACCTATGTGCGGGTGCGATATTAAGAAGAAACAGAACACCCCTACGATGTTTACCTTTTTATATCATTGACAGCATTGACAACTTGGGATTTAAAACTGAATTATAACTTGTAGCAGTTGTTCCACGCTCCAGGTTATAAAAAAATATCACTTCTGACTCACAAAATATTGAGGGCATAATCTTGCCAGCTGATGCCACGATATAAAAATTCTTGGGGGTCGGTAAGGATGGCAGTTTCCATTGCAAAGATTTCTGTTTTTTCTCCTGATCAAAAGGATGAACCCATGTTTCTTCCACTGATACAAAACGAGACAGTAGAGAGAAACAAGACAAAATGTTTTCAAAATGTTTTACAAACAAACAAAATACTTAATTTATTTTGTTGTTTGTAAAACATATTAAAACATATTTGTCTCGTTTCTATTGTATTGATTGAGATATGATCTTTGTTTTATATGGAAGCATTACATGCAACACTTTCTTGTTGATTGTCAAATAAACTATCACCGGTTACGAAATGGAAGCCTCTTAATTGAGAAGGATCGGCCAAAGGAACTAAGCGGGATTTGTTATTTTCTTTTTCAATATATTTTTACAAACTTCATCATATTTTAACTGTTTGAAATAGCCTGGAGCCAAGAGTTCAATACCAGTATGTGTTATCTACCAAGTAGTCATTACAGCAATAATATACAAATATTTTTGGATTTATCTAAAGATAACGTTTGAACGTTTTCAAAATGCCCTTTTCTCGAATAACGTATCAGATAGTAATTTTTTGGTCGTTAAAAAAGTGATTTCTAAATTTGAAAGAATTTTCTTGGAAGACTGAGGTCGATGGACGGCTGCAACAATATTAGTCTTCCGTGCGATGTGTGTTCTCCTTACTCTAAATTGAGAACCTCCTTCACCTTGTGATAATAGAATGCACTAAACCACAACGTTATTCCGTCGTTACGTGGAGACATAAAACCACCACATCATTCCTTCCTTAAAGATGATAACTGGTAGGGTCACAGGATCCTGTGACCCTATCAACGCTTGCCACCGAAGCAGCCCCAACTCGTCCCTACGACGAACTACACCTTTAGGCACGACCGAACTCATCCTCAAATCGTATCACTGCTACATTTTGGCAACAGACTCCGCCGAATCTGTTACCTAGGTGCCACGGAAGTCAGAAGATTTCGCGTCCAATGTAATACCAACAGTCCTGTAGTAGTAGTAGCCAGTCACGGAGGATAGGGAGAGCGGCCCACAGACACTCTTCTACCCCGCGACTCCTCCTTGGCTGCAAGGGACATCGATGGCAGCGCGTCTACCGCCTCTTCCCCGTCCTCTGCACCCTCTAAGGTGCATCCGACGCTGGCGTCTATATTCGCGTAAACAAAAGAAATAATTATAGAAATTTTATTTAAAAAATTTAAAAGTAACACGCGCAGAGCAAATCTATTTACATTTCTCTTAAAATTGTTTGTCATATAATAATAAAAAGAGCTATCACTTTGGAGAAATTGAGGGTTTTGCCAGTGCAATACAAGATCAGGCTATTAAGACCAACAACTGTAGGAGATGCATCCATAAGGATGGCACCACAGACGTTTGTCGAGCAAATCACCATCCTGCGGAGACCCTGCGGCATGTTATCTCCGGTTGTTCGGCTATTATTAACACTGAGTATTTGCACAGGCACAACCTAGTAGCCAGGATACTCCATCAAGAGCTCGCCCTGAAGTACGGTCTCGTGGAACGGAGATTGCCATATTACAAGTACTCGCCGGATGCCGTGCTCGAAAATGATCGCGCCAGGTTCTTTTGGGACCGGTCTATCATCATGGACAGGACAATTCTGGCTAACAATCGTCCCAATAGTCGTTTCTGCAAAAGGGTTAATCCCAATTAGCCTCTCACAACACCTGAGGCGACTGGGACTCCGTGACGGACCGCTTCTAGCTCAAATTAAGAAAGCGGTGCTTCTGGACACCACTCGTATCGTCCGCCGGTTTCTCTCTCTTTTAATCTAATCCTCGGCTGTTTGGTCTCCCTGCCGAGGGCTTACGTCTGGCGTGGATGTTTTTATATGAGGTTTCGTTTATTATATTTTTAATTTTATAATTTCTATATATGTTACATTTTGCTTACTGTTATAAGTGTTCGTTAAAGCCAGACGAGATACTACTTTAAAAAACCATAAATAAAAAAAAGACCGATCAAAAAGCTTTTATGGTTTAGAAACGCTCCTCCCCGTCTTTACACTTATTGTTATGTAAATAAGTATATGTGAGGATCCAACTTTACGAGAAATGACGCATATATTATATTACCAACAAAATTCAATAGCTGATCCTTTCGCAGGTCTAATATTCTAAACCCTCAACCCTTTCTAAGTAAAATATTTTGTTACCAACACAAGCTTTAAATAAATAATTTTAATATCAAAACTGAATATAACTACAATAAATACACAACGTATTATAATCTAAAATGATTTTGTTACATAAAAAATATAAACTACGTTTTCTTTTTCATCAGCGCCAGCGTGATGTCGCAAGAAGTTTACCATAATAAAAATTGTCTCACTGTTATTAGTAAAACATTACAGTAAGATTGATTAAAGGCGGTCTATTACTCAGAAAGCTTTTTCCATAGACATTTTTCTCATAATTTCATAGGTTTTTGTCTAGAGTTCCGTGCATTCATTGAATATTTCATGTGTGAAATGTTATACATATTTTACTTTTAAATGGCTTACAGAAAACCTGCGGCAGCGTGCTTTTTTTTATAATAACTTCTCATTTAAATATTCATTCCTATTATCAAGTACGAAACATCAGTTCCGTCGTGGTGTTAATTATCAAGGATATGGAAATACTAAACAAATAAGATACAAATTTAGGTATATAAATTTAAAATTTTTTCTAGTTACGAGAATATAGTAAATCCATAATGAAATTTGTTTCCTTGTCCTTAATTTCTATAAAAACTGCAATTCATCAAATATTAATTTATATAAGATCTTCAGAATTTTAAGTCATTTGGGTTACGGAGCTGAATCACCTTGAACGAATTAGTTTACGTTACAAACGACGTAAATACAGTTATAGTACCTCAAATTTTAGCTCTCTTCCACCTAGACCTTTTTACAAGGTATCAAGGTTCTGCAGTGGAGGCCACTTTTGGGCAGATGGAATGTTGATTAACATCCGACAAGGTGGGATGGTGATCTCCGTGGAGTAGCCGCTTCAAGTTGGAGGCGAGTAACAGGCGATCTGGCGCTCATTGAAAATGCCCAGCAGTGGACTGTAAAAATCTGATCGTGTAATCATGGAGTCGGCTTTTAATTCATCCAGATTTACTCGAATAACTTTCTGTACACAGACACCTGGCATATGACCTTCACAACCTTAAGGATAAACTGCATTCTAAGCATGATTAAGTTGTCAGCAAATTTCAAGGCACTGACTTTTCATAACGACTGCCAGAGATTGTCTTTACAACCAGGACCGACTTTTCACACGTCCATCCGACAAATTAAGCATCTATTTCTCCCTATTTCTCTTTTATTTCTGACAATTAGATGATCGGCTTATATGGTGCTAAGCAACAGGAAAACAACGATAACAATAATTATTATGTAATTCAAACATTTTAACGCTGTTTCCCGGCGAGATTTGAACCTACGACCTCCAGTTAATTATTTATTATTTGTTCCTCATTATTTATACATTTAATTAATAGATTCGGCCTTTAATAACTAAGTGCATTAGTCTATTTATGTCATAAATATTTTTTTTATTAAATCAATCATTCATTTGGTCAGTAAAATTTTTGAAAACTGTTGTCAAGACAACGCCTGTATATTTTTAGTGTACAATATAGATCACTTGACGGTGGATCTGCCCTACAGTGGGACTAAAACAGGTCCGCAGTACAAGTGCAATTACAAGTCAATTACAAATCCGCCTGCTCAACGTGGCAATAATGAGCAACTCTTTTTGATGGTCACCGTCTTGGCGGTCATTTAAAAAAGGCCTGTGTCCAGCAGCGGACTGCTAAGGGCTGTTTATGATGATGATAATCATTTAAAAAACACAATCAGCACGAACGACAAATCAGATTTTTATCCTTAATCTTGTGCAAAATTTGTTGTACACTGATTGAAATTGGTCATTTTTTTTGTTAAAATATAACTTGTTAATTATTCTCGTGAGAAAAGAATGTTTTAGATATCATTGCAGATTTAAAAATCGCATCAAAAATGGATGTAAACCAATGCATGGTAGAATATTTAACTTAAATAAGGACGAAAATTCTCATTTCAAAGCCCAAGCAGATGTAGAGTGTCAAACGCAACGTGTGCATTGCAATAATTTATCAGAAAACTTGGAGCAGACTGTATACTGGAATTTATTTTGCCGTTTGTAAACAAGAATATCCTGCACAATTTAGTATTTTATTAAACTGTTTTAAGAAAAATCAATTTTATTACATATAAGTAATAATATAAATAAAAATATATCATGAATGCCAGTAATAAATCGTAAATCTATTGAACAGTCTTTGAAGTCATAGGTGGAAGAACTATTAGCAATACAAGCATTTTCTGTCCCCGCATTTAAAAACACAGTTAACTTTTAAAGTGTCCATTTAATAAAAATGTCGTCTATGACATGTTTTATGAAAATAGAATAAAGAATTTTCTTTAAAGCAATATTTTTTTGTGAACTTAAACTGTATTATCTAAAAAAAGCTTTGAATATATCTCATTGCAATTTTTAAATATTTTTACATTGAAATTTGTAGGGCGTTATTCTTAAAACATAAATTTATGCTATTGAACGGTGTTATAGACCGATCAACGTAGTACAATTATGTAATAAATATCACCTTCTACGGTTTTGGTAATAGCGTTTGTTGTTTAATCGCATGAGGTTTTGTTTTTAGAGCCGCATTTTTTTTAATTTTTCAAATATCTATTAAACTATTTATCACAAAACTATTAAAAAATAAAACGAATGGAAAGCTAATATATACATTTAAAAAAAAGAATAAACAAAGTCGCTAAAAAAATATAAAAAAGCGTCAAAAGCTACGAGGTTAACATAAGAAAAAACAGATTTAAATGCATCGATGAGACTTGGTAATAATAAAAAACGCAACGAATTAATTAACTCATTTTAGAAATCAGCCAAACAATATTATTGTTGATTTAAGTTTGTGACAAAAACCTAACGCACGCCTGAAGATGCTCTCCAATGTAATCGAAATGTAGGTAATTATTGCCTAGCACACATGTAAATGTATGCACTATACTAAAGACAAAGAAGTCATGAAATAATGTGACAATATCTATTGAAAAACACATGTACCGCCAAAAGAAAACGTTTACTGTTTAAAAGACCACCCATAATCAATCTCCTTGCGATGTTTAACCAAAAACAGCGCCCGACGTTCTACACTCTGATAAAACATGAGACAATTTCCATTATGTTAAACGTCTTTCGACGTCACGCTGCCTGCATGAATAAAGAAAGAAATAAAGATAGAAGAAGATATAAAATTTAATTTATATGTTAGGCAATCATTTTTAGATTGTAACACAGGTTCAGTTTTGGATTATTTTATTGAGTTAATGATTCACTGACGTTAGGCTATTAATTCAGAATCTTTAAAGCATAATTTCAAATGGATATGCAAATCATCAAAATTATAATTAATAGTTCTTGCAAACGCTTTAACACAGTAACTAGATATTTGTAACATATACAAAGTTCTTAAGTAGCGCTGGAAAAAAATATTTGTTACGCGTAGTTTGCTTTAGGAACGTAACTGTTGTAGCCTGTATGTTTTCACTATAACGGATACGCACGACGGATATAACGGATTTTCCCGATAACGGACTGTAATACTGTAAATACTCGTTTATTTTTAATTTTAATTCGAACACATAATTATTTTATAACTCAAAAAAACGAAAGTATGGCATAGAGTAAATACAATGGTTGTGAATAAAAGTATGAGAAAAGTCCCTGCGGTATCGACGCCGTGAGAACTTGGTTTTACTTCCCAAATGGTTCCCAGCCTAACTGGATTTTCCTATCGGCTTCCTTCTCGAAGTTGTGTCTCCAACTGCAATATGTGATCAAGGCATATTCATCGATATTGTCGAGAGTAACTTCACCGGCATTGCCCGGCCTCGGGAAAATGTTTTCGTTGAATATGAATTTCGTCTTCTCCAGTTCATCCTGAGGCCAATGCGTTGGTAGGATTCCTTCAACCTGTGCAACATCTTCTGTAATTCCTCCAAAATCTCGACCAATATAACGATAGATCGTTAAAACCGGAAGTGTGAAAGGTACTCGCTGTAGATGTTTATGCCACATCAAACTCAGTCTAGGTTCTTGAAGACGTCCTCTAAGGCATTAGTGAACAGTTTCGGGGAAAAAAATGACGCATTCCTCGATGCATTTGTATCGGTCTCGTTTGACCTGATATCCTTGAAGAGCTTCTAGAACAGCCCAGGTTTCTACAGAGTCATAAGCTTTCTCATAGTCAACATAGGCAAGCCACAGGCACAAGCCACAGGCGAAAGCCTGTGACGCATACAATTTGCAATAGTGTTATATAATACGTTATGAATCTTCATTTGATACCACTAATCCACTGCTTGAAATTAAGGAATGGAGTGGAAATTGGAATGATCCATACTGAATAATTTAATTTATGTAACAATAACAAACCTCCGTGGCCAAGTTCGGTCTTGCCTTACAAACTAGGGTTCAAACCCTGAGGAAATGGGTTGTTTTATTGGTAAGTACGGTTAGTGTGCTAAAACGACCTAAACACACGCCGATATGTTAAAACTTTGTATTTATTCGTTTTCAGATGAATGGTCATCTTATATAATTTTTTTACATAGCAATGATATGGTACCTCGATTTTTAATGTTTGCCTTGTGTATGCAAAGCTATCATCAATATCCATTCCGGTTTCGCGATATGATACCACGCGAAGCAATATTATTTAACACAGTCACCACCAAATCAAAGTCGCAATGCAAAAAATTATGTGAAATTGTGTAGAAAATAATTGCATTTTTATACTACGGCTTTTTGGTAGAAATAGTTAATGTGGTGGCACTTATCCAATTGGTCCTTCATAAGGGGGTGAGCTGCAACATTTAAAAATCTTAAAGTATAGTTTTCGCGAAGTAGATTGGTCTAGTTAAACTAGGAGCTTAAACACGTTCACTAGATGTTTTCACGACTTGCACTTTATGCAATGTATAGTGAATTTCAGGTAGCTTAGTAATAATGTAGGAGATTGCTTCACGTCGTCCGCTCAAAGACGTGACCGCTTTACAAATGTTTTGACTGTAGCTAATATTAAAAAGCAATTATTGGATGCCGTGCAAGCACCTATTATAACGATTTATCTAAAACTTTTTAAGAGAAAACGCGTGCAAAGGGAATGCTTAAATACAGGCGTCGCATACTGCTCCTAAACAAGATTTGGTCTTGCTGATAGATTCTTTGTTTTTTTTTTATTGTCATACGTAACAAAATATGAATTATAAACTAACAAACAAAAAGGTAAAATATTATCATTTATGAATTTTGAAACTCACACTTCATGACTAATAAAGTAATAAATAATGACCAATAATACACATGATTTATAACTTTCGGCAAATGTTGATAAAATTAATACAATATTTGATTAATTTTTAGTCTTTCTGTAAAAAATCTGCTTAAGGTTAAGAGTAAACGTTCATAAAATTAGATGTTGCTGTATATTACCTTTTTTTTTACTTTTTATTACTTGTACACATCAATAATCATAGTGCTATTCTTTAATACCTCAAAAAATTAACATACTGCATATATAATGGCCGTCATTACGTGCAATAGTTTTAAGATATTGCACTGAGCTGGCAATATCCTTTTATACAGAAATTCTTACACGGGCGGTCAAAAGTCGTTATGCAAAAATTTGTGTCATGTCGCTTGTGCCAGCTTTTAAAATTAATATTCCAATTCTTGACAATGCCTTATTTATTATTGCAACTAATTTGAAAGTTGAAAAAAAAAGCTTAACTGAAATAGAAAAAACTCGCGAAAAAAGCTAAAGGATAAAAAAATAGATTTATTAAAAAATATATACACTTATAAGTTTACCGTATCATGATGTATTTAATTCATTGAAATGATTTTAACCATGCTTATACTTATTTTGATACTAATAACATTAAAATGGTATTATAAATATAACTAATGATATAAGTTAAAATAAACTACAAATATAGTTTAGCCAAACATGAAACAGAATTGATGAACAACAGTATGTATTTTTATAGTTAGTATTTATTAGTAGTATGTACTTTAAAATATGTTCTTCATAATTAAAACTACAATATGAAGTGTTTCGGTGATAATTTTATAGCAATGCAAAATATTTCGTTAAGATGTTTATTCGAGAATGACAACTTTTAATAACTAGTCTTCGAAAGTGAATAAATGTCACACAGGCGTTGGGGATTAACGAGATATCAAAACATCCATATGTTACGAAAAAATTAAATTGATCTTTATTTGTATTTCTAACTTAAGTTACAATGCTCGTAAATAAAACAACACTATATAACACTATAACTCCAATTGTCGAAAAGGAGGAGAAACATGCACGCAAAGTGAGAAAATTTGTAGCAAAAATCTCACAGACTCAAACCCCGTACCATCAAATTGTTTTACCGGGTTCACGATGAATAAGTTATCAAAAATATTCAGTTTGTATTCACTCTAAAATATAATTTCGTAAATAATATCAAGCAAATGACACACATCACATCACATCATCAGCCTGTGTTAGTCCAGTGCTGGACGTAGGCCTCCCAAATGCATTCTCCATAAGGAGGTTTTGGACCGTATCCCACCACGCTAGTCCAATGCGGGTTTGTGGTGGACCGACTTGTAACATGCCGACGCATAAATCATCTTACTTTTCAGACGATTGGGGTGATCGGCCCATATTTTCTTAACCAACTAGAAAACAACGATAACGATTAAATTTGATGATTACGAAATAATTTAAACATTTTTTAACGTTGTTTCCCCGCGGGATTCGAACCCACGACCTCCGATTTAAAAAAAGCAAGGGCATTACTGCTAGGACACGAAGCACAATATAGGCGTCCAAAATTACATCATACACAAAGGAGGCTCTTTTAACACTAGATTTAGCAAAACAGTCATTTTGACTAGTTTTATATCTAGTGTTAAAAACACTTTAAAAGGATGCTAATCGCTTTGATTTGCATAATATGCGACGATTTGTGTTAAATTATGCCTTTATTTAATAACATGTTGAAAAATTCTTAACATTAGTTTTTGTTGTCGTTGATGTAGAGATCGCATATCAAAGTTAAGTGTTAACTCGAACTGCCTTAATTTCAAATGGTCATGCAGAATTGTCACTTTTTCTTTTAGAGCTAGGTATACGTTTAAAAGGAAGACTGTTGGGCACGAGTTCTAAGGATTCGACAATAACAGTAACATTATTTTCAAATGAACTGGTTTTGTCAATCAGTACAACATATTCAGCCATGGTTATTATGCTATTGCCCGCGATCTCGTCCGCGTGGTAAATATATTAACAATTTTATTAGAAAAAATAGCCTAGTTACTCCCTAGTTATTACATGAACTATCTTCCTGTAAATGTCCCGTCAAAATTGAGGCGCGTTTCGTAAGCATGCCGCTGGACATTATACGCGAACATATTCCATTTCCTTATTGACTGAGCGGACAGCACCAAAACCGTGAATAATACGACATAAAACTTATCTCTTTCTTATTAGTTTATAAATAGTGTCCACTAAAATTTCGGTTTCGGTTTCCGCCGAGTTTCTATTAAAACTGGTTTAGAAGTCGCATTTATCAAAATGACCGTTTGGGTTAGCCACCTCGGATGCTATTTCTGCCAAAAACAGTAGTGTGAAAACACCACGTATCCCGGCATGAAGAGCACCGTAGCCAGTGTATATACTGGGTAAACGAGAATAACATCCCACTCTCACGGTAGGAAGCGCGTTGGTGATACCACTAGTATTGCCAATGTCCGCGAGCGACGGTGACCGCTTTCCATCAAATGGCCCGACTACTCGTCTGCCTGCGTAGTCAATAAAAATAAAAAGAATTAACGCTGGAGTTTGTGTCATTAATACAACAGTAACAATTAGTAATTTGTTTATTTCCTTTGAGAATTTAATTTAAAAATAATTGTTTATTTATAATATTTTTGTTACATACAAAGATATTACCAACAAAAAAAATCGTATCCAGAAACTTAATATACAGTGTCTCAACTTTATGTCTTAGTGAATGTAGAATAATGGTAAAAGCATCAAATTTAATTATTTTAATAATTTTGATGCTTGACTAATGAGTTTCGGTTTCGTTTTCGGCGAAATTAACCACACGGCTGAGCTTTTGGTGTCGGTTTCGGTTTCAGCCGGAAAACCAGTTTCAGTCGGACTTTATTTAAAAGCAAGATAAATTATAAATTAATTGATATTAAAACTGTAACAGGAAAATTAATTCTAAGAAGTGTTGATTTAAAGAATGAAAAATTTAAATCGCTAGGTATACAATTTTACTGCAAAAATAAATTTTAAATATTCGCATAAATGACAGTGACTGCATTGGATCGAAAATAAACAAAACCGAAAAGATTTATTTAGCCCTGACAAACTAAGTGGAAAAAATGCTAATTATAATGACTAAAATGCAATGAAAAGTTTATGCGCGTGACTTACAGTGCTTTTTTCTCTGGCTCTACTTATGCCTCTTTTCTTGTCTGCTGTAATAAAGAAAATATGATTTTATTAAAGAGTCTCACATTTCACTCACAGATTCTCAACATTTTCACTCATAATCATGTTTTTCTCTACTCCAAACGCGTTTGATGAATTAATTAAGATGCTGAGATTATATACAAATATAATTATTAGCAGTCGATTATAGATATTTAAGTACTTTATAAGGCAAAGTATGCTTCATGGAGTATAACATATAAATAGTACATATGCAAAATTGCATATTTGAAACGACTGACATCAATTTACGTTTCCATAAAGTGAGCCCACATTGCTCTAACCGACTAGGAAACAACAAATTTGTTGAGTCCCGCAGGATTCGAATCCTCGACCTCGAGTTTGTAAATCATGCAAGCCATACCACTAGGCTACGGAGGCAGTTGTTCACGTTGTGAAATACACTAATACATTGAAAGAGCTTCATTGCAGCCAATAAGTCGTCATTAAATAACGGTTGTAATTTAATAACGCCTCGTAACACTCTGTGGTTTGTGATTTAATGAATTAACATTCAAATTTGTCAGGTAATTTTATATTACTCAATACGGTTCTAGCCGTATTAATTAATGCAATTAACGTTCATAAGACCTTGGTAGAGTGGTAATTGAATTAAGATTTTTTTTTTATTTGAAATCAAATTGATTTTAATTAAATAGTTTTATGAAAAATTTCGTAATAATAAATATATCCCCTGATCTAACGTTGTGGTTGTGAGAACGTTATGCCATGAGATCCATGGTGCTAAGTCTGAATAATAAAAAATATTAATTATTCACATACATAGATTAATAATTTATTGATGACTTGTTTGTAGCAAAATAAAAACTACAGTGGTTTACTTATAGCCTGTTAAAAACGGAAACTTATCTTTCAAATATACATATTTAAAATAAAAAATCCTTACAGTTGAAAACCATACTAACTAACCGATCAACCAAAATTTTAGATACTTCTTGCTTGTGAAAAATTGAGAAAATTCAATACAAGAACATTTTACCTTTTTGTATTAGGCTATAGCTAGTACCTACTCAAAAATTGGCAGCTTTTATTATTAGTTTTACATATCGTAAATCTTTGTCATAATACAGTTTGTAAATATGTATGCGCTTGTTACCTATGCATATTCCCACACTTTGTACACATATTCATATTTCATATCGTAAGAATACGATGAATGCCGGTAACGTGAAGCTCTCATTGTTGCGAAATTTCAGTATAATGTATTAAGCATTAAAGTAATTCCACGGAAATGCTGACGATACAAAGTGGACGCTCGTGGGACACTCGGACCAGCATGTGGGGATATAAAAGCTCGCTCGAACGCCGTAGCTGTAGGTTGTGTTTGTAGACTTAAGTTAGTTTAAGTTTTACTTGTAATTTTTAATTAATTAAATATTGTAAAAGGACATAAATCGTCTTTTTTAAAAACTCCTACCCAACGCCAAGTACGTATCTCGCTTAACTAAAGCCCTTTAAAAGCCAGTCGTAAATAAACAGAATATTTTATCCTTATAAATAAAAATGATATGAAATCATGTGGCATAATTATCAGTATCGAACCATCTTCAGTACATTTTAAAAGAACGATGAACTCGTTACGTGCCTCATTAAAAATCATGCTGATTGAGACAGATCTAAAGGAACTTTTGTTCATACAAACGTGTTTCGACATTATCGTAGAACGAATGCAATTGAATTAACGTTCATTAGTCGGTAAAAAGTTTTAATCAGACGATTTTTTTTTATATAGAACCTATCCATAATATACGGTACTATCGAATACTGTTAAATATTATAAATCTTATAAAATACCTATGTTTATAAATAAAAATAAAGTCTATTTTTACGGATAGTTAAGGTAATCCTATGCTAGATGTTCTTCAACGTATATATATATATATATAGCTAGAAAACAGTACCCCAATGGGAAACTTGTACTCTACTAAATATATTTTTTCAATTAAAGAGTAAAAACTGCCGCAGCAAAATATTGTAAAAGATAAATAAATGATTTTTTAAAAAGAAGTTTATTCAGTGCAAAGTTTGATTTGTCATCATCAGCCTGTGTCAGTCTACTCCTGGACATAGATTTCCCCTAATACATGCTACCGCTTCAGATTTTTGGCTATTCTTATCCAGCCCACAACAGCCAATTAGAGAATGTTTGATTACTGTGAAATTATTAATGATAGGGCTTTAAATAAAAGAGTTGTCTGTCTTTAACGACGTCATTTTACCTTAGCACGGTACGTAGAGAAACGTTCACCCTTTCAATTGAACGACAATTGCAAAAAATAGAGGGGTTATAACATAATTTTTGTAACCTTCTGTTAACTTTATTTGAATATTTATAGACATATAACACTACTTTCTTAAACCGCTTGGTAAATAGAGTTCTTTAACACAAACTTATTGGCAATTTTTTTATTTTCTCAAAATGGTAAATTACACAGTAATCGTGCTATTATCAAAAATATATTTAATTCAGAGTACAACTTAAATAATCACATGTGGTTTTATTAGGTTACATTGTAAAGGATACTTTTTTTAAGACCTATATTCTTTATTATCCTATAGAACGACGTCATCTTAAATGATCGCTTTAGTGGTATTCGTCGATGCGAAGCGGCTTAACCAGTACATTTGCTGTAGCATGATAAATGAAGAAGAGCGGATAAAGCGGGTTTTATTAATTTACTGACTCCTTATTTTACCAGCAGTTACAAATAACCGTCAGCCTTTGCATTTTTAAAATCACCGGCCTAAATCTTTTGCAGCCGCACGTTTCCAAGTTACGAATAATTAACTTTTAGAATACCGAAATAAGCAAAGAGTGCTTATTTCGGTATTCTAAAAGCTAATTATTACCAAGGGAGAGATAGCCCTTGCCTCTACTTAAACAAATTAAAATTTAATCTCTCCTGACATAGTAAAATAAATTAGATAGTTAAAGAAAGTTTTAGTAGAAGTACAAGGATGGACGATTTTTAATTCATTAATTTGTTATAAGCTTTCAGTACTTATTGTCATTTGTAAAAGAGACTGTCCGATATCACTACATGCTATAAAACAAAGTTGCTTTCTCCGTCCCTATGTACCTGTGCATGCTTTGAGCTTTAGAACTACGCAACGGATTTTGATGCATTTTTTTAAAATAAGATAGCGAGATTGAAAGGAAAGTTTATATTTATAACACATGCTTAATATTGTAGGTATTTTTATTATAGCATAGCACCCGTGCGAAGTAGGGGGTTTATTTCAGATGGGCTTACTATTATTTTTTGCATTAATTTTTGTAAAGATTATATGAAGAACCAAACATAATAACCAATTATGGCAGAAAATTATATTCAGCTTGTGTAAGCTCACCAATGGTTTATGCCTTATAGGTCACACCATTTTTCACTCTTCTTGCTCATATCATACTTTTACCCTTTTATTTCGCTGCAGTTATGTAGCTCAATTTAAAATCAAAATCGACCATCAAACACGACAAAAATCGATGAAACGATAGGCCCAATTATTCCAAAGATGTTCGCAACTTTTTGTTCCTTGCCATTATCCAATTTAATTTTTAAAAGCTTTTAATATTATATCTTTCTGTTCATTTTAAATAACAATAGTCGTTATATTTTTAATAAAGATAGGTAATAAGTCCTCTGTAGTCTAGTGACTCTTCTACCTTATGAAAAAACTTCTACAGTGCCTGATTCTTCTGCAAATCAGTAGTACAAATACATTAATCTGTATCGGTTTAGTACCGTAGCGAATCCGCTTACTTTGTCGCTTCATAAAAAATGTGCTTTACGTAACAGGTCACTCTGTTCGTTTTATCCTCAGCAGGAAAAACAGCTCTCATTTCCAAAATCTATTGGATAAACGCAACAGAATCATTGTATCTTTTATGCAAATCGCTAATTCAGACGTCGTAACATACTTTGAAGTTTGATGAAATACAGGTCAATAACAAAATTTCATCATCAGCCTGTGTTTGTCTACTGCTGCACAAAGCCTTCCCTAATGCACCCCGTTTTCATCATCAGTGAGTTTTTGGACTGTATTCAAAAACCCCCACCAAGCTGGCCCAATGCGGGTTAGTGGGATCGGTGCGGGTCGTTGGTCATCTTACTTTTTAGACAATTGGGTGATTGGCCAAAATTGTCCCAACCAACCAGAAAACAACGATAACATAAAAATGTTTGCCCGCGGGATTCGAACCCACGACCTCCAAGTAAGGGCTAACACTGCTAGGCCACAAAGTTGGTAAATTTCATCATTTACAAGATATGTATTCCAAAGTTAGACATTAGTTAATAACGAGCTTCGACTAAAATGTATCACTAAAGACTATTACAAAAGAGTTACAGCGTTGGAGCAAACAGCATGGCGTTTAAAATTGTTCTTTGAAAGTAATTTACTTCTGTTTCGCGGATGTTTGCGCTTTCGTTTGCTGTAGTGGTTGCGCTTAACTGTTTCCGAGCTGGTAGCTCGCAACTAACAGACTGAATGGACCTTTAATATGAGATGTTAAAGCTCTATTCTGTCTAGCTTTTATGGTAACAAGTAAACTCCGTCCAAACTTAAAACCTAACAAGTACAATTTGAAGAAAAAGACATGACCAACATCCAACAGTGTATAACTATTATACGCAATATAATAGTAAATGCTTCATTTTTTTTGTGTTTACATTGAAATGGTTATTATAGGTTATTCTTAAAACCAATTTAAGAAGTATAATTATGTAGAAAATTGTTTAAGTTTACATTGCAAACGCTCAAACTTATGAAACGTTTGAGCCAGCGTTTGAAATTAATAGAACGAGGTTGTGATTTTTGACCACAAGTGAAATTAATATGAGAATTCTAACAGAAAAATATTTTCAACTCTAACCATCGTATAACTATTTTACGCAACATAAGCAGGTTAGCAACGTGCTTATCGTGTTATGATGTATGATGTTCTTATTATAAAAATAATAACAATAAATGCGACCAAATGACAGCTAATACCTACCATTTAAAAAACAGAATGAACAAAGTCGCTGCTGAGCTACAAGGTAACATGTTTTTATAAAAACAACATACACTTCGAACTGAGCACCTCAATCTTTTAGCAAGTCGGTCAAGGAAATAAGCCAAGATTTAGCGACACAACTTGCAATATGCATTAAATACCTAGGAGAACCAATATTTCTTTCCATTAAAACCTTCCCCCGAAAAAAAAACTCTAATAGCCATATTTGAATTTTACGCTAAAACAAATAAATAAACGATAACAATTTTATTTACGCCTCTTTTAACCCTCTGCAGCTGGATACTCAATCTAATTAAAATTTACTTTACTATACTTATGCACATCGAAATGACTATTAGAGATTGTATATTTTTTAGTCTTATGAATATATATTCATACGCATTACGTGGTTCAACTGCAGTTTCACGCGAGAAAATGCTGCTTAATATGACTGACGACAATTATCTCTTATACAACAATAACTTAAAGAATAAATATTGATATATCACCAAATTGTACCAGTAAAACTGATACCTTAGTTGCCTTATGTTACTGATTTATTATATTTCCCTTTAAGTTCATATTTTAAAGTTTATCACAGATCGTAAAATTTATAAAATAGCCTTGGTTATTATCCTCTTTTGAACCTACACAAAAGCTTCACATGAGATATTAAAATACTTTACGCATATTATCGCGTTTAAATTTAAAGTTTTACAATATTTGTTTCACTTACTGTACAGGAACAATGGCCACGGCCAGACTAGAATCCTGTAAAGTATATGAAACGTTCCGGTTAAAATATTTTATTAACTTTTTATTTCCACACAAGTGTATTATAAAAATAAAATTAAGATGAAAAAACCTTTTTAAAAACAAGCGTTTATTTAAATGCGCTAAAAAGAAAAAATAAACTTTTACACTAAAACTTTTACTGTTATTATTAACGTCATTTCAAATTTAACACATAACAAATTTGACACAATGTATATGTTATAAAAGCTTATCGCGACATTTTAGTAGTCGTATTTACTTTCTTAGTTTTAAAACTTTTTAATAAGTCAAGGTGAGGCCGTGCCGAGGATTACGTGATTTTTTATTAAATTTTGATTACTCAATTAACTTGATTTTTTAATAAATTAAAGAGGAATGTCTTTTCAGTCCCAGCGTTACCCGTTATGAGCAATCTTAGACGTTCATCGCTTTGATTATTTAGCTGTTCTGAAATACTCCTTGTTCATCCATTTGTCCAACATTCATTGCTCTTCTAGCATTAAGGAGTTCGTCATCAGTCATGTGTTGTCCTGACATTTCCAACTCTTCTTCAATATTTTCCTGTTGAGCTTCTTGATTCAAGATTTCAAAAGCGTGAACTTGATTAAAAACGTGCTGTCTATCACGCTCTCTAAATATCACCAAAAGATTGTTAGTTGCGCGTAGATCTCTGGCTGTATCATAGTCAACAATTAATTCGCTCACATTTAAATACGGAACACATTGAAGAAGCAAGCTGTAGTAATACTTTTCTGGATCACTAGCAGCCACAAAATACGGTACGCGTATTACAGCAGGAATATTCCTGATTACCATTTTACTATTATCTGTAAGTGTAATTAGTCGCTGTCTAGTTTGTCTTTCTGATTCGTATATATCAATACATTCTTCGGGTTCCTGGTTTGATTTCTCCTAGTAAGGTTCAAAGAACATTGCAAATTCCAGAAGGCACATATTATGAAAATCGTAATTTGGATGCTCTGTTGGCCGATTTTCGTAGCGTGCAAATATATTGTTGAGTAGGACTCTATACCTCTATTCGGGTTTCCTTGTATTCAAAAAGGTACATTTTCTCAAACTATCCCAAAAATTCAAATGACAAAGGCAAAAAACACATTAGCACGCAGACACTTGCCTTTCTTTTAAGATGAACATACAAACCCTAAACAATTTACGACATATATCAGTTTCCTCTCGTTGAATATCGCGTATTGCTTACGCTACTCTACTTTCTAGTTGAGTAGGCTCAGATTTGGAAACATATTTGGCTATATACAATGCTATTGCCTCATTTGTACCGCATGGCTGTATGTCCATGTTAGCATTCCAGATTTTTAAGATAGTTGGGTTATACTTTAAAGGTTAGAGAAAATCTACAGGCATGTATTAGGTTATTTTGTTAAACTTAAATCATTAATAATATTATTTGACCGATTCCTCAAAGGAGTTAATTAATTCGGAGCGTTTTTTTTATTATCTAGACCTAGTTTAGAACGATTTCTAAAAATATGTTTTTAAAATTTATTTCTATGTTTTAATGCTTGTTGTGTTGTTTTATTGATAAATAAATAGTAATATTTTGTCATAATAATTTCTTTCAATAACTGTTAAATAATTTTTACAAATTTTTCTATCTCGAATTTTTTACGTAATGATTATATATAGTATTGTACTAGTATAAACGTTAGATAAAAATATTTTATTTATTTTCAATAATTCTTGATTTATAAATGTTTTAGAGTAAAATCATTTTATGTGTTTCTAATAGTATTTTCACCTCGACTCCAAAGATTTGTATTCATATTAACACTTATGTTAAAAAAAATATGTTTTAGTTACAGACAATTCGAACAAATTATGTAGGAAATCGTCCTCGTTCACAAACAGCAAAATAAATGCCAATATACAGTCTGCTTCAAGTTTTCTTATAAATTATGGCAATGCACACGTTGCGTTTGACATGCTACAGCTGCTTTGGCGTTGAAAAGAGAAATACCGTCTTTATTTTAGCTAAATATTCCCTTTAGCTTGCTTTGCTTTTAATCCTTTTTTTGATGCGATTTAGTATTCTCATTTACAATGATATCTTAAACCTTTTTTTCTTACGAGAAGAAAAGGCCTCCTACTTTTATTTAATTTTTTTGAAAGTATGGCAATGGCAAATCCGCTAGATACATATATAAACATACAAACAATTTTTTATAGATTATTATCTGCTAGGTTAATAAAAGGGATCTTAAACGAGTGTTATTCTTACGGTTAGACGGTTATTCTTTTATTTTTAGTTATCTGCGTAGGGCATAAAATAGTCAGCACAATGTGCTAATGTCATCATCTACCTATGTTAGTCTACTACTGGACATAGGCCTTCCATAATGCATGCCTATTCCATTATGTGGGTTTTTGTAACTTTCCAACAACGCTGGTCCAATGCGGGGTGGGTGCACCGTGGACCATCGCGCCCACGGATATACTTACTTTTCAGACAAATACAAATCGTCCTAACCAACCAGAAACCAACAATAACACAAAGATTTGAACCAACGACCTCCGGTATAAAGCAAGGGCCAATACCGCTTGTCCACAGAAGCAGTTAATAATATCTGCTTAATGGTTATAAAACTTCATATCTAACTTCTTAATATCAACGAGTAAAATGTGATATTTTAAAATGATTTGAAGAAAGAAGAAAAATTAATGCTGGAAGAAATTATTCACAATATATAATTTAATTTATGCAACTCTAACCAACGTCCGTGGCCAATTTCTACTAGACTTCCAAATTGGAGCTTGGGTTTTTCTGCTCCATTAGTAGCACGCCGGTATAATAAACTATCGTATTTATATTTACTTTTTTTTGGTATAATATAAATATTTTTATTACAGTGATACTCGATATTTTAATGCAAAAACTTACGATATATTATCAGTGCTCACACAAGGAAAAATATAACAGTTGGCAGTATCTCTTCGGTTTTCAGGATTATACACCAAGCTAGCAATATTATTAATGAAATATCGCTGTAAGTGGCAGAGCGTCGTAATGCAAAAACAACGTATTTAGTCGAACAACAAAACATCATCAAGTCCCTACCTAAGGAAACCTTGTAGGTACTATGCAAACTAGTCGACAATTATATATTTATTTATTTATTTATTTAAACTTTTGCACTAAGTGTACATAGGCTGGACCCTAATGCCTTCAGGCATTTTCTGCCAGTCAACCTTGGGGTGATGCAGAGATAAAAAAGTAGGGAGGTGCAAATATCTGTAAGTTAGAAAAAGAGAAAGTAATTTAAATATATACTAATAAATAAATTCTATAATATATATATTTATATATATACGCACAAACATATATAAATGTTTACATTTAAGCATTTGATGATTAAATATATTTTACATAAATAAATAAATAAATATATATATATATATATATATATATATATATATATACATACATATCTAAAATAGTAATATTATATCTGTAAACATATCTGACTAAATAGTTAAATTTGAGTTCATAAGCAAGTGCTCTTTTACCTTTCTTTAAAAGACACAAAACTTTCCAGCATCTTGATTTCTAGAGGTAACTCATTCCATAAGAGGACAGACTGTTGAAAAAGGAGGATCATGAAGTCAGAACGATGAATAGGGCATTGGAGCTAGACAGTATGCGTCGAACGAAGATTTTGTTGCTGACATCGCATAAGTATTGAAAATGGGAAGATATATAAGACGTGGCAACAGGAGAATTAAGAAACGAGTATAGAGTGGTAGAGGCTCGTAAGGAGCGTCGCTGGCGTATAGGTAACCACTTAAGTTGGGAACGATGCGCAGAGACGTGGTCATATTTACGAAGATTAAAACGAATCGAATGCAGTTATTTAGAAGTCGGTCAAGTTTATTAAGGTGATCTGCATTCAGGTCAAGATAGCACACGTCACCATAGTCGATAATAGGAAAAATCAGGGCCTGCAACAAGCGTCATTTTCGTCTGAATAGGGCAAAAACTTTAAATCGATACAAGCACCGCAGGACACCTGTGACTTTCTGAACAACACTAGCTATTTGGCTGTTCCAATTTAGTGTCTTGTCGATAAGCGGCCTAGGTTCTTTAAGTTTCACTAAATGGGATGTGATTGCCGTTAAAAATGTATGCATGGGATTACAGTTAAGTCCACCTTGGCCAAATTGCGTGAACTGCCAATAATTATAGCTTGCACTTAGACGGGTTAACAGCCAAACCAAATTTGTCACATCGAGGTCTTTATTGTGCTAAGTCCTATTAATTTTGCTGATTGCTATATTCAATTTATCGGTGGATTCGTGAGCGTACAGCTGTAGGTCATCGGCGTAAGATGATACGCACATTGGAGATCGAAGTGATAAAATTAATAAAATCGAAAACAATAGTGGAGAAAGTATACTGCCTTGAAGAACACAGACTTGAGATTAGCAGCACGATGACAGTTCATCAGCAACGACTGATTGTTGGCGCCCTCGAAGATGGAGGAAAACCAATCAGTGCTTCCTCCGAAATCGATAACATGGGATAGGACTGCAAGGAGAATGTCGTGACGACTGATTGTATAGGATTCGTGAAATCAATGAGCACCAGAACTGTGACCATGGTGTTATCCAGCACCTTTATATCGCCAGTCACTTTGAGCAGGGCAGTAGTCGTACTATGTCCAGGCCTAAACCCAGATTGCAATGGACTAATCAGTTTGTTGCTGAATATGAAGTTTGAAATTTGTTTATGAACACAAGACTCTAATACTTTAGAAAGGAAGAGCAAAATAGAGATAGGTCGATAATGAGTGAGAAGTAATGGATTAAGGCACTTTGGGAGTGGACTGAATAAGAGCTATACGCCAGGAGTAAGGAAATGAACCTGAGCATAAGGAGAAATTAATAATGTGGGTGAGCGTTGGGAGAAGGAAATCTAAGATAAAAATAATCATTCCTTGCCAATCTTGTCATAGCCAATGCACCTGATTTAATAGAAAGGATTGTTTTTTATATCATCGGAAGTAGCTGGAGAAAAATTTAAACGATTGAATACAGGGTGCGTCAAACCATCTAAGTAGGAAATGGTATCATATGTTGTTAGATGATCTAAAGAAGTAGTGGTGGAGAAATGGTGATTTAAATCATCCAAGCTAATAGAACTGGAGAGATTTGACATTGCGACTTTACCGATACCCAAAGTTCCAAGAAACTTCCAGATATCGGCAGGAGAAGATTTAGTTATATTCTCTAGGAAGTAACGGCGTTTAGCATTCGTATCATCTGATTACACGATTCCATAGCCAATTTGTAAACGGACCAATTTTCGTCAGATCGGTCTAATTTAAATTTCCGAAAGCGAGCGATTTGCGTCTCATGGCCATGCGGATACCTTCGGTCAACCAGGGTGCTGGCGGACGTCTTAATTTAACAGGTCTGATGGGAGCATGGGCATCAAAGAGGTTGTTTATTAAATTGTTGAAAGTGCTTATCTTACTGTCAATATTGTCCTTCTCGATTACAGATCCCCATTCGACATTCTAGTGCGTCCATAGTGCAGTTTATCGACATTCATTTAGGAAAGAAGTACAGTACCATTAGGTTTTAGGTTTGGGAGGTTGAAGGGAGTAAGAAAGAAAATTACGTCATGGAGCGAAAACCAGGGGTTGAATGTTGGCCATGAGAGGATACCAAGGAAGGATTAGATGAGCAGGATCAAGTCGAGCCAAGTATCTTCACCGGAGGGTTATGATGTGTGGCTTGAAGGGCAACACATGTAAAGAACTCGACTCGACGATATGAAGGTTTAACGCTACGTGGCGATTTGGGTAAAGGAGATTGGTGTTAAAATCTCCCATGATAACAAAGTGTGTATACTGTGAACCCAAAGATTCTAAGACTAACTCAAAGTCAGTGAAATAGTCTGCATTTGGAGGACAGTAAACAACAGCTAAAACCAAGCTTCGCACCTTTGAGTGTAACCTCAAGAAAGAGGTACTCGGCCGAAGCTGAGTAATTTTGGGAAGACAAGCTAAAATTTTATAGGAATATTGGATCTCAGGTATATTGCGACGCCCCTCCCTTTACCTATGCAGGTCATTCCGTAAAGAATAAAACCGGAAGTGAGTACAAAGTGGACGGCAGATGTGGTTGGAGCCAGCTCTCCGAAATTAAGACGCATGCACTTTTGTGTCTGAAAACCCATCACTTAAATCAGAAAAAGGGTAGGGATACGTTGTGCATTAAGATGACAGATGTTTAATAAGTGGCTACGGTTCATAGGAAAGGTTTTATTTAAAAAGTCAAAAAGAGGATCGCTAAACAAATTAGAACTATTACTGGGGTCAGAGTTCAAGGATTCATTCGCGGAAAAATATGGTTCATCATCAGATATTTCAGACATAGTAAAATAAACATAAATTATTAAAAACAAATAAATACAATAAATATAATAAATATAAAAATATAGAGATATATGTAAAATAAAAATAACAACAATGCGATTGGTGGAGCAGCCATAATCTCTGCACCACCCACAGCATACAAAAAACAATTATTACGGTACACATAAAAAGTTACACAATATATACGTAGCAAAAAGAGTAAGAAAAAAAAATTGGCAAACAAAATTAAACAGTAAAAAATAAGAGCAATTGTAAAGATAAAAAGTAAACAAAACGAAATATATTTTGCTTAAAAACAATTGACGAAAACTGTAAAAGGAACGCAACTAAAAACGAGTTGCTCTGGAAACGTCAAACGTCAAGTTAAACTTATTTGTGACAGAAAAAGCCGGTAAAGTTCAAACTAAAAGGGCGCCTTTTTTAAAGTTTAATTGAAAATAATACAAATAGTTATTATTGAAGTTTTATTTTCATATAAAGTGGTGTGTAGGTTGCTACGCGATGTCCGCGTGAAAACGACGTAAAAAGAAGGAGGATGCGAGGGAGACTCGAGGAAAGCGCTGCAGTGAGGGACTCAGAGTCGGAATCTATTATGTCTGAAGATGATGCTGATAAGTATATTCCATTTAAGTTACCCAACTCAGTCCGTTTTATCCCGAAGACGGTGGCAATTTTGAATATATCGTTTTCCTGAAAGCACAGACAAAGACAAACCAATAGGCTCAGGGACATGATGTCTCTCGCCAACGCAATCAAACGCTATAATAAAGGCGTGAAACAATTAAAAAGAATTAACAAAGGTAAAATAGGTGTAATATTTGAGAGACCGCTTTGGCTAATGCAGCTTTAAATAATAAAAGTTTCTGGATGGCCTACAAACTATGCAAGCATACCAGCTGCCGCGACAGAAACAATTGGCGTGATTAGTCATGTGCCGATAGATCTTTCAAACAAGGAGATATACAGTGCCATGACCAGCACAAAAATATAGTATCAATCAGACGCTTCATGCGTAGGATTGTCGAGAACGTAATATAAAATTTGAACCGACAAAACTGTGTCCATTACATTTTCTTGTCCAAACTTACCAGAGTGTTGACCTCAATAGCTGGAGATTTGAAGTACGTTGTACATACCTCCGGTAAAACAGTGCCTCCGTTGCCTGAGATATGGTCACATAGCCAAATTTTGTAAAACGCTGAAAGGTGCTCTATCTGTGAGAAAATCACAATTTAAATCTTGTAATGTTAATCCCAAAGAGGCTAATTGTTGCCATTGTAAAGGCAATCATATTTCAATATCTTCAATTTGCCCTCTTAAAAAAAGAAAAAATTCAGCTTAACAAAGAAAAATTTCCAAAACAAAAGTTATACAAGCTCTTAATAGTACAAATTTTCCCTCTGCACAGTAAAACAGACCAATTCCTTTTATTACTTAATTCAGAATTAATTCTAAAACCATTACTGAATCAATTTTAAATTAATCAACCTCAACAGGACCAATGAATCAAAAATTTGCTCTGAAACTATAAAATATGTCCTAAAAGGTTCTTTCAATAAGCATAGTAGGAAACAATCTTCAATAATACCTTATACTTTAAATAAAGTACAGTGGAATACTCAGAGTATATTACTTAATCAACATATTTTCAACCATTTTCTTTTGGATCACAATGTTCATGTGGCTATAATTTACGAGACATGGTTCAAACCTCATCATAGATTTAAATTGCGTAATTACGATGTAGTAAGACTAGTCTCTGGAAACTCCCACAATGTTGTAGTCATAATAGTACATAGATCTGTCTTTTACTCTAATGTAAATACTGTTTATGATAATTCCCTTCAAAATATAGCTATTAGGAATTAATATTCAAACTGCAAGGAAATAACTATTGTAAGCCTTTACAGTCCAGGTAATTGCAACCCTCCATTCTCCACATAAATTTAATAATTTAATTAAAAGTCTCCCTGAGCCAATGTTCTTGGCGGGGGATTTTAATGGTCATAATATTCTCTGGGGCAGCCAAACCTCTGATTGCAGGGGCAGGGACATTCTAGATGTCATTCATAACAACAATTTAGTCTTACTGAATGATGGTCATGTGACTACAGTCGCTCCACATATGGAAACCTAGTGTCTTGGATTTAACCATTGTTTCTCCTTCAATCTCTTTGCAATGTAACTGGATGGTCCACAATGATCCATTAGGCAGCTATCATCTTCCTGTAATAACAAAAATTGTACTTAGTTATAATAATTCTTATTCTACAGATATACCTGATAGTAGTCCTCTCCCTTCTTCTTGTAATTTGAGTTGAGTTGATTGGGATCTATATTCTTCAAAGTTGATCTGTTATTTTCTTATTTATCCTAAATAGTCAAGATCCTATTTACATATAACAGCCTAATTAAATGTTTAAACATGGCTCTAACAGAATCTCTTCCTTGCTCTTCATCTGGTCATAATAATTCTCGTCTGAAACCAAACACAAAAAAAAAAAGAAATCCACTCCCATGGTGGAACTCAAATTGTTTTAAAGCTCTTCTAGATAGCAAAAATGCATACTCACAATTCAAAAAAGACCCAACGGAGAGAATTATATAAACTTTAAAAAGCTTCAAGCTAAGAAGAAATTCATTATTAGGTCTGAAAAGAAGATTAAGTTGGAACAAATTATGTGAATCCTTCAACAGAACACCCTATCTCAATTATTTGGTCACATATGCGTAAATTTAACAAACTTACACACCTCATCTCAAGCTTGATAAAATTATGATTGGATTACACATTTTCTTAAAAATATACTCCAGATACTGTTGAGCCAGCATCCTTCTTTGAAAATCAATATTGGTCTTGCCCAAATCACAGCTACTTTTTAGAACCATTTTCATTTGCCAATTAACGTCAGCAATATCATCTAGAAAGAGACACAACTAGCTGCCTAGACGGTATTTCTTATAAAATGCTAAAGCACTTATCCACTCAATCCAAATCAATACTTTTAAATGTTTTCAATCTTCTTTGGCAACAAACTCTGATTCCAGATGATTGGAAGATTGATTTTTAGTCCCCATACTAAAACCTAACAAGGAGAAATTTCATTTTAATTCTATAGACCTATTGCTTTGACATCTTGTGTGGGAAAATATTTGAACAATTATTGAAACAAAGATTAGAGCATTTTATAGAATTAAATAAAATATTACCTTCTAATCAATTTGGTTTTAGAAAGGCAGATCTTCAAGAGAGTATTGCTCATTTACATTTGGACATCTTCCAAGCTTTCAAATCCAATAATGTTTTGGTCAGTGTATTTTTTGATGTTGTAGGGGCTTTTAATAATGTAAATCATCATATTCTGTCTTCTGTACTTGTTGCCATTGGTCTGCCTGTTAAGGTTGTGCAATGGATATTTGATTTCTTGCATGGTAGAAAAGTCTTTGTTAAATATCATAACAAGGTCATTGGTCCACGTTTCTCCTATAAAGGCACTGCCAAAGGCAGCATTCTAAGTCCTTAATCTTTTACATTGTATATCCACAAACTTAACTAATTTTAGATCACAATGTAAGTAATCTACAATTTGCTGATGATTTAGTGGTATATTACTCTGATATCAACTCCATGAATATAGCTCCTAAATTGAATAGTAGTTTAAAAAATTTACATACCTATTTCAATTATCTTGCTTTAGACATTAGTATAGAGAAAACCAAAGATTAGTCTTCAGTAAAGGAAGCCATTTCCAGGTCAAATTATATTACAATAATATAGAACTACCAGCTGAAAGGAAGCTAAGTTTTTAGGTGTGTTGTTTGTAAACAATTTATCCTGGGTAAATATCTTGATTGTGTGACTAACAGAGCTATAAAAGCGTTGAATATTTTGAGGTCTCTTGCTGGAACTTACTGGAGCTCTGACCCTAAAATTCTTTAACTCTATATAAATCTCTTGTTCGTAGCCACTTTGAATACAGTTTCTTTGTTTTGCTTCAAATAACCAATTTATTCACAATTAGATGTCATTCAAAATCATAGTCTTCGACTCATTACTGGAGCAATGAGAACAACTCCCATAAATTCACTCCAAGTTGAATGCAACATTCCTCCTATATTTTAAGGTTTCAATATCTAAAAGGAGATTATTGTAAATTACTTTCTATAAACAGTCACCCACTTATTAACAAACTTTTCCATCTGAACAATAGTTTCCCTATGAATTCCCCTCTCAAGCAATTATCCTATCTTTTGCATGAGCCCTTTTGTTAAATCTGGTCAATCAGCACAGCATCTTTTAAATCAGATAACTGGGGTTGTATACTAAAAGCTATGAAAGTATTATGAATCACATCAGCATAACTATAGACAATAAACTGAAGATCGACAAGAGTCATAATCTTATATCTCAATATCCCAATTATAATCACATTTATACAGATGGCTCGAAAAGGAGGCTATGGTTTCAATGGCATTCTATATACCAGTTTGAAGTTTGGACGAGGTACTAAATTAAACAAAAATTTAAGCATATTTTTCTGCAGAAGCTCTTGCAATTTGTGCTGCATTAAAATTTATTGAAGATCGTTCTGAAAGATTTTGGTTAATCATCACAGACAGCAGAGTGTTCTAAAGGCTTTACAAAATTCACCAATTGCTGTCTAAGTCTAACTACATTATAACCGAAATCAGATATATACTTTATATACTATCATAAAAAGATTACAATGTGGAATTTTATGGACGCCCTCGCATAGGGAGTCTCAGGCAACGAGTATGCGGATTTCCTTGCACGTCAATTGTTGATGTGACAAGGGCAGCGCTGATAACAATGTTGCTATTCCGTACACTGATTTACTACCACTTTTAAAGTCAAAACTTAACCAGGATTGGAAACATGTTTGGCAAGAAAGTTTAGGCGAGAAAGGGCACTTGGTATGCTGCAATCAACAAGATATCGAATTCCATGGTTTTGTAAATCCAGTATTTACAAAGCAGAAGATTTTATACGATACTTTGCCGCCTGAGATTTGGACATTGTAGATTTAATTCACATTTACCGCATGCGCATTATTAAGTCTCCCTTCTGTTCATTTGCAATTCAGACGTCGATCAAACTTTAGACCACATATTCTTCGAATGCCCTCAATTCCATATTCAACGCCTTTGTTTATCATCTAATCTGTTAAACTATCACAAAAGACCTGAAAATATACGCGCTGCATTCAAGACTTGCTTATGAATCATGATATGCATGACATCATCTATGAATTTATTTCTAATACGGTTCAAAACATTTAAAAGGACTGTACTCCCCGGACTTACCTTTAACATGGATATGTAACAATCACCTGGAAATACAAATAATTTTGTTTGGATACTACTATAATTGCTTATGGATTTGACTTCGACCATATTTGACCAGTCAACATCAAAGAATTGGCTTAGGCCTTATGATCAAGAATAATAAGACAAGACATGGCTTCGGCCTTAACATCAATAACTATGAAGACATGGTTGGCCTTTAAATCTATAAAAATTTGCAAATATTACCAAGAACAAGACCTGGCTGTATGGACTAAAGTCCTTTGCCTTTCCCAGTAGGGATAAATTAAAACAACAACAACAACTTATTTGTGACATTACCCTAAGTGTATACTAGACTTGGGTAATGTCACTAAATCTATACATTAAAAACAATAACAGTTATTACATATAAAATAATTTGGATAATTAAGTATAAAAGTAAAAACAGAACAGATCACAGATGTGGCCATAAGAATAAATCATATAAATATAAATATCAGCATCTACACAGGCTTATCAAAAAAGTAAATATAGAAATGTTCAAAAAATACAAAGGTAACAAACTTTATAATAGTTTTATGTTTTAGTACTATGTGAATAAACAGAGGTATTTTTGTCTATCATAAAAGAAATCAAAAAATAGAGAAAAAAGAAAGAAAAAGTAAACATTTCGATGACAACTTAAGGGAGTAATAGAAATTTTATTATTTATCGGATAACTTTTAGATGCCTGTGGATACTTAGATGTTAGGTAGAAGCTCATCCTCCGTGTAATTTTATTTATTTTGCCTGAAGTTTTATGATAATAACTCCATTCTGTGACCACACGATGTGCATGCCAAAATGAAGGCGTGCTTGGTAAATACCGACTGTCTTACCCTTGTCAGAAACTCTCTAAGTTATGTGGATGTGCCCTTCAACTTTTTTTGGCCCTCCAGGCTTCGTCTCTGGCAACCATACTGGTGAACCTAACTAAAATAGGTCTAGTGGTTTTTTACCAGGTGACCCAAGACAGTGGACACCCTTAATATCAGATGCGGACATCTTACCCAGGCCTAAATTATTATGAAGAATACCTAAAATTAATTTAATGCAGTCCTCTTTTTCACTTTCAGCGACTCCAGCCACAATAAGGGTCTTTCTGCGGCTCCTTGAGTCCAGGTCGTCCACTTGTTTTGCACATTCTTTGATTTGCTGTCGCAGCAAACCGAGTATGCCAAAGATCAATTCGCGAAATGTGCGAAGCTCCTCAGCAATCCTTGCAACAGTGTCCTTGGCTGACCCGGCATTAGTGATTTGCGACTGCAAGTCATCCAATCTTTTCGAAATGGTCTCCTCAAGACGGCTCTGTGTTGTTATTATTTGAGATAAGTTTGACATTCTGTCCAATGTGTATGTATACCAAAAAGTGAGAGTGATAAAAATTTTGTGGCAGGGTGGATTATGACGTTGATTTAAGTTTACATAAAACTCACTGTGAAGTAAGTATTAGTGAATAAACTATTTTAAACCAATTTAAATTTGTATTTACTTTAAAACTATAATATTTTAAATTTAAAGTAAAGGAGCAATGTAAAGTACGAGTAAACTTTTTGCACACCTACCCACGAAAAAGGTTTATTTACATAGGTTTATTTTTTTCTGTAAATAAATACATATGATGTGTCCATAAACACGTGTCTGGGACACGGTGGTACCGTGGTGAGGTTCCTGTTTACAGGAGACCGTCTGGTGGTACCCACCACGGTGCCTGCTTCTGCCGCGAAGCAGTAGTGTGAAAACACTGCTGTGTTCCGGTTTGAAGGGCACCGTAGCCGCGTATTTACTGGAGAAACGAGACTTAACCGCCTATGTCTCACGGTAGACAGCACGTTGGCGATACCACTGGTATTGCCAATGTCTATGGTGTGCAGTGACCACTTTCCATCAGGTGGCTGACTGCTTCGTCTGCCTGGTAAGCCATAAAAAGAAAAAAATAAACAGTAAACACACAATGTCCACTACACAATTTTCCGGTAATGGAAATCAAACTAAACATTACTTACCACTCACTAACTACTATGCCATATACAATGTAGAAATAAATTGCATTTTTACACTACTGCTTTTCGTTAGATAAAGGCATCGTGGTGGCACTTCTCCAATTGGTCCCGCATAACGGAGAAGGCTGCAAACTTAAAAATCTTAAAGTACAGATAAGTTGAATTTTCACCAAATAGAGTTTAGGCTTGCCAAGCTAGTAGCTTCAACACTTATATGTTTGCCCGACTTCCACTTTGTACGATATATAGTGAATTTTCAGGTAGCTTAGAAACTTTGTAGGAGATTGCTTCACGTCGTTTCCTAGAAGACGTGAACGCTTTACAAATGTTTCGCCTCTAGCTAATATTAACAATTCATATAGATAATAGTCAAAACTAATAATATATGATGACGATGATATATATTTTTATTAATTGACAGAGAGATTTTAAGATTTATATATTGTCTACCAAAGTAAAAAAAAATAATACAATATTTGATTAATGTTTACTCAATGTTTTAAGCTAAGAGTAAACCAGATGTGAGTGTATATTAGCTTTCTTATTTATATTTTTATTGATATTTTTATATATCAATAATCATTGTGACTTTTTTTAACTACCCGAAATATGTGCTATCATTAACTGTTATATTTTTTAAATATTTCACTGAACGAGCAATATTCTCTTATACAGAAATTCTTACACAAGCGGAAAAGTCGTTATGCAAAAAATTTGTCATGCCGCTTGTGCCAGTTTTAAACTTAATATACAAACCATTGTTCTTGACAATTTCTTATTTTTCCTTAATAACTACAAGGAAAATTGAAAAATATTAGACCATTGCGGTCTAATATTTTCTCAAATAAAATAGAAAAACGTTGAAAAATAGCTTAAGGATATAAGAGAGTTTGATAAATAACAAATATTTACAACAACTAAAACGAAAACAATTCTAATAAGACTATACTGTACAGTGATTGATTAATTAAAAGGAAAAAGACTACACGCTTACGATTATTTACGACGCTTATGATCAATGACAATAACAATAACATCATAAAAATGGATTTACGTTTAAAAAATCATAACTTGAGTACCAGTTGGAATTTTTTTCTTTGTGTATTTTTTTCGAGTGCCGGTAGCTGTGCTTTGGCGCTCAAGGATTATCCATTCTAAATGGGACACCCTGTATATTTGTGTCCGGTGTTGGTTGGTAGGGTTGGTGTTAGCATTATACCGGTGGTAGGTCCCTTTTAGGGGACCTTTAGGGTACCCAGGTCCTATTTTACCGCAAAGCAGTAGTGTGAAAACTCTGTGTTCCTTCTAAGGGACCGTAGCCAGCGTGATTACTGGGTAAACGGACTTAATATCATATGTTTCACGGAAGGCAGGCGTTGGTGATCCTGTCTTGCCAATGTCTTGGGACGGTGCCCTTTTCCTGGGGGCCCCGACTTCTCGGCCGCGTATCAAAAAAAAAGAAATCCCCGGGGTTCAACCCACCCCTCCGGTTTTAAAGCCCACCGCCACCGCTGGGCCACAGAGGTAAAAAATAATGCATAAGGGTGAAAGGCGTGCAGGGACAAGTGCGGAATGCCGTAGAATTTCAAAACGTCATGTGGCTGGCAGAGGGTTCTAAATAATTCGATCATCATTTTTTTATTTATTTATTAGATGGTATTTTAGAGTGAATTCAAATTTTTTTTACATTCATTTTATCTTCACTTTCTTTTTATTTATTATCTTTTACGAACAAGTGACGTTTTGACAAAGGAAAAAGATGTCGAAATAAGACATTAAAATAATAATTATCAACAAACAGTGTTTTTCGGCCTAAATCCACCCAAAATTTTAAATATAATGACTTCTCTTTGATCGATATGATGTGATAAAGTCACTCCCAATTTCAGACACCGAACAAGAACTTTCCTAGTTTTTATTTTGGTATAAACACAAATTTGGAGCCTTCTTTAGTTGACCCAAAACCAAAAACGTTTAAGTTTTATTGACTATAAAGCAGGGTATAAGCAACATAAAAAAGACGACTAGAACTCTCACGTGTTTTCACACAATTGTTTCTTTTTGTTTTTATCACCAATGGAACCCGCACAATAGATGTTTGAAAATCACTTATTGACTAAAATCCAGTGAGCTTATTTGAATTGAAACTATTTAATAAAGGCTTATTATAGTGTTGAAATATATAATTCAATTCAAATTCAAAATATCTTTATTAATAAAAGTTAACACCTCCTTATTGATTTCGAGGACCCTCACCGTTCGGAAACGCGATCCTACCGAGAAGAACAGGCGAAAAAACTTTCAGAGGGCCTATTTTGTCATCTTAAATTCAATTCATCATTAGCAGCCCCTTCGTCCACTGCTGGACAACCTTTCAATGAACGCCGACGGCCGATCCCTCACTACCGCTGCCAACTTAGCATTGCGGGCCCACTCCATAAGAGCAATCGCCACTAATTTCTGTGACTTAAGCCTATCCGTAACCATGATGGCGTCGGAGAAAGAAACTCGAGCATAGGCGTTCCTAGCCTTGAGCCCAAATTTGTGGACCAGTTCTAAGTTAAAGGCCCGTTTTCGCCCTAGGTATCACGGAATACTATTATTGAAGCCTTTTTAAATAAACTTAAACATTTGTTGCTTCCTTCAATTGTGTCTTCCGCTGCAATATATGTCCAAATCACATACTCATTGACAACTTTGAGGTAACCATTACACTGTCGTCCATGGAACATTTTTGAACATGACTTTCTTGTCCAAATTAATCGAGAACAAAGCATCTAACATTCGAAATTGATATCGTCAGCAAAACGGAGGTGTGGGGGTACTCAGCGTTGATGTTTATGCATCCAGCCAGTCTGTGTCCTTAGACGTCCCGACATTTGTAGAGTTTCAAAATTTCCCCTGTGCGCTCACGATGCAATTGGATCGGTGACCCCTCGGAATCAGGATGGACAGAAGCAGCGCTATAAGACCTCTAGCACTTCGACTATCGATAATCGACTGGCATCGCTGAAAGCTTCCAGAACTGACGGTTTCCACAGAGTCAAGCTTTTCATAGTCCACAAAGGCTAGGCCAAAGGCTGATAGTACTCGTGAGATTTTTGACAACTTGCCTCATGGTGTAAATGTGGTTAAGTGTAAAATCCTTGCGAACCCACCTGCTGTATGGAACTTCGGAAAGCTTGTTAGAGCAATTCCACCATGACTCTGAACAACTTATATGTGTTTAAAAGTGAGATCGTCAGTAATCCTGCGGATTGTCCCTTCAAAGAACAAATGACCTCCTTTCAAGCCAATTGGAAAATGCCCGTTGAAGGATGGAATCGGATGCTTTTCGAAGCTCGCTAAGAACAGGATCACCCCTACCTAAACAGTTCGCAGTGACTCCATCCTTCCCAGGAGCTCTTCCACCCTTAAGTTGCCTAAGGTCCGATTACCTTCGTCAAAGCGGACTAGGAAGTCAAAGAAAAGGTGCCGAGTAAGTCTTGACGCGGATCGTTACCCGGTTATCAGGTTGAAGACTTTTTTGTACAATTTGCCAGAAATCCACCAGATAAGATCTCAGGCTTAGAAAAGCGTCAGCCGGAACTTTCTAAGCCAACAGATGATTTCCGAGGCTTCCCACAAAAACCTTTGACCACTATTCGGCTCAATCGCCATTACCCTTGCGTATTTGAGCAGCGAAGTCCACGTATGGTTGCGGATCTGGCTGAAAGAATTTTACATCTGTCAAGTGGTGTCCTCAAACTTTCGAGTTCCTCCATAAGACCGGTCTCATCGGAAGTTTGATTTGCCAGTACGTTTACTCACACAAAACTTTTACCCACGTCTTATATCCACACGGCATCCAGTACCTGCCAGTCAACTGCCATTGTGGTTTCGATATAGAAGGGCATCAAATCGGTTTGTTTAATTCAGTTGAATTTTATGGAGTCTACTTTGTCAGGTGGGCGGAGAGTTATCAGGCCGTTCCGTTGAAACCCATATAGGTGCCTTGCAATCGGTGGTCACTTTTCCGGTTTTGAACCTATTGATCACAGAACATCCCTTGAATATGTGCTTCCGGTCCGTCATGATAAAATCCATCTCATTCCTTTCCAGTATAAGGCCTCTTCTAAAATGTAATTCATGAAAGGCTTCTTTCTCGAGAAGTTGACTAGCATTTCCCCTGCTATTTCGACTGCCGACACCGTGAGTCCTAAACAAATTGATGCCAGGTTCGTACACCTGCTTGGCATTAAAATCCCCAATAAAACACTATAGTGGGCCTTGGTGGGTTTAAGGCCAGGAGACCCTTGTAGGCCTCCACTTCGTTGTCAGGTCCGAAGTTGGCGCAACCTTGTATCACTTAAGATACCTCCCTAGTGAGTTTAACCAAAACCTACCCTACTCACACACTCGAGACCGCGCATAATGTTGTCAGCAAAGGTTTTTGATGAGAATCCGCCCCTCGTGACGGATGGTCCCCTAAGTAGAATAAGCTGGACCATGGCAGGTTACGCTCGTTCCTGGTCTTCGGACTTCGAACCCTAAAATGTCCAGTTTTCCCAGTTCTACCTCCAGCTGGCCAGGTTTTGAAAGTCTTAACGTTTGTCCGTTGTACGTAGCCAGCCGTTTTGATGGTAAGCGATCCGAGCCGGGATTCTTAAACCCTTTTCCATTGTTACATGGCCCTCCTGACCGGAATATTGGGTACCTGGAACCTAGGGCCGTTTTGTTTTGTTGGCGTCCATTGAAAAGTAATCTCATTTTGCACGCTGAGCAGGCGGATTGCAAGGTTTGCACCAAACTGCGGATCTACCGATGGCGCGCGACGAAAATTGGGCGGTGAGGTAAAATCAATTATACATAAAAATTTTCTTTGCTTACATACAGTTATATCATACGTATATTATATTTGAAAAAGCCGACGGCATTCCATTACCGGCGTTTGTTATTATAAATCATCTATGTATAATAACCTTTTAACACATTCCTTTACTACTTTTTTAATTTATCAGTTAAATTCTGAATGTTTACTGTGATTTTGTTGTAAACATTGTCCCATAAAGATTTACTTATCCCCAGTCTAGTTGCTGGAAGAATTATTAATGTTAATTACTGTAAGATATGGTATATATAAAATGGTCTACCATCTTCTTAATATATTAAGAATTTTAAATGATAAACAAAACTTTCATTCAGTTATACTTTATAAAGAGGTTATATTGTTTTCGCATACCCATTGTATTACTGCTTATGATGTCCCTAAAATTCTTATTCCAAGATGTTTACGGGATATGTCCTTGGATAGACAACGCGCAATCGTTATAAGAAAAATGTCATTCAACAAGCGAAATATATTAGTAATTGAAAAACCTTTTATATATTAATATAATACAATGTAATTATTTCTAGCTTGGAATATTATTATTATAAATATTTAAGTTTTATCCGTTTATTTTACATTTAAATTCCCTTAACACTTTCCAGCGGCCGTGGTCAGGGTGTTCAAGTGTTCGAAACGTCGGAATTTAAAATGTAAATAAACGCGATAAATCCGTAAAGTAATTTTATTTAATAATTACAATGTATTTTTAAGATGTTAAAAATACACTTAAAAGACCGTAAATATTTAAATTGTTGACAAGGAATCCATCATTAATTATGATAGAAAAGAAATGTAATTATACTTCATACATTAAAATGAGGCATTGTGTGATAGAGCCACACTACTTTAATATAGATATTATAATATTTTATAAATAGATAAACGCATCTATGACAACGTCAAATCGGATTAATGTTATGACATAAAACACTAAGATTTACGAGCGCTGACATAAACGGGGGAACAAAAATCTGTAGCAGAAATATATTTCGCAATGCTTCATAACGCGCTATTTGTTTTGGAGTTATTTTTCGACTCCGTAAATGTTAAAAATGATTGCTTTATAAGAGATTAATGATTTGCCAAATTTTAATTATCTTTTCACTCAGTCTAATGTTGCGCTGTAAGTGATTTAAACCGAAATACGAATTAAGTTAATGTAGTGCTCAAAGCTAATTTTTTTCCAACTGTTAATAAACTTTATTGCAACTTTAGTTAAAAACTATAATGTGTTCTAGAATTGGAAAAGTAAAACTTTTACTAATCAAATAGAACGAGCAAAGGTTCACCTGGTGTAAATGATCTGCTGTGCCCAAAGAAAAAGCTTTGAAAATCGCTCATCGCTCTGAGATAAAACATTTTAATTTCATTTCCTCATAATTTAGCCTGTAACGATTCTTAAATGAAAGAACGTTACAACCGATTTACAGCAGAAATAAACATCCGAAATGACTAGAATATCCCATTAAAGGAACTGTCTCATGTTAATTTTTTCTGTGTTTATGATCACGACAAGCAAAAATGTGAACAGCGAGTACATCTCACATCTATGTTTTGCGGCCGATAGCCCCCGAGACCTCATTTCCTCACGCCAATAGTACAATGGCGCGAGGACTTCTGTTTCCAGGTCTCAGGACAAGGAGCCAGCCAACAGGCACGCCCCCTTGCCAGAGATGGTACGCAAACACCTCCGAGTTTTTCCTAATACCGAAGCTTTCGTTTTGGAGAATGAGTCTGAGACGCACGGCGGCAAGATTGAGTGACGACATTTGAAAAGTGTAGGCTGGATGATAATAGCCAATGATCGAAAGCGGTGGCGGCACTACGGGAGGCCTATGTCCAGCTGTAGACTTACACAGGCTTTTGGTTATGATGATGATAATTAAAGTATAATAGTTATCAGAACCTTTCGATATTTTGCATCGTTGAATTGAAATTTATCATTGAAATCCATAGATGAAACCAACTCAACAAGTATTCAAAGTAACATTGTTACTTCAAAGATATAAAATGATTAACTATTATTGTTTTCATTGCTGTACATTTTATGATTTATTGATCAATTTTGACATATCGTTACTTCTCGTCGTATATCTGGACTCAAAATATTAGCTGTCAAGAATTCGGTTCACTGCAAAATTTATTGTAGATAACTCACACCGCATTCACAGTTTGCAATCGTTTGAGGTCTGCTTGAATAATTTCTGAAACTACTTGTGCCTATAAATCTTAATTCCGCTAACTTGTGTTAATTTCGACTGTAGGCCGATTAACCGTCTAAAATGAAATTTAATATTAGCTCAAATCACTTACTATATTCTGTTTTAAATATAAAATTCCGTATACATGGGAGAATGTTTTAAGAAAACATGACATGTAATTATCTTACCTTCAAAATCAAGCTTTGATGCTTTCACCAAACTTTGTTCTTTCTAACCAAGTACAATTTAGGAGAGTGTAGACTATATGTGTGCAGACACGATTATTACTTTTGATACTTGAGGTCTTTAATGTCATCGTCTTGTGTCATTTCGAATTATCAATCATTACCTATTTTACGAGACTAGTACAGTCGATATAAACCGTATGAAGTGGTAAATATAATACAAAAACAATATAATATAATGAAAAAAATATAATAATAGAACTTGATGTTGTCTGTTACAGACGTACTTTTCATTATTGCTAATTGCTTGTATAATGAAAATAGACAACGTACAACGTACGCCGGTTATAAATGACACTTTGTCTCTTCAGTCTAAATAAGCCTTTGAATAGATGTTGAAAGTCTTTGTTCTACATTGTCTTTATTCTATAATCCAATATTATGAAACACATATTATTTTTTAAACTCATGTGTTTGCTTTACTACGATTGATGCAAAAACGATTGTGCAATTATGAATACGTAGTTTAATCATTAAATTAATGATCACTGTATTGAAAAGTAATTATTTTATATAGCTTCTTTTCACCTACTAGTCAAAGTGTGGTGTTAAGCCCACCTGCTATCTGAATAGGATGGACTCTGTAAAAAAATTATATAGAATTCGCGACCTTGTTTATTGCACATTTATGCAATGGAGATGGTACAAACATAGAGTTAAAAACATTAGTAAGGTGTAATCGCTCCGAATAGCCTGTTCTACGGGAAATGGAACGAGCGTCGTTTAATTTTATTTATCTCAGAAACGGTATTTAGTTGTTTTCTTTATCTTTGCTTGTTGTATATCCGATTAGCATCGCTAATAAACTTTCTACGGCGCCTCTTTATTTTTTTTTTTTATAACAGAAACCATCCACCCAATAAAGAGAACCTTGCGCTTGACAACAGAAAGCAACTAAATACATAAAAGCTTACATCGGAACAGAGAAACTAAAGCGGTTGACGGCAGGAAAAGATCAAAAAAGCTCATGACACATGAGAAGATACATAAAATAAACATCACGTTTATTTTAAATTTGTAATTTGCCTACTTTTATGAACAAACACTATGTTTCGATAGATGTAAAAGATATATTTTAACTTTAATTGAAATATATCAATAAATTTTTAAGACTTTTGAATTTTAAAAAATTGCCTGAAAAAGAGAATAACTTTCTCTATATAATTTAAGGCCGAAAGGCCTCACTAAATTATGGAATTCATATCAATTACCGTACCGCGTACCTTTTTAACGAACTAAAACCATTTCGAACTTAGTTTGAAGTACAGTTGGAGTTTCATTACAGCTCTCGATCGATGACAAACAATGATTTTTTTCCTGCTTGATAATATGCCCTGTGATTTGAATGAATGATTGATCAATGGCTCGTTGTAAAGAAAAATAATGTAAGTATGGTTGAAGCTCGTTGAAACTAATAAATACTTATTATGCAACATGACAAAGCGCGGCTAGTTCGTTTGTGCTTCACAAAATCGAATTTAATGCATTGTAAAAATGCAACCAATTTAGTAACTCAGGGTAACTTCGAGTATACTACAAAATTAATTGAATGTTCTTTACTGCTACCATTAAATGACATGATATTAAGAAAACTTTTGATGTAATTTGCGAATTACAAATTTTCTTAGCATCTACTAAATTACTAAAAATGATATATTTAATACTGCTTTTATATTTGTGACACAGTAGTTGACGAATTGGCTGGATAAAAAAGACTAAGACCGTTTAACTAAAATAGGACTTTAACCTGAACAAATACTATGCTAAGGAAACAAACTTAATTATGTAATTTAAATCAAATATTCCAAATGTGATCTATTTAATATCAACATAGCATTACACGAGAATTACACACGATAACACAGCAGGCAAAAATAGTCTGGCCCAATCAGTCTTAACACTACCATTGAAGCAATATAATTATGAGATATTTAGAAATACTATATATACAAGGACGAAATTTAGAAATATTAATAATATAAAGAAATATTAATTTATTATACAGGATACTTAGAAATATTATATTCACATTTAGAAATGTAAAAAAAAATTGTTTGTTTTACTAGATACTACAATTTTGCAACTTTCTGTGTCATTATCATTCATAATCGTAAGAAACTAACAGTTGGACGTGTGACTTTGACAGTCTGTAAATTCAGTTCGTAAACTAGGTTTGGTCAAGGTTGTTACTTGCATTGCACCAATTTTAAGAATAAAAATGTAATTTTATAGCTAATTTTAATTGAAATTGAAACCAACATCTTATAATTGGCATTTAAATGTTCCATGCTTTATAGAAAAAAAACCCTTTTAAAGTTACATTCAAAAGGTAAATTTATATTTATTTAGTAATATAAGAAAATTGACTACTATGTTTATTTCAACGCCAATAATAAAGTTACTGTTGAACTTACGTAACAAGTAACTTACAATTTCGCGGTATCGAGTTGGTCGTATGTGATGCATAGTGTAACGATAAAAAGATGCAGGTGGCCTAGGATCCTTTCTCTTGGCGGCTCATAGGGGAGGCCTAGGTCCAGCACTAAGCTGATAATATGATGATGATGATGATGATGATCTGTAAAGAAGTGAGAGAATAAGAGAGATGAACATTAGAAGGTTAAATTTACTTACTTAGTAGTAGTAGAAGTCGCTAAAACGTGGCCGCTAAATAAAACCCTTTGAATAAAAAGGTAAACGTTCTCAAAAAAAGAGTACATGTAGAGTCTAATTATCTAAATAAAATCTTGACAATTTACATACTACACTTAACGTTTAAATTTATTTACCTCCGTAAGTTTTTCATACGGTAGCTGATCTATTTTAGAAATCAGCAAACTAGGCTGTAGGTATTATGGTGCACAAGCGCAAACACAGTTACACTTCCGCATTGTCATATTTCTCTTATATTCAAGATGGAAAACTAACACGGTAGTGAACAGATAAGGTGGTGACCGACTTTATATATGTCCATCTGACGTATGGATCCTCTCTTAACATGCTGTCTTTTCAAGCAGGCAATCGGGTAATCAGCTCGCATTGCCCTCATCTAAAATCGAAATTGAAAAACTAAATTGTCTCGCACAGTATGGATGGCAACAAATTTTGCATTGGATTCTCTTGATTAGCTCCTTTTTAGTTCAATGAGATAATAAAAATCTAAAATAATAGTGATACCCACCAAACTTTTGTATCTTCGCTACTTTCTGTTTAAAACTGCAAATGTCGATATATTACTTTCGAATGACAGCACTTTACTAAAGTTTTCAACTGCACTGCAATCATAGATTGCAACTTTTGAAATCAAGCCAAATACTGTTAAAACTGCAATGAATAACAACCGAAATTCTCCACTCGTTATCGTTTATACTATTACATCAATATGATGAGTTTGTTTGGTTAAACATATAAGCAGTAAAGTTTTTCAAGACAGAACTTTCTTTCTATTTTAGATGGAGACATAATTTCATAAAATATATTCATTTGATATTATAAAAAATATTCACGAGGCTGCGGTACAATTGAGTAGGTAGCCAATTTTTCTATGAATGTTGTGTTATAATTATCACCCCTTAAAATTTGCTTAGCTAACATCTTCGTTAATAAGAAAACATCTTCGCGGTTTATTCCTGTGTCGCGACAGCCTGTCTGTCGCCTGTTCACAAAATCCGTAAAGCTATTTCAATCAACATAAATAGAAGCCACGTTAACAACACAAAACAATAAAATCTCTTGAAAGAAGAATGTTAAAATATACCGTTACCTTATTTCTGCGATCACTTAAGTTTTACTATTGCTTATCTCAGTAGTATTCATGTTTATTAAAAAAATTGTAACAAGTAGGTGTTGCTACTTTAATTACTTTTTATCCATCATCCTATATACTGTTTAGAAACAAAATAATTATAAAAAAAAAACATTAATGGATCCCTAATGTTACTAATACTAGTTTTTATCAGTAAGGACAAGTTTTCGAACAAACAAAACTTGGTGGTCTACGCTGTAGGAGTACATAGAAATTCGGTAAGGAAGAAGTTCGATTATGTTAGTTTGATTTTGTTATATTAGTTGTATATTAAGTGGAAAGTTAATGTTAAAGTAAAGTGCTTTGACATTAATTTATCTTTTTCATTTGGTTTTCTAAAGATATAAAAAACCGTGCAAGGCTCTTTAAAAAAAACTTCTCATTATAAAAAAAAATAAACATTTTCCTATATTTTGAAGGTGGTAAGCAGGTAAGGTCAACGCCTCCGTGGTCTAGCAGTATTGGCCCGTGACGTCGTAACATTATAGTAGCTATATTTGGGATACGGAAGTTATAATGGTGATCGATGGTAAAGATCGTTGCGTGACTATAACGTTACAGCACTTATGCATCTGCTGGATATGTCGAAATACACTTTGAACGAAGAACAAGAGATACACAAATCTGATAGGTTTTCTTATTTGGCATGATAACGTTCCCGTACGCACGTTTCATATATCCACCGGGACAATGTAAAAAGAAAAATTATACCTGATCATACAGTTCAGACTATTATCTATTATCAGAAAATGAAAAGTAAATAACTAAACCACACCAAACGGCCAGTCTCATCATCGGTTATTTGTTTAATCTTTTTGACTGCATAAGCCGCAGACCTAAACTTACTCGCCAGGTTTTTAATATACGGGCCTCATTGCAGTTTATAATCTATTGTGATGCCAAAAAATACATTCGAATCTACGTGTCTAACGCTTCTTCTTTCTCTACAACCACATACAGCCAGCCTGAGGAACATTGGTAGCACGACCTTAGCTTGGAAGTGTTAACAATAAAAAACTGTGGGATTTTCCAAGTCCTGTAAAACTAATAGTGAATAGGTAAAATACTGGTCTCGGCCCTCTATGGGATATCAATATTAAAAACAATTACAAAAAGTCCACTTAATTTCTAGTATTATTTATTTTGTTTACAGGTCGAATAGGCATTAAATTCTTAATGCAGCGCATCATGCAATTAAGCAGTTTTATGTGAGAATATTGGAACGTTCTTATATTACAATCAATAAATGAATATGATTAAGTTATTACTGGTATTGATTGATATAATAAGTACTTACATCATTTGAAATAAATGCGATAAAACCACAAAAAATAACTTTAATCCGGTAGTCGCCTAAGAACAAGAAAAATTACACATTAAAGTTTTACTTTTCCATCTATTTACTAACCGCACACAGTAATAAAGTTCTACAATACATTGGAGTTTAGTGTAATTACGTTATATTAAAGTCATTTATAATACTTTAAATTTCGTATCGTTTAATTTAAGAGAACTTCCTTGTAATTATTTAAATGGATCCCGAGTAAACTTGCATAAACGTTTCACTCGGCGAAATTATCTTGTCATTATACAAAATCTTTTATGTTGGTATCTTAAAGTTTTATTGAAACTTTCCTTAAGTATTGTACGTTTCGCACGAACTATGTACGTTATGTACAACTAACCTAACCTTATGTTGTGAGTGAAAAACTATGTACGGATGGAGGTTAAATAGAAAATTAAACTAAAAACTTCTAAAAACAATTCGTTTACAACCTTTAGTTAATCCATGTAATTATTATATTTTTATTTCATACAGTTGTATACTTCATTCAATATCATGAAATAAGTAGGTTTTGGTACCCAGAAAACAAAACAGGAAACTAAGAACATTTCCCGCTTTAAAGTTTTTAAATTTTTTTAAAATGGTTTCAACACAGACTAAATAAGACTTTTTGTTCTGGAATACATATTCGTTCTGGCTTTATTCACAAAGCGCATTGGTCATAACAGAGATAAAGCAGTACAATTTGTTATAAATGATTTTTGTTTGCTTTACGCTCAATATTTAATAAATCTTCGCCTAACATCTTTCATAAAAATTAGGTGTCCTCAATAGAAAAACGTGAATTAATAAAGCGTTCAAATTACATTACCTAGGAAACCACTTTAAAAGGCGAAAGGAGTTTCTTTAATTTGATTATGGGATGATTTGGTAAATTAGTCTTTGTTCAATCATATTGAAAATTTTATCCTAATTTCTTACCGTCTTAAGAGATCTATCTTTATATACGATTCTAAACCGTTAACCCAAATTGCCAAATTTCATATAAGTATACATCTTAACAATAATTATTTTTCGTTTGCAGAACCGAGTTTAAATTGGTTATTTTTACACTAGTTTTTAATAAAAGCATTTAGTTACTGAATTATTTTTTTGAAACTGCATTTAACTTCCAAATTGTAAAGTAACAGCTTTTTAAACTGTTTTATGTACCGATTAAATCACAAACATCCTGAAAAGCCAAGTGGATTCAAATTCAAATTCTTTATTCAATATAGAAAGTAACACTCGTTTATTGAATTGTCAGGACCTACCACCGTTCGAATAGGACCTCCGGACCTGAGAAAGAACCGGCGAAGAAAACTAGAGGCTATTTTTATCTTTTAAAATAATCAAATATATACATATAAATTTTCTTAATGGCTAATACAGTACTTTATCCTACTTATATTTGAAAAAGCCTGGAGCGAGTTCCATTAAGGCTGTGTTATCATTTATAAATTCATTTATGTCATAATAACCTTTAACACATAAACGTTCCTTTACTGATTATGAAATAAAGAACAATTTTAAACGGTTAATCGTTTTTTCATTGCAAAAATTCAATTTAATCGACTTTTCAAAAGAAGGAGGTACTCAATTTATATGCGTATCCTTTTTTATGTGTGACCTTCTTGTTCTGCTCCTAGTGCATTGATTTCATGATGATCATTCTCTATTTAAATGGAAGGTAGTAGCTGTCATGTGGTTACATTTTATTCCAAATTTTGTAATAGATAAATTTAAGGAAAAAAATATAATTACGATTAAATTGCAGACCCTTTGTTCTTAAGACATAGCTTACTGTGTTCAAATAATTATTTTTTAATTGATCATATAAAATAACTTACTTCTTTTTGAGAACCAAGTAAAGTTAATGAATTTAAAAAAGTCTTTATACTATGTGCATAAAAAGTTTCATAAATTATTATTGAATTAATGCGGGCCGAGTATGATTATCGTGCTACTTTGCCTACCTAACTTTGCTATTTTAAAAACCATGGTAACTTGTATGTTTAAATTTTTATATCTGGGGCTCACAAAAAAAAACATTATTTAAAGTCATCACAGTCCACTCTTTTGACAAAACTTTTAAATAAATTGCAAAAAAAATTAACTTGATTTTAAAATACACCATCAGTAACGAGTAATTGCACTACTTATTTCAACAATGTCATAAATACCAATGTCTTTTTTTTAATTATTTAATTACCCTAAAGCAAAACCTTTACTTTAAATATAAATTATTGGAATTATACTAATGAAAGAAATAATTACATAATTTTAACAATTATATAATTATTTATTTCATTATATAATTATTTATTGCGTGTGAAGTAGGGGCATAAATCTAATAATAAGTTTAGTAATAGAATAAAAACTTTGAATTACAAAACGTCTTTGCAGACACTTTTTTAGAAAACTTTTATTGAATCTCAAATTTAACTTCTTACATTACAAGAAATTTAATTTTTAATTACTTTGAGAGCAGGCAAGGGTTGTATCTCCCACAAGAGCGCTTATTGATTACTTTTATGATTTAAATACTCGTAACCTGGAATCATAAGGTTGCAAAAGATCCAGGCTAGATAATTTTAAAAACAAAGGCTTTCTGTGAATGTCTAAATTTATGTGCGATTACTTAATTTTTTTTTTAAAAGGCTTAGTAAATTAAGGAAATATGCATTGTTCTAAACAGTTGATTCTACTTTTTATCTCTTTGTTAATTTAACTGTTAAGTCAATTATTTGCTTTGCCTATTCATTTTGTTATCTACCCTTAAAAGCATTTTAAAAGATTTTTGATTTTGTGAATGAGGGCCGAGCTGCGAAACCTTTTTGGTTCATCAAAAACTACAAGATTGTGATGCACCAAAAAGTTTTCGACGAACTTTTTGTATTTTGATGCTTTCATGTCGTTTTTTTTTTGTATGAAAAAAATCTTAATTATAAAATTCATGGCAATAACATACGCATTTCGTAGTACGATCGCGTTTATTGATTCAACTTTATTCCTAACATTTCAGGCTCTTTCCAGTGTCCATAATCACTCGCCGCCTTAACATAAAAATTCTCAGAAAGTGGATTTAATATGCATAGTTTTCGTGTAGATAAAAGAAATAACATTTTGCGTATTTTATTCAGCAGTTTCAGGAAAAGGGATCAAACGGAAATATAATAAGGCAGTGAAATTATTATGAGGAAATTTGTAGATTGCTTCATGATATAAATTACGTCCCGAAGGCAACTACTGCAAAGGACAAAATTTTGTCTTCTTTTGCATAACAGTGTAAAATTACTGTTCTCAGTGGATTTTTGGAATTCTACAAAGAAATATCGAATAATTATTAATGCATACATTTACAAATTTAGAGAGACTAGGATGATTAGGGACATTTTAAATCATCAGTCTGTTTAAGTTTGTATTGAGAACTAATGGTCAACATTTTGATCTTAGTGAATAATTTTAGGGACTATTGATATGGATTACTTTTAAATATGTATTTTTTTAATATAATCTACGTGTTATTACAAAATTTACTGATTAACGGATAAACAAAAAGATATTTAATAAAAGTTTGTTTAACGTTATTCCTTATCGGCGCTTACTTAAGGAATGTTCATTGGTTTTAACAAACAAGCGTAATTTTCTTACACTTAGCCATTGTTCTAAATTATCATGGGGTAGGATTCTTATCCATCCAATTTTACATTTTTACACAGAGCGACTGACATCTGACCTCCACATCCCAAAATGGAACTTTCTAATATGAATTGTTCAATAAATTTAAACCTTGATTCTATAATTATCCAAAGATGGTCTTATAACGGCTTAGTAATTATACATTTAAACATTTAAAACCCTTAAACAAGTAATGGTTCACCTTCTTCCACCTAAATAGGCCTCCGGTGGTGCCTAAATTAGATTGAATGTTCCATTGCACTAAGTCATTATTTTACAAATTATATAAAAAAGACATAAGAAAAAAATGGTAACGTTTTTGCAACCAGTATAGCTATATCTACAATGGAATAAAATGCAAATATTTTGTAGTAAATCATTAATCCGTTGTCACATTTCCCCGGGAGCACAATTTAATATCGAACTAACAACAATAAATACAGTAGTGATGTGATTTGGGTGGTTAATAACACAAGAAAAAAATATTAGGTAAATATCTGTGAAAGCCAAGAAACGTCGCTTTGCATAACTTTTAATTGTTTTGCGAAATCAAATATTTCCAAAGTAACTTGTAATTTATTTTATCACTTTTTATAATAAATGTGGAGTTTCAAACATGGTATTTGTTATTTCTATTTTTATGAATATTATACATTATTAAAAAAATTACTTTTTAGATTTTATCGCGTTTATTTTACCATTTTAATTCCGACTTTCGAACACTTTCCAGCGGCCGTGGTCAGGGGTAGACTGAGATGTCATGCGTCTTCTTGCCAGTGCTGAAGCGGGGTTTCCAGATCAATTTTGTTAATTATTTTAATCTGTACCACCTATGCAAAATGAACTGAACTTCAGGTTTTAATAATTTTTTAATGTAATTGTTGTTCAGATGATACTTGATGACGAAAATACACATCACACACATCAGCCTTTTTAGTCCACTGCTGGACAAGCCTCCTAATAACCCCTATCCATCAGGTTTGGACCTTAAACCACGCTGGTCAATGCGGTTGGTGGTGACGTTTATACATCCCATCAGCATGATCATCTTACTTTCAACATTGGTGATCGGCCCAATTGTCTAACCAACAAACAACAAGGAAAATTTGTTGAGTCCCAGGATTCGACCCGACCTCCGGGTTTCTGACACGCCATACCCATAGGCTGGAGGCAGTTATGATGACGAATACCGTTGCAAAATTCATAATTTTCTTAAATATGTAAGCAATTATAAATAAGTAACAGATGAATATCTAGTTTTCCTCGAACTTCTTTAAATATCCAATTTAACTTATTACATCACAGGAAATTAATTTTTATTTGTTTAGGTATAGAAAAGTGTTATCTCTCGCAAAAGTCTGCTTATTTCGGTCTTCTGTAAGTTAATTATTTCCAACTTGGAATCATGTGGCTGCAAAAGATTCAAGTCGAATAAGTTTAAATTTCAAAGGCTGGTAAGAAAAAGGAAAAGAAAAGTCCTTTGAGTTCTTACGCCGTTCTTCTCGGTCAAGGCTTCATTTCCGAACTGGTAGATTATTTGACAATCAATAAGAAAGTAAATGCTTCCATATTGAATAAAGATATTTGACTTTGACTTTGACTTTTTCTTTTATTAACAAGTTAAAAAATTAAACTCTTTCCCTTCTTAGCCAATTTTTCATAATAATAACTCTTTGCCTAAATGGAATTTTTTTAAATAATGCTATATACTACTAAAGATAAAAGTCTAACAAAAGTTTTATTGTATATAATATATCAAAAATATAAACCCCTACTTCACCAGGGTTAAGCCGGTTGCAAAGTTTCACTCACTTTAAAAAGAAAAGCAAAGAATATCTGCCTTTTAACTAGAAGAGTTAACTTTTAACTAGAAGGCAAAGGTCATCATTTTGTTTTCTCTTTGCTTAACAATGCGAAATAATTCCGTCTGGTGAAATTTCTCAACAGAGCCACGCAATATAGTTATTTCTATTTTAGAATCCTTTTCACTATACAATACTAAAGTATTGTTCAGTGTTAGAGATTTATCACTCTTTTTTACCGTAAAATTGAATCGTTAAATAAAATCAATAATAACAAAAATGTTATTAAATAAGTTAATAATACCCATAATAACTAATTAACCCTTTACGTTTCGTGAGATATATAGCTGATTTGCTAAGCGATTTTGGGCAATACCTAAAACAAATGGTTCATTTGATCTATATCAATATGGTTCTTTACGGGGGAAATTAAAGAATTTCCCTAAGGAATTCCCAAATTGTGCATGAAAGTTTACATTTCATGCCAATTTTTTCCAAAAGGCGATTGTAGACATATTTTTAAATTTTCTTCATCAAATCCAGGAAAATTGCAAAACAAGATGTGAAATGGAAAAAATTGTGCTTGCGTCCTAGAAAAAAAATTCCTGAAGGTAAAAAGAATCATTTTGTTTTTCTTAAAACAGTGCAAAATAACTCCGTTTGCTGAAATTTCAAGATGGGGCCAGAAAATAGAAAATTATTACCAGCCCAGATATTTACTTATTTAGACAAACTTTTAATCATAATGCGGTATTTAAAACTGGTTTTAACTTTTTAAATTTCGCTGTAAAATACAAAAATATTTTATTTACCACTTGATTTTCATAAAAAAGTAACCAAGTAACCAACCAAACTGTAAAATTTTGAAAGATTTTTTAAAATAATATATTAAATGTAATATATTAATTACAATTATGTATTAATTTTTTTCATAAATAAGAAAACGCGCGTAAAAAGGATACTAATTTTTAGGGATCAAAAAATAAAACTAAGGGTTTATAAATTTAAGTTTCAAAATACGAAAGTAACATCGTGGGTTGATATGAAATAAATACTATAAGTTAAAACTTAATAAAACATACATATATATATACAACCTTATAAATGTATAAAGGTCAAAATAAATCACTACAAATTTATAGATCAATTTTCAATCGATAATAGCAACGAATAATATTAAATAATTTAAGTGCCTTGCGTAAATTATATACATCAAAATTCTATTATTAGAGCAATGTTAAAATAAATTCCTTACAGATATTAAATTCCCATCATCGCCTTTGTTGTCCCACCTGGTCATAGGCCTCCCTTCCCCCTATCCTTGGGGGTTTGGACCTATCCCACCACAGGCCAATGCGGGTTGGTGGGTGGAGACTTTTCATGCCCATCCAGCATGGATCATCCCACTTTTCAGACAATTGGGTGGCCCCAATTGCCCAACAAAGAAAACAACAATGAAAATTTGTTCCCCCAGATTCGAACCCACGACCTCCGGTTTCTAAAGCACGCCCTACCACTCTGGGGCAGTATATTAAATATAAAAATCAAAAGTAATCGATCATTTGAAAAAAAAGATACTTTAAAAGATTTTAAAACGACTCAAAAGCTAAGGATACACTTACTAATATCTTGTTCCGAACAATTTTTTATAAAATATAAGTCAAATATTAACTCAAAAACATACTGATATTTAACGATTACTTCAATTAATTGTAAATAATATTTACCACAAAGTTATTTACGCGGAGTTATTTATTATTAAGGGCGGGCACCAAAATCTCTCCACTTTGTCAAACCATCCACGGACTTTTTTTATGGCATACGCAACAGACGAGCAGTCGGGCCACCTGATGGAAGTTCCCGCCCCTTTGACGTTGAAATACAGTGGTATCGCCGCCGCCTACCGTAGCTGGGTGTTAAGTCTTTTTCCCAGTAAATCGCTGGCTACGGTGCCCTTCAACGGAACGCAGCAGTGTTTTCAGATTGCTTCGCGGCGAAATAGGCACCGGGGGTACCCCGACGGTCTCCTTAAAGAGGACCTAAAAGGACTTCAGTGGTTCTTCGGTTGTAAGGCAATCAATGCATCACTCAGATCCTTGCAAATGGTTGGTATTTTTTATTGCTGGGAAAATAAATTTCTTATAAAAACATATCAATAAAAATGATTCAGGGAACTAATCCATTGATGATCTTATGTTTTAATAAAAAGTAGACAAATGTCACATAAATTTGGGTTTCCACCGATAAAAAAATATTCGTTTAATATTTTTATTTATTTATCCTGCCTAATGTAATGTTAAAGTTTTTTGTTAACTCAAAACTATATATAACAATTATTAGAATTACTTTTATATTCATTAAGTTTGATATCCCAAGTTGATTTAATTTTTAAAAATCCCAAAACTTACGAAAGGCATAACATCCGATAAAAGTAACTAAGATGAAACATAAACTTCTCTGACTGAAAACTTCAATATAATTGCATTCGTTTAAAAAGGTTCTTTTTCGTCTCGGTTATGTGATTTTATAATCTTTCAATAGCGCGATCGGTGCAACCTCTTTCAAAATTATGCGTCCCCGAAACTGATAAATATAATGATTTTCGTCAAAAATTGCCCAAAGGATAAGTTTTCTATTTTTTAAATCCAAAAATATAACAATGGTATTTTAAAACCCATTTTTTTTTAAATAATATAAAAATACATGCTACTAAACAAAAGGAGATTTTTACTTCGATTTTTCTTTCTTTGTATGTGCGCATGATATAGGCGAGGTAGACATTCTTAACTTGATCTGTTCATACAGCTATTTAGGTAAAAAAATATAGTTAACAAATATTTATTGAGTTATAATTAATAATAGAATGAACATTAATAGACACCACTACAACGTAATAAAGAATCGTTGAATTCAAATAAAAAGTAAGGTTTTATTTACAAAATTTGAATTCAACAAATCACAAACCTTAGGTCGTTATGTTACATAGTAACGATTGATTATTGACTGCTTTATAGTACTAACATAAATGGAAACTAAAAGTGGGAACTCAAACTGTTGTTTGTCGTTGAACTTCAAACAAAATGGTTTCAGTTATAGTAGAACGCAAAATTGCTAAAAAAACTTTAAAAAAAGTAGGTAAGAACGAGCCAGATGAATATATATATATATTTCACCCTTCAACATACCAACACTATCACAACACTTATCACACACGAGGAGAATTCTTTCCAGGCGGCTTATAGCGGCTTATACGTCACTCCCGCTATATTTCAGACTCGTCTTTTATACACGATCTCTGACAGACATAGCATACATAACGTGCTTGAAACTGTTCTCAAGGGAAAAAAAATTAGCTGTAAATAACTGATATATGTCTTCAATAGTTTACAATAACATGAAATATTTACCGATTGTAACTGATTAAATAACTAGAATCAAAACTGCTTAATCTCTGTTTATTCTCACCCGTATTTTGAAAGCTTCTAAACTTTGCCGAACGTTAGGGTAACGAGAACATGGTGGTCCTGACTGCCCGTCTGCCTGCGAATGCAAAAAAAAGGGAACTGGGTGATTGGCCCAAGTTGTATCCAACTAGAAAACAACGATAACACAAAGTTATTTCCCCGCGGGATTCTAACCCATGACAACCAGTTTATAAAGCAAGGGCCACTACCGCTAGACTACGGAGGCGCTATATATGCTATATTTTACATCCTACAGTATTATTTTATTCATTAATATTATAAAACTGTGTTATTCTTCAAACATCCCGAAATATCTTCAATCGATTGCTAAAATTTATATCTATATAAAATTAACTTTTTATATCTATATAAAACCATACCGTAATACCAATAATTTCCCAACCACGTCTACAGCAGACGTTAAAATATCGCGATTCATAAAATGTGTGTGATTTTTATATATATATATACATCGCGTTAATAACTTTTAAAATCCACCATTCACCGTCGATTTTTTTCGCGTTAACTATTTTTAAAATTTGCATCTAAAAAAATCCGCAAAAAGTGTTTTTGATATCTTAGTTAATGTTTAAATAAACTGTTCAACATAATCTGTATTCTAATAGATTTATGCCCCAAACGGATTGTTCCGTTTATTCTGATTTAAACTAGATTAGTATTTGTTATATTATTTTAAAAATGAGGTTTTTAAAAATACCATGTCACTTACATTTTTTGTGATTTAAAAAATATTAAACATTATCCTTTTGATCAATTTTTGACAGAAAATCATGTATTATGTATACCATGTATATTTATTAGTTTCGAGCAAACCGCAGTACATTTCGAAAGAGCGATGCACCCGATTCTCGCTATATTAAAATAGTATAAAATCACGATAACCGAGACGGTAATACAAAATTTTTTTGTCACACGAATGCATTTATATTGAAGTTCAGTCTTATGTTCCTATTTTAGTTACTTTTATACGGATGTTATGCCTTTTCGTAATGTTGTAAGATTTTAAACAAATTAAATCAACTGCGATATCAAACTTAATAAATACAAAAAGTATATTCTTCTATATATTGTTAGATATACTAATATTGAGTTAACAAAAACTAATACATTACATTAGGCAGGATAACATAATAAAAGTATATTAAACGACATATTTTCATCGGTGGGCACCCATATTCATGTTGCAAATTTGTCTACTTTACATTATTAATAACATAAGATCATCATGTGATTAGTTCTCTGAATCTATTTTTATTGATATCCTTTTATAAGGAAATGTTATTTGCCTCGAGCAAGCTACGGATATAATACTCAACCATTTGCAAGGATCTGAGTGATGCACATTGATTGCCTTACAACTCGAAGAACGCACTTAAGTCCTTTGTGGCATACGTCATTGACAAAGTGGAGACGATTTTGCGTGCTAGCGCCCTCTATTACAGTAATAAATAACTCGGCGTAAATAATGGTTGTAAAGATAAATATAGGAGATCAGCTAAATAATTAAAAAGCAGTATGATCTATGGGTCGGATGGACATGTAAAAAGTTAGTCCCGGTCGCCAAGATCATCTTAGGCAGCCGCATAGGACATCGGCGCCTACAAATTTATTGACAATTACTCCATGCATTAGATACGAAGTAACTATAATTATTTCAATTAATTATAGTTACTTCGTATTTATAATAATTGTTAGCTTTTCTTGATTTTTAATTATTCGCAATCCTGATAATACCTTGAGTCATACTGTAAGGAAACCAACCCATACAAAATATTTAAACGGTAATTCACACTACCATCCATCCCAGTTAGCTACCGTGGGCAAATCTTTGTTTCAGAGAGCACGAGGGATCTGTGATGATGCACACCTGGCGGCTAAGCTATACCATGTTAAGCAAATGATGCGAGACATACAAGCATGCTGCGCCACGGCAGCGTCACAGTGACTGAATGAAGGCAGCCACACTGGACCTTTTGTGAGAGGCGTAACTGACAAGATTGGCTACATTTTGAGGCGGGCTTCAATCAATACCACCTGTCAAGTGCAATATTCCTTACAAGATCCAGGATTGTACAAGCTAGATTGTGACTGCGGCCTCTTATATTGGACAAACAAAGCGAGCAATAAGAACCCGCGTGATGGAAACATAGAGCTGACATCAACAAAAGACCCAACAAGTCGGCAGTGTGTGACCATACTTTAAATCACCCGAACCATTACATCAGATTTGATCGACTACAAAGCCTCGCTAAAGAACACCGATTCCTACCAAGGATGATCCGTGAGGCTATTGAGATTAGAAAACATCCAAATTTCATAAGAGATGTTTGGGTTCCACCACCTGCTTGGGACCTCATAATGAATAATCTAAAATTTGAACCATAGCATAATAACACTGCTGGCTTAATGATAAAACCAGTTATTTTGCATGGACGAATACAGACTAAAAATTAATTACAATTAAGATCTGGAAACCCTTTAGCACTGGCAACAAGACGCATGACATCTCAGTCTACCCCTGACCACGGCTGCTGGAAAGTGTTCGAAACGTCGGGAATTTAAAAATGTAAAATAAACGCGATATAATCCGTAAAGTCATTTTATTTAATAATACGGAGTAACTAAATAAAACATTACATGATCGCCCTATTGAAACATTTTGAGATATCCATCCTCGATATTATTAAAAAAATGTTTTTTACGTTTAAATTAGTGATGTTTTTAAAATGTATCTAATCATAAAAAACCATTTCGTCCATATAGGATAAAATGACATATAAGGTAGGGACAAAAAGATAAACTAATTTTTAAGAACATGTTTCACAAATAAAATTTTTGGCCTTCTGGACATCAGCACACGGCGCATGAATCCAATGAAACAACCAGCAATCCAGAACATGTCCTTGTCGAATAAATGATGCTTATCTTCAAAATGTCAAAATTACAGTCAAATGCTTTGGTTAAGTCACAGAAGACACCTAATGCATCGTGTGACCTTCCATGCCTCAAATATAGTCTTAATAAGATGGACACCTGATCGGTTGTAGAACGACCTCGTGTAAAACCATACTGTTTGTTATTAAGCATATTATGAGAGTTAAAATGTACAAGTAATTGGTTAAGAATTATTTTCTCGAAAATTTTACTAAGCGCAGGCAGTATTAATAGGTCTAAAGTTATTGGGGTCTGTAGTATGCCTGATTTAAATACGGAAGAACTTTACTGTGCTTCATAAGGTCAGGAATTACCAATGTAAATACAATCATTAAAAATAGCTGCAAGGCAAGGTGATATAACATCAATATTGAATTTATCACTAACCGAGATCCCCAGATCTACAGTTTTTTAATGTCCAGAGATTTAAAAGCGACACAATATCTTTATCGCTTACATTACTAAATAGAATTATCTTTACATTCTTTAATATTTTCTTTTAATAAAGACTTCAAACAGTTGGAGAAGAAACAAGTGACTTGGTGGTAAAAACAGGAATGTTGAAAATTTTTTTCAAAATAGGATGCAACATCTTGATCAGAATTTATTTTAGTATTATTAACATTTAGCCGAATTTCAAAGTTCTTGTTTACAGCCCTTCCTGTTTCACCAGTAATTATTTTCCAAGTCATTTTATTTTGTCGGATGCACTCTTTAATTTTGTTTTTATTATGAGTGACTTCGCTGTCCAGCAACTACCTTTTCTGAATGTTTTGGAGTATACATTCAACATATGTCTAAAGGATTGATTGTGATTGTAAGTCTTTTTCACATATAGTTCATAAATCTTTGTCTGCTCTTATGTATTCCAACTGTTGCCCATTCACTGAAAAGCTCAGATCTTTTTGATTTGACTGTTTTAAGCTAAATATACTCTTAAATTCAGTTGTTATTAATTTAAATAATTTACTATACAGTATATCCGGTTTACTATTATAATGCAAATAATTAATTTTATTTATTATATTACTTCTAAACTTCTCAATACGTTTCCCATACATAGAATAAACCATTTTTTTTGCACAGTATTTTGTGAGATCTATATCATAAAAAAAGAAGCTTAATTGTCCACAATGATCAGATGATAACATATTAATGATGGATTTATTAATAGGGATACAATTTGTAAATATGTTATCTATATATGTTGCCGAGGAGGCAGTAATTCTTGTTGCTTCAAGAAATAAGTTTAAAGGTTATATGAATTTAACAATGATCTGAATCTAATAGTGGTGGTAGAACTATCTAGTAAATTTATGTTAAAATCACCACAGACTACTATATTTTTATTAGATTCAGATAGTTTTATTAAAATTTGTTCCAATATAATTTCAAAAGATTCATATAACGCACTGGGAGGTCGTAACACATACAATTATGAAGTGCTCAAGCTCTGCACAGGCTATTTCAATAGTCTGCTCAACTGAGAGGCTCACTATATCTGTACGATTTTTATATTTTAAATTATTTTTCAAAATTATTATTGAGCCACCGCGTATAGCTTTTTCTCTGTTGAACAGGCTAGCAACCTGGTAACATCCAAGGTTAAATATAATCTGGTTTTCATATAGCCAGTGTTCTGTAATACACATGACATCTATATTACAATTGTTTAAAAAAAGTTCAACTTCTAGTTCCTTACCGGCTATTCCTTGTATGTTTTGATGTACCAGGCTAATACAATGGTTCTTATTTTTATTTTGTAATATGTCTTGTAAATTTATTATTTTCTCATTAATACATTGATTATTATTAATACAATTAAATGTGCTAGAGACAGCCTCTGTTGTCTTAGAATTTAATTTAAATTATTTGGAACATATTCCAAGGCATTACATGTCACAGTATTTCCCTGTTCAAAAGAATCAGAGGACTTTATAGCCAAAGACTTGGCTGAGTTAATAATACAATAATATAGCAGCTAGCTAACTGTTTTTATAAAAGTTTGATAGGTTAAACCTATCGCAAGTCAGGTAACTGTTTCTATAATTAATTATTGATTTATGTCAATGAGATGTATTTTATTGACAATGTCAGAATAGGCTAAGGATATACAATTATTCTTATATAACATTGATAAATTACTATTTAACTTATGCCTATAGTAATTTTCCTGTGGCAACTCCCTTAAGTAAGGAAATGTAAACAGAATAATTTTCTTTACATTAAGACTATTAAGTTTTGTATGAATTAATTTTAAATAGTTACTGTTTACATCTCCCGTCTCCCAATGAGAATAATTAATTATTAAATAAAAATTACTTTTACGGATTTTATCGCGTTTATTTTACATTTTTTAATTCCCGACGTTTCTGAACACTTTCCAGCGGCCGTGGTCACGGGTAGACTGAGATGTCATCGTCTTGTTGCCAGTGATGAAGCGGGTTTCCAGATCTTAGTTTTTATTAATTATATTTAATCTGTACTCCGACCTATGCAAAACGAACTGATTTTATCTTTACAGCCAGCAGTGGTATTATGCTTGGGTTTAAATTTTAATTTATTAATTATGGGATCCCAAGCAGGTGGTAGAACCCAACCATCTTCTCTATTGAAATTTGGATGTTTTTAATCTCAATAGCCTCACGAAAATTCTAAGACAACAGAGGCTGTCTCTAGCACATTTAATTGTATTAATAATAATCAATGTATTAATGAGAAAATAATAAATTTACAAGACATATTACAAAATAAAAATAAGAACCATTGTATTAGCTCTGGTACATCAAAACATACAAGGAATAGCTGGTAAGGAACTAGAAGTTGAACTTTTTAAACAATTGTAATATAGATGTCATGTGTATTACAGAACACTGGCTATATGAAAACCAGATTATATTTAACCTGATGTTACCAGGTTGCTAGCCTGTTCAACAGAGAAAAAGCTATACGCGGTGGCTCAATAATAATTTTGAAAATAATTTAAAATATAAAAATCGTACAGATATAGTGAGCCTTCAGTTGAGCAGACTATTGAAATAGCCTGTGCAGAGCTTGGAGCACTTCATAATTGTATGTATACAGACCTCCCAGTGCGTTATATGAATCTTTGAAATTATATTGGAACAAATTTTAATAAAACTATCTGAATCTAATAAAATATAGTAGTCTGTGGTGATTTTAAATAAATTTACTAGATAGTTCTACCACCACTATTAGATTCAGATCATTGTTAAATCATATAACCTTTCAAACTTTTTTGAAGCAAAAGAATTACTGCCTCCTCGGCAACATATATAGATAACATATTTACAAATTGTATCCCTATTAATAAATCCATCATTATTATCATTGATCATTGGACAATTAGCTTCTTTTGTTTATGATAATAGATCTCACAAAAATACTGTGCAAAAAAATGGTTATTCCTATGATGGGAAAGTATTGAAAGTTTAGAAGTAATATAATAAATAAAATTAATTATTTGTCTTATAATAGTAAACCGGATATACTGTATAGTAAATTATGTTAAATTAATAACAACTGAATTTAAGAGTATATTTACTTCTAAAACAGTCAAATCAAAAGATCTGCAGCTTTCAGTGAATGGGCAACAGTTGGAATACATAAGAGCAGACAAAGATTATATGAACTATATGTGAAAAGACTTACAATCACAATCAATCCTTTGTGACATATGTTAATGTATACCCAAAACATTCAGAAAAGAATGGTGACAGCGAAGTCACTCTACATAAAAAAACAAAATTAAAGGTGCATCCGAAAATAATTACTGGTGCAACAGGAAGGGCTTTAAACAAGAACTTTGAAATTCGGCTAAATGTTAATAATATTAAAATAAATTCTAATCAAGATTTTGCATCCTATTTTGAAAAAAAATTTTCAGACATTCCTGTCTCTACTACCAAGTCACTTGTTTTATCTCCAACTGTTACAGAGTCCTTATTAAAAGAAGATATAAAAGAATGTAAAGATAATTTCTATTTTAGTAATGTAAGCGATAAAGATATTGTGTCCGCTTTTAAATCTCTGGACATTAAAAAACCGTAGATCTGTGGGGGATCTCGGTTAAGGTGATAAATTCTATTATTGATGTTATATCACCTTGCCTTGCAGCTATTTTAAGATTGTATTATGTGGTAAATTTCCTGACCTTATGAAGCTACAGTAAAGTTCTTCCGGTATTTAAATCAGGCAGTACTACAGACCCCAATAACTTTAGACCTATTAGTATACTGCCTGCGCTTAGTAAAATTTTCGAGAAAATAATTTTAACCAATTACTTGTACATTTTAACTCTCATAATATGCTTAATAACAAACAGTATGGTTTTACACGAGGTCGTTCTACAACCGATGCAGGTGTCCATCTTATTAAGACTATATTTGAGGCATGGAAGGGTCACACGATGCATTAGGTGTCTTTGGACTTAACCAAAGCATTTGACTGTGTACAGCATGATACTTTGGTCAGGAAATTAAGCTCACTATGGTGTCAAAAATGCGCACTCGGACCTTCTGACTTCGTACTTGAGCCATCGAACTCAGAGAGTTGACGTGAACGGCAAGAGATCTCCCGGGACGTAGGTAGGTATGGGAGTCCCACGGGATCTATTTTGGGGCCTTTTCTCTTCCTGGTCTGTATTAATGACCTACCACACCAGGTTGAGAACAATAACGAGATTGTAATATTTGCTGATGATACTTCTTTAATATTTAGAATAAAACGACGTAATTTGCAAAATGACGATGTAAATAATACCTCTCAAAAGTAAAATACTGGTTTATTGCAAATAATTTATTGTTAAACAAAAATAAAACTAAATGTATAAGATTTACAACTCCTAATGTTCCTCAAGCTGGTGTGATGTGGTCGTAGATGGAGAAGCGCTAGACCACATAAATTGCACTGTATTTCTCGGCATCACAATAGATTCTAAACTGCAATGGGGCCCTCATATTCATAGACTGAGCGAGTGAACTTAGCTCAGCGGCTTATGCAGTCAAAAAAATTAGACAGTTAACCGATGTCGAGACAGCCCGTTTAGTATATTTTAGTTATTTTCACAGTATAATGTCTTATGGCATTCTACTGTGGGAAACGCGCTGATATTAATACTATTTTTATAATTCAAAAAGAGCGATTCGAGCAGTCTATAACCTGGGTCCCAAAGAATCGCTGAGAAAAATGTTTACAGAAATTAATGTAATGACTGTTTTTCTCAATACATATTTGAAAATATTATGTATGTTCATAAAAATAAAATGATTTTGTAAAACATTGTGACACACATAATATAAATACTAGAATAAGCATAATTATGTTCTTCCAAAAACTAGGTCTAAGAACGATGAAATCCTTCATGGGACAATGTATACTCTTCTAATAAAATACCACAAAACGTTCAGCTTTTATCCGTAAATAAATTTAAAAAGTTGTAAAGGAACGTTTGTGTGTTAAAGGATATTATTGTTGTAATGACTACTTGATAGATAACACACCCTGGTAATGAACTGTTCGCTCCAGGCTATTTCAAAGTAGTAAAATGTATGGTTTTATGTAAAAGTTTTGTAAAATTTATTGAAGAAAAGGAAAAGAAAAAGTCCCGCTGAGTTTTTACGCCGGTTCTTCTCAGGTCAGAGGCTTCCATTTCCGAACCGGTGGAGATTATTTGACAATCAATAAGAAAGTGTAATGCTTCCATATTGAATAAAGATATTTGACTTTGACTTGACTTGACTTTGTATATTAATAGTCATTTTGACTTTTATTAATAACCAGAAATATTAGCGTACTTCAAAACATTACACTGAGCTGATAAAATTCTCTTATACAGAAATTCTTACACATGCGGTGAATAGACGTTATGCAAAAATTTATATCATGCCGTTTTGTGAGCTTCTAAAAGTAATATTCAAACAAATATTCTTGACAATTTCTTATTTTTTTAGCATTTGCGAAAAATTTGAAAAATATTAGACCATTATGATCTAATAATTTCTCAACCAAATAGAGTTTAAACGGAAAATTAGCAAGAAACTCTTAAGTCAATTATAACAATGAAACAGATCCTTTTATTTTATTTTAATCTGATATTTATAACTATATGTAAAATAAATGTATGTATGTTTATGTACTTATGTATGTAAGTTTATGTAATTATATATATATATATATATATATATATATATATATATGTGTATCTAGGATAGCAATATATTACGTATATTTGTATTGTAAACATATTTATGTACGTGTATTACTTTCTTTTTTTATATTTGGACATTTAGTACTTTTAAACGACCCAATTCTATGTATAAAACCTTGTTTTTCTTTTTTATTATTTTTTTATTACTGCACCTACTTAACATTCTCTTAACCACCCAATGGTTGATGCAGAGAATGCCTTTGGCATTAAGTCCGCCATTGTACTCATTTTGTACAAGAAGTGTAAATAAATAAAAATAAATATAGAAAAACGTTAAAAAAGGGTCAAGGATACTCTAGATGGTTTGGTAAATAACAAATATTAACAACAACTAAAACGAAATCAATACACACATAAGACTTTGTCGTATAATAATTTATTTATTTAAAGAATACACTCTTCCTATTATTTACGACGCTTATAATTATTTTCCCCATAAATAAATTCCTAAAGGTAATATAAATAAATAGAACTACTAATATACGTTAAAAATAGACTACTGATATAGTTTAGCCAAACAAAAACCACAATTTACGAATGAAAATGTAAACATGTACATTGTTTACCTCGATTTCATATTATACCATTTGGTTTTAACAAAAAGAGCAATTCCCAGTCAGTGTGTACGAAACGTTTTATGTTAAATGTTTACAATAAGCGATGTGATATTCCTATATTTATCAAACACCTGATTTAATTTACAGCCTTTTTACGTACTTTTGTTTAGGTGCCATTAAAATTAGTCATCATCAGCCTGTGTTAGTCCACTGCTTGAACATAGGCCTCCCTTATGCACGTCTTCTCCATCAGGGAATTTCGACCGTAACTCTAGCACGCTGGTCCAATACGGGTTGGTGGGTGGACCGACTTTTTCAAGGCCATCCGACGCATGGATCATCTTACTTTTTCTGATAGGTAGGTCGGGCCTAATTGTCTTGACCAACCAGAAAACAACGCTAACACAAAGTTGTTTTCCACGAAATTCGAACCCACGACCTGCGGTTCATAAAGCAAGAGCCATTACCGCTAGGCCACGGACGCGGTTAAAAATAATACATAAGGGTAAAAGCCGTACAGGGACAAGTGCGCAATGCCGCAGAATTTTAAAATCGTACTCGCTAGCGGCGAAACAGCCTTACAGGTTATTAATATTAATTTCATTATGCATTTTTTTGATATAATTTATGAGATGATATTTTAAAGTGACAGCAATTTTTTTTAATTTCGTATTCACTGTTCAGCTGACGATTCTCGAATTCTCGATATTTAGAGCTGTTGTGTTGTGTAATATTTTAAATTACTTAAGATAAAAACACATATAATGATCAATTTTATTTTTTATAAAATATTTAGATATATTCATCTGAAATAAAGCCCAAAAGTTAAATCATTTTCCAATTCTATGACAGCGAGTTATAACTTCCTATTTTTTCTTCTCAAAAACTTGCATCGAAAAAATTTCTATACTGTTGTTGTAAATATGTGGAATGTATATTCATATACATATATATATATCATTATCTCTTTGATCGATATGATACTGATAAAAGACAACTCTCATTAACTTTTGACTTTGACATAGATGTAGCTCTGTAAATTGCTTAATGGACTCAAGAACCAACAGAGTTTATTTAAAATGGAACGAGTCTAAGTAGAAGCTTCATATTATCTTGTATGAGTATAATGATAATAATCACTGTAAAAATAGGTCTGTGTAATTGTCTACCGTGCCATCTTCATATGTTATGATGTACTTTAAAATAATTTATATACCATTGATGTGCAAATCTGAAATGTTTTCAGAATTATTTTCTAGAAAATCATATTACATTATATATACATTACTTCTAATTGAAAAGAAACTTCAAAATATTGCTATTACTGACAGTTAGTAGTAAGGTATTGTTTTTGTAGACCTAATGTTATTACTGCTAGTAATATAAACCACACCACAAACATTATACAATTCACATCCAAGATATTTTACCAAGCTGGATGTGTATTTTACGGTGATACCGACAATGCGCAGTCGTTATGCAAGATAAAATGTCATTCCAGATGCGAAATGTGCTGGCAATAATGAACGAACCTAGTTGCTCGAAAAGCGAGAAGTTCCTAAGTAGTTTGATTAAAATATTAAAAGTTGAAAATAATTTAACACGTTTGCGTAAATATTAGAATGTTTGACAAGGTATGCATCAATAATTTTAATAGAAAAAAATGTAATTATACTTTATATAATTAAACTAAAAATTGTAATAGTGTCACATTACATATGAATATTGACATATTTTCTAAATAGAAAGCACATCAATGACAATATCAAATTGGATTAATGTAACAAAAAACGGTGGACTAAAATCTAGTTGAACTTTATTTCACAATCCTTCAAAACGTTATTTGTTCTTGAGTTATTTTTCGACTGTTGTAAAGTTAAATATTATTAATTTTTAAAAATTTATTATGTGCTACAGATTAATTATCTATTCATTCAGTCTAGTCTTATTTTGCGGTTTTAGTGATTTAAATAAAAACATCTAAACCTGCTAATAAAAGCATACAAATTAAGGTAACTTAGTGTCCAAAGCTACATTTGTTTCAGCAATTAATTAACTTTATTACTATTCCGCTCGCCGTTCTGAGATATGATATTTCATTTTTCGTTTTCCCAGTAATTTCTCTGCCAAAGTACAATTAAGTAATGTTCACACACTACTTAATTGTGGTAGAAATAGGCACCGTAGTGGTACCCATACGTTTCAGAAATATGGTGATCCTATCAATATTTTTCTTACATACCAATGATATGGTACCTCCATTTTTTAATGTTAGAACTTACGATATATTATATACCGCCAAAGCAAAGTCGTAATGCAAAAAAAAATGTGGAATATTGAAAAATATAACCGCATTTTTATACTACGGCTTTTTGGCTGAAATAGTTACCACGGTGGCACTTCTGCAATTGGTCCTCCTTAAGGGGGCGAGCTTTAATTCAAATATCTTAAAGCATAGTTTTCGAGAAATAGATTGGTCGAGCCAAGCTAGAAGCAAAGACACGTTCACTAGCTGTTTGCACGACTTCCACTTTGTGCGAAATATTGTGAATTTTCAGGTAGTTTAGTAATAATGTAGGAGATTGCTTCACGTCGTCCGCTCGAAGACGTGACCGCTTTACAAATGTTTCGACTCAACCCGATATTAAAAAGCAATTATTTGGTCCCATGCAATTACCTATTAAATCGATTTATATAAAGCCTTTTAAAAATATAAAATATTATTATTTATAAATTGTGAAAAAGTTATCCACTCGCTGTATATGAATAATAATATATAACGAATTAGTTAGCTAAAGTGGCAGAGGGCTAGTCATATAAGTCGCAGAACTGACGACGGCTTGAGACGGAAAGTTCTGGAGTGGAGACCGAGGCTTGGCAAACGTAAAGTAGTACGCCTTGCGGCAAGATGAAGTGACGCCATTCGCAAAGTGACCGAAGCAGTGGCGTGCATTAGGAAAGACATATGTCCAGCATTTGACTGACACACGCTGATGATGATTATATAATGACGAAAAATAATATACATTTTTATTATGTGACGAAGACGTTTTTAAGTTATATCTGTCTCCAAATGTTAAACAAAATATTACTATTTATGTTTAATATTCAGTCTTTATTTAAAGTTATACTAAGTGTTCAAAAAAGCAGATACTTTTATTAATATTTTTGTATATTAAATTACACTGAACTGGTAAAATTCTCTTATATAGAAATTCTTACACATGCGGTGAATAGACGTTATGCAAAAATTTATATCATGCCGTTTGTGCCAGCTTCTAAAAATAATATTCAAACAAATATTCTTGACAATTTCTTATTTTTTTTAAGCAATTACGAAGAAAATTGATAAATATTAGACCATTGTGGTCTAATAATTTCTCAACCAAATAGAGAAACGTTAAAAATGGGTTAAGGATACTCTAGAGGGTTTGGTAAATAACAAATATTAACAATAACTAAAACGAAATCAATACACACATAAGACTTTGTCGTCCCAGGCGTATAATAATTTATTTATTTAAAGAATAAAGACTACAAGCTTCCTATTATTTACGACGCTTATAATTATTTTCCTCATAAATAAATTCCTAAAAGTAATATAAATAAATGGAACTACTAATATAAGTTAAAAATAAACCACTGATATAGTTTAGCCAAACATAAACCACAATTTACGAATGAAATTGTAAACATGTACATTGTTTACCTCGTTTTCATATTATATCATTTGGTTTTAACAAAAAGAGCAATTCCCAGTCGGTGTGTACGAAACGTTTTATGTTAAATGTTTACAATAAGCGATGTGATATTCCTTTATTTATCAAACACCTGATTTAATTTACAGCCTTTTTACGTACTTTTGTTTAGGTACCATTAAAATTAGTCATCATCAGCCTGTGTTAGTCCACTGCTGAACATAGGCCTCCCCTTATGCACGTCTTCTCCATCAGGGGATTTTCGGACCGTAACTCAGCACGCTGGTCCAATGCGGGTTGGTGGGTGGACCGACTTTTTTCAAGGCCATCCGACGTATGGATCATCTTACTTTTCTGATAACGTCGGGCCTAATTGTCCTGATCAACCAGAAAACAACGCTAACACAAAGTTGTTTTCCACGAAATTCGAACCCACGACCTGCGGCTTATAAAGCAAGAGCCATTACCGGTAGGCCACGGACGCGGTTAAAAATAATACATAAGGGTAAAAGCCGTACAGGGACAAGTGCGCAATGCCGCAGAATTTTAAAATCGTACTCGCTAGCGGCGAAACAGACTTACAAGTTTATTTAATATTAAATTCATTATGCATTTTTTGAAATAATTTATGAGATGATATTTTATCTTTGTGTATAGTGAATGCAAATTTTTTTTTTTTAATTTCGTATTCACTGTTCAGTGACGATTCTCGAATTCTCGATATTTAGAGCTGTTGTGTTGTGTAATATTTTAAATTACTTAAGATAAAAACACATATAATGATCAACTTTATTTTTATAAAATATTTAGATATATTCATCTGAAATAAAGCCCTAAAGTCTAATCTTTATTCAAATCCTATGACAGCGAGTTATAACTTCCTATTTTTTCTTCTCAAAAACTTGCATCGAAAAATTTCATACTGTTGTTATACATATGTGGAATGCATATTCATATAACATATATATATCATTATCTCTTTGATCGATATGATACTGATAAAAGACAACTCTCATTAACTTTTGACTTTGACATAGATGTAGCTCTGTAAATAGCTTAATGGACTCAAGAACCAACAGAGTTCATTTAAAATGGAACAAGTCTAATAGAAGCTTCATATTATCTTGCTTGAGTATAATGATAATAATCACTGTATGAATAGGTCTGTGTCTACCGTGCCATCTTTCATATGTTATGATGTACTTTAAAATAATTATATACCATTGATGTGAAATCTGAAATGTTTTCTAGAATTATTTTCTAGAAAAATCATATTACATTATATATACATCACTTCGAATTGAAAAGAGACTTCGAAATATTTCTATTATTGACAGTTAGTAGTAGGTAGTGTTTTGTAGACCTAATGTTATTACTGCTAGTATATAAACCACACCACAAACATTATACGATTCACATCCAAGATATTTTACCAAGCTGGATGTGATTTTCGAGTGATACCGACAATGCGCAGTCGTTATGCAAGATAAAATGTCATTCAGATGCGAAATGTGGTGGCAATAATGAACGAACCTAGTTGCTCGAAAACAGAAGCTCCTAAGTAGTTTGATTAAAATATTAAAGTTAAAAATAATTTAACACGTTTGCTGATATATTAAAATGTTTGACAAGGTATGCATGATTAATTATAATAGAAAAATGTAATTATACTTTATATAATTAAACTAAAAATTGTAATAGTGCTACTTTACATATGAATATTGACATATTTTCTAAATAGAAAAGCATATCAATGACAATGTCAAATTGGATTAATGTAACAAAAAAACGGTAGACAAAAATCTAGTTGAACTTTACTTGACAATCCTTCATAACGTTATTTGTTCTTGAGTTATTTTTACGACTGTTGTAAAGTTAAATATTATTAATTTTAAAAATTTATTATTGCAACAGTTTAATTAATTATCTATTCATTCAGTCTAGTCTTATTTTGCTGTTTTAGTGATTTAATAAAAGCATCTAAATCTGCTAATAAAAGCATACAAATTAAGGTAACGTAGTGCCCAAAGCTACATTTGTTTCAGCAATTAATTAACTTTATTACTATTCCGCTCGCCGTTCTGAGATATGATATTTTTTTTTGTTTTCCCAGAAATTTCTCTGTAAAGTACAATTAAGTAATGTTCACACATACTTAATTGTGGAAGAAATAAACTACGTAGTAGTACCCTTACATACGTTTCGCTGTCTGAGGTTGTCCTACTCTTCTAAAACTTTTCGGTGTTTACAAACAGCCAACCCGAGTATTTTAATAAAATGTATAAATTATGTTTACATCATACACCTATCATTACCTTAAAATTACCTTTCATTACCTTAAAATTATGTTTACTAATTTTTAAGGTAATGAAAGGTTACTTCAATGCTTTGCATTGTTATTTGGAATTCATCATGAATATGCATAGAAGCTAACACCTCAACAAGTATTCCAAATATGATTGTTACTTGTAACTATATAACATGTATACATTATGATATTTCTCATTCTCTAAATAAGATTGAAGTGATGTTTTAACACATCGTTACTTCTCTTCTTATGTTTGAACTCAACCACATAGGCTGTCAAGGATTCCAATTACTGCAGAATCTATTGCAGATAACTCACACCGCAATCACAGTATGCGATCGTTTGAGGTCTGGCTGAATAATTTCTGGCTCTATTTATGCCCATAAATCGTACCTCGGCGAACTTGTGTTGTTATAGAATATAGGCTGATGGCTTACTGAATTAAAATTTAATGTTATGCAAAGCATCTTGCCCCGTGCCAGCGTACCTTTCAATAGAAATTTCACTCACCTAGCCATTTTCCCAAGTTATTATGGGGTCGGTTTCTTATCCATCCAGATCTACCCCCAAAACTCAAAGGGTAAACGGCATTCTAAGGATAAATTAGTTTACAGTATTTTTAAAAGCACTGACTTTTTCTATCAACTGCCAAAGATATGTTTGACTACTGGGACCGACTTTTTACATGCTCATCCGACGCTAGAATCATCATACTTTTCAGACAATTGGGTGATCGGCCCATATTATCCTAACCAACCAGAGTACAACGTTAAAATTAAATTTAATAATTTTTACAATAATTCAATTATTTTTTAACGGGAGTCCCGCGGGAAAACACCGCGGGATTCGAACCCACGACCGCCGGTTTATAAAACAAGAAGCACGATAGAAACTACCGAAATTACATCAGTAGCGATATTAATCGCTTTACTTGAATAATATGCGATGATTTGGATAAATTTTTACCTTAGTTACATTTTCTAGTAGTGTTGGGCAAAGCATTTAAAAAGAAAGACTCTTGAACATGGTTCTAAGGATTTGACCTAGATACCATAACAGTAAAAATATTTTTAAATGAACTAAGTCTGTCTGTCAAGAAATAGAATATATTCAGCAATAGTTAATAGGACTAGCTATTGCCCGCGACTACGTCCGCGAGTTAAATATATATATACTTTTTTTGTTTTTTTTTTTATACTATACATAGGCAGACGAGCAGTTCAGCTACCTAATGGGAATTAGTCATCGACGCCCATAGACATTGGCAATCACCAGACGACGGTCGGAATACCAATAGACAGACGGTCTCCTGTAAAGGGGCCTATCGCTGGATTTGTAGTCTGCTGTAATGGAGAAAATATGATTCGATGGTATTTGTTTAAAATATTTTTAATTTAAATTCTTTTCGATAAATTTCATAATAAAGAATACTATTTAAGATGCTAATAATCTAAGAACATTCGTCCCAGTACGGCAAATAAGATAAGCAAATAAGATATATAGGTAAACTAATCAACTGAAGTTATCACCGACATATAGTAATATGAGACCAAACTAATGTCTAAAAAAGTCTAGATAAGGTATTACTATTTTTATCTAGGGTAGTTAGGAAACGAAAGAGATGTTCACTAAATTTGGATTGGTTTTCCTTTGGAAACACATTGACTTGGGGCACGTGGTGTTTAGTCTAAATTATAGAAAATTATAAATATGATCATTGCCACGGTGTTCTCCTAGCCTATTAAAAACTGAAACTTGTCACCTTAAATTATTTAATAATAAAAATAAAAAAAACTTACAGTTGAGAACCATACCAACCAACCGACTAACCAATATTATAGACCTTTCGTTTGTGAAAAATTGAGAAAGTTCAATGCAAGAAATTAATACATTTTTGCATTTCGCTATAGCTAGTACCTACTCAATAATTGACAGTTTTTATTATTAGTTTCACAAGTCGTAAAGCGTTGTCAAAGTACAATTTGTAAATAAACATGCGCTTAATTAATATCCTTTAAAAGCCAATCGTAAATTAACAGAATATTTTATCCTCATAAAGAAAAAATTACATGAAATCATGTAGCGTAATTATCAGTATCGAACAATCTTCAGCACATATTAAAAGAGCGATGAACCCGGTACGTGCCTCATTAAAAAATCACGGTGATTGATGCGGACGTAAAAGAAGTTTGGTTCATACAGATGTGTTTCGACATTTTCGTAGCACGAATGCAATCGAATTGAAGTTCATTAGTCAGTGATAAGTTTTTAATTAGACGGATATAATGGCTCTTAGCAGTGTTGGATAATTAACAAGAAATTAAATCAAAAATAACAAAAACATTGCCTTTTTTCTCATATAGAACCTAAAGATAATATACGATACTATAGTATAGTATTAAATATAAACTGGAAACAACAATGAAAATTTGTCGAGTCGAGTTACTTTAGCACGAACGTAGAGAAACGCTTACTTTTTCAATCAAACAGTAATTGCTAGAACTTATAGGCGTTATAACGTACTTTTAGTAATCTTCTGTTAACTTAATTTCAATAATTCTAGACTAATAACACTTCAACTCTTCATTTACGTTCCATTTATTAAGGCCAAGCACTTGATAGAATTTGATGATTTGTAATAATAAGTAAAGGGGTTTCCAAAACTTGACTTGACTCTAATAAGAAGAGATTTATCTTAAAGTTCTTATTACTGCATAATAAGGCGATAATGCATATGAATGAACATTAAATAGCAATGCGAATCAATCTGCTAATGACTGTCGATCATTTGAAACTAGCTGACACCAATATAATGAGGACATTTGAGTACTTGCGAAAATTTATGAAGAAACGCGGGGAATATACCACAATATAATCTTATATAATGTTAAAGAGGAAATTCATGCAACATTCAGCTTTGCATAAATAACAATATGATGCTTTTATTTTCATGTTAATGTACCATTGACGCTATCTTGTTTTGACCGAGTTCCCTAAAGAAGAAGGTAGGATTTTTTTCAAATATGTTACCTCGTTTTATTCTTTTTTAAATGGTGGGTATTATAGCTGTTATGCAGCCCCATTTTTTATAATTTTATAATATTATTTAAGAAATAAAAAAAGTACGGTACAAAAAACTGAACCTTTAAGGATTATTTAACAAAGGCTGGCGAAATTGCAAAACATAGACATAAACTATTATACAAAAATTTACTTCTATAAAGTCGGTGAGATTTTATACAGTTAGGATTTTAATGTAAAACATTCTTAAATATTGCTATGTGGCATATTCAAAGCTTAAGTAAGGTAAAATACATTGTAAATCTTATTAAAAGTAAATAAATTTGAACAAATCCACATTTTATGTTTATAAAACGTGTTATAGACGATATTTTGATCAAATTAATCGAGTCGGACTTAACCTGTCCATTTGATTTAGCATTTGTTGATAAACGCAGTAAAGCGCGTGAAACGTATGCAAAGATTGTTTTATTTATTTAATTGTCTCCTTATTTTCCCAGCTGTTATAAAAAACAGCCTTTGCATCGAAAAATTACCAGCGTAAATTTTTTGCATGCTCACTATTTTAAGTTACGAATAATTAACCTTAAGAATACCGAAATAAGCACTCTTGTAGGAGAGATAGATTGTCTCTACTTGAATAAATTATAATTAAATTTCTTTTGATGTAATAAGCCAAATTGGATATTAAGGGAAAGTTTAAGTAGAATTACAAGTAAAGACGATTTTTTTAATTCATTAATTTATTATTAGCTTTCAGTACTTAATGTTTTGTATTACAGAATGTTGAATATACATTAAAATATACATCGATATACATTAATATTTTTTCAGAAAGAATTAATTACAGATATGTTTACTATTATTTCTTTACATTAATTATTGTAATTACTAAATGAAGGAACAAACATAACAGCCTTATAGTACAAAGTAGTAATGCCTTATAGGTCACACCACTTTTTACTACTCCTTGTTTCTTATATCACAGTATTGCCCATGAGCAAAACGATGTAACCCCTTCATTAACCTTCTTCAAAAAAAGGAGGAGGTTCTCAATTCATCTGTATTTTTTTTTTCATGTTTGTTACCTCAGAACTTTCGCCAAGGTGAACCGATTTGGATGTTTTTTTTTATTTGTAAGCTGGTGCTTTCCGTTTGGTCCCATAGAAATTTGGTCCAGTTTTTGGCAGTGGCATCCATAAAAAAAGCTATATAACTCTGAAATTTACATTATGTTTGTGCTCAACAAATGCACAATTAATAGTTCAATATGACGCCAATCGATTTGAAGTTGGTTTGATTTTTGTTAAAATTTTTGGTGTTATATGTTAGTTAAATGACGATTATAATAAAATTAATGTCTTTTTTTTATATTAACCTTTAACATTATTTGGCTGCAGTTACGTAGGTCGATTTTAAATCAAGTTGCAACATTGACACACGATACGCCGATTTATTACAAAAATGTTTGCATTTTTTTGTTTCTTGTTCAATGCCATATTTAGTTTTAAAAGCTTTTAATAATTCTTAAATAATATTTTTTCTTACTTTTTTTAGTGACTGTGGTAGGTTCTAAGCCCCCTGTAACCTAGTGACTCTACTATCTAGGAATTATTAAAATTTCAATAGTGCGTATCTTCTCCAAAGCAGTAGTATAAATTCATTACTGTGTGTGGTGGGTGGACTGATTTTATACATACCCATCCGACGCATGGATTATCTTACTTTTCCGTCAGTTGGGTGACCGGTCCAAATTATCCTAACCAACCAAAAAACAGTGGGAAGAGAAAGTTTTTGTTTACGCTTCCCCGCGGGATTTGAGCCCCCTTTGGGCTTAAAAAGCAAGAGCCAACACCACTAGGCCACGGAGGCGGTGAATTTCATCACTTACAATAAAATTCCAAAGTTAAACATTAATTAATAACGAACTTGGGCTAAAATGTATCACTTAAGACCGTTTAATACAAAAAAAGAACACAGCGTTGGAACAAACGGCATGGCGTTTAAAATTGTTCTTTCAAAGTAATTTACTTCTGTTTCGCGGATGTTTGAGCTTTCGTTCTGCTTTAGTGGTTGCGCTCAACTGTTTCAGGGCTGCTAGTTCACAGTTAACAGACTGAATGGAGCTTTAATATCTCATATTCCATTCTGTTTAGCTTTTATGGCAACAAGTAAACTCCATCCAAACTTAAAACATAACAAGTACAATTTAAAAAAAAAATATGACCGACAACCACCAGTGTATACCTCAATATAACAGAAAATGCTTTATTAATTATTTTTTTAAATGATTTAAATGGTCATTATAGGTTATTGATAAAACCAATTTAAGAAGAACAATTATGTAAAAAAATGTTTAAGTTTATTTCCTACGTTTGAGCCAGCATTTGCAATTTATTAGCACGAGATTGTGATTTTTGACAACTATTTGAAATTAACAAGTGAAATTTTAACAGAAACAAATGACCGACTCTAAGCAGCGTATAGCTATTTTACGCAATATAAACAGGTTAGCAACGTGCTTATCGTGTTATGATGTACTTATTATATAAATGGAACCAAAAGGCAGCCAATACCTATTATTAAAAAAAAATGAACAAAGTCGGCGCTGAGCAACGAGGGTTAAATATTTATATATATAAGACGTGGAGGTGCTCAATTCGAAGCGTATAACGACATACGCTCCGAAAGCACCGCCTTTATTTTTGTTATTCTGAATCTTTTTCAAAATCAAGTCATCTTAAACAGTACGTAGCTGTGAAAAATTTGATTATAAACAATTCACTTTTATTCAAATTTTGGTGATGCTAAAAGGAAAAACATAATTTTGTACAGTACAAAAACAATGTGAATGTCATCAATTCTAAAAGTCTTAATAAATTAAATATCATATGATTCATTTAAGTGAATAAATACTTCTTGTTTAAAGTATAATAAAAAAAAAAGTTTTTTTTTTCAATTATTAGCCTTCATAACTTACAAATATTGTTTTGTTGCTAGTTTTTTTTTTTTTTCATTGTAAGACTCGGTTTTATTTAATCTAGTACGTGAGTTACAAACCTGCTATAAGTTGTTCTGATGACTATTGATTAGGTTTAATGATACCTTAACCATAAATTACTTTATCTTATAACAAGAAAATGACTATGAATGAATCAATTAAAATTTAAGGGAGTTTTATCAAGCGGGAGGAATTTAGATCATTCTTGGTCCTGGAATCCGATCTAGAACTGTAATGAAACTAGAACTGCACTTCAAACTAAATTCCTAATATTTTTAGTTCGTTAATAGGGTGCCCCGATAAAAACGAACTTCATAAAAGAGAATTATGTGCCTTGTCCGGTTAACATTATAATTTTTAAACTGTTTAAAAATAATTGCATCGTCCAGCGTCCGTGATCACGGACAGACTAAGACGGAATTGTATAATTATATAACAGAATATAATAATAATTGTGTATCTCAATGCGTCTCGTATAATTTTCGTTAAAATTTGACATATCAAGAATATATAATAATTATAATAAGTTAAAATTTTAACAAAAAATAACCGACTTCAAAACAAAAAACTAATTCAAAACAAATTAAAAAATGCACTAAAAAGTAAAAAAACTCAAAATTTTAAAATACTTGGAGAGCGGAGGTTTATGACTAATTTGCTTCCCCGGACCTTTTTACGGACGGCTTAGATTTCTTCAAGCATCGTTGATTGCCCCATACTTTTTTTACCGTGGGGAAATGCCTACGCATACCTGTCTTCGCGGTTGCAAAGACGGGTTATATCGGGCTCACACCGACTAAAACCATCACGTTGTTCCTTCCTGACGCCTTTAGGCTGGGGTCACAGGAACGTGCTTCCACTCACCTGCAACCCCGCGCTGGCCGCCGAAGCAGCCCCATCTCGGCCCTAAGGCCATCTGCCTTCTTCTGGGCGCGTCGGAACTAGCGCGCCCTTCATCTCGGCCCCTGTAGGCGTATCCCCCCGACTCTCCCGAGTATGTTACTCAGGGGCCATGGGAGCCAAGAGTTCCCAACCAACGCAGGGACGAGACTCCCAGCCCCCAGCGGCGGCCCGGGTGTTAATCTCCGCCGCTAGCTACATTTTGACCGAGGAGGAGAGATCGACGACACCATGCCGAATGTCCTCTCCTCCCACGGCCCCTCCACACCGCATCAGCGGTGCGGCCACGCCGAGTCGTGGAGGATAGGGATAGCGGCCTACGATCTACCGACACTCCTCTTCCCCCGCGACTCCACCTTGGTTGCGAAGGACAAGAAGGGCGGCACACCTACCTCCTGCAACCCGTCCCTCACACCCTCAACAATAGTGTAAATTTGTTGAGTACCCGAAGGATTCGAACCCAAGACCTCCGGCTTACGCCCATACCACTAGGCAGCAAGTCTCTCTATTGTAATTTGAATATTTTTTGATTATTATTGCTACCCAAATCCTTGTTTACTTTGATGTTCTTTCCTAAGGATTTCTGGTTTATCAAATATCATGTAATGGAAGTCTTATATATGGTCGCCTACTGCAAATGACTTCAGGCGTCGGTGCCAAACATTAGCTATGTGTTCTTCTATACTTGCTTTTATTGGTATTTTTGAATTTGAATATTAGTATATGACTATATTCTTCAATGCACATTAATATAAAAAGCAAGTTTTAACTGTCAAATAAAATGCACTTGCTTTAAATGAATTACAACCATCTAAATCTAAATGAAACTATGAAATGATTCGTTTTGTTATGTGGATATTCGAAGCAATCTTCAGATTTTTTCAGCTCAATGCAATAAATAAGACCTTTGTTAGTCAAAGCTTTTAATATTTGAAATCTAAGGTCATTGGTTCGAATCCTGCGGGGACACAATTTTTTTTTCTAACTGGTTTCTTTGTTGACTATGGCAATGCCGAACGATTTTTATATTATATAGTATGTAAAATGTAATGATAGTAAAAAGTCGGTCGTGTCGATAATCCGTCCTATCGGACTTTGAGAGTACAAGAAGATATAAGTGTAAGCGCAAACAAAGGTGCAATTTATCTGTATATGCGCGTATGTAATATCTCCTGCAAGTTGACTGATCACTAATAAAGATCGGGTGCCGTTGTTGAAATCGTGTCGGAAAAAATTATACTGTTAATGATATTAAAAATAAGTATTAATTTCCTATGATCAATTTCAATACCTATCATTATAACAATATACTATAAATAATATTCGGAAGAACTTTTCATGTCGTAAGATTAATCCAAGTTCGCTTGCTACTCTTAGACGAATTAGGCTAGTTATTGTGCTTATCAAACCGAATATGTTAAGAATTGACATCCTTATTCCTCCATTGTGGTAGAAATATAAACTATTTAAACATTCGGTTTTTTGTTAATCTTATTTATTATGCACAAGTTAAGCCGTGTTTTGTGTTCTTTATACTTTATTTTCAAGACAATATAATCTCAGTAAGTTAGATAAATTGGTGTGGATACCAAAATATATATATTTGACACAAGTCCATACTGTTAAACTTTCTATTTTTTTCTTTTAGCGCAGAAGAAACACTGGTTAATATTTTTGGAGGTTCAATTGAATTGAACTAATATAAAAATAAGTAATAATAATACAAGGGAACGATAACCTTTTGGTATATTTCTAACATAGTAGCTATCCATTCTGCTTCTAAAAGTTTTGTGTGTTGGTTTAAAAGTTTTACGCACGCTGCTATAATTTATTTATTTTCTTCACATCATTCATTACAAACTTAGGTAAAATTATTAAGAGCAAATAGTAAAAATATCAATTAACGTATAGTAACGAAATTCTTTTCAACTAAAACGTTTCAAAAGAATGCCTAACTCACGTAACTCACTACTTTCTGTACGTGTGCTCTTCACTTTTAGCAAAAAGTTTTGATCACGCTTTGATTAAGCTTACCAAGAGTCTGGAATTCTAACTTCATAGTAAACAAAAAACTAAAACGTCAATTATTAAATTAAAAAAGTGCGCCTTTTACTTATTATTTTTTCCATCTCGTATTTACAGTAAATAACGTTAGTCGGCAGTCACAATTTTTATGTAATAAATTTAATTTAAGTTCATAATATATTTAAAAAAAAAAATTGTGACCAGAATTTCGTTCACTAACAAATAAGGATTCGTATAAGGGCTTCCAATCTTAATTTTTAAAATACTTACTTAGTTTCTAATTAGCATACTATATTTAAAGTCATTTTCGAAAATGTGGAACTGTAATCGACGTTAAAATTGCAAAGCATTAAAACTGTTGCAACTAACATTAGACTCAAAGTTACGAACGTGTAAAGATCAAGTTTTCCACAACGCTCGAGCAGCCGGTGCAGTTGATTATGCTAACATTTTTCTAAGAACTGCTTTATTTTGGTGCAAAAATTTATATACAAATAGTACGCAATATATATAGATATATAGATTACTTCTAATTTGCTCGAAAAAAATCGTTAAGTTATTTAGGGTCGATTTTAGAACAAGAATAATGTAAGTGACAAGATCATTTAAAATACAACATTGAAAAAGTTTACTAATTCTACAAAAAAATTACCGTATCTTTTTTAAGTTTCTTAGGTCACAAATTGACGTTTATTGGCTCTATGCATTGCGCCAAATTTACATGTTAGACTTAAGTTTTGGATGATAATCCACACTTATATAATACAACATACACATACATAGGATATAAGCTATTAATCATTGCGATAAAAGTGGTCGAAAGGGTTCAAATAGGGACTGAAAGTTTATATAGAAATTGGCTTTGTTGAATCTATAACGATGAAATTTTTTGTCTAGAAACTCGTAACGCCAGTCACAAGTGGTTTTTTAGCCATTTTGTCATTTTAACTTGTATCGGCTAGGGGTTGGAATGAGATGAAAGGAAAGAAAGGATTTAATGGAAGGAAAAGCCATAAAACTTTTATAATTTTAAAAGGCTCCTAACCGTCGTTACACTCATTATTATGTAAATAGGTAATTGTGAGGGTCCAACTTTACAAGATATAAAGAACTGTACTGCCTCCATAGCCCATTGGTTTTAGAAAACGGGGGTCGTGGGTTCGAATCCTGCGGGGACTCAACAAATTTTCAATGTTGTTTTCCGTTTTCCGATGATCCACGCGTCGGATGGGCATGTAAAAAGTCGGTCCAGCCACTAACCCGCATTAGACCAGCGTGGTGGGATACGGTCCAAAAACGCCCAAAAAATAGATAGGGGTGTGTTAGGGAAGGCCTATGTCCAGCAGTGGACTATGACAGGCTAATAATAATGTTGCTGATGATGATGAAATAGACCGGCCTAGCCAAGCTAGTAGCTTCAACACGTATACTATATGTTTGCACGATTTTCACTTTGTGCGATATATAGTGAGTTTTCAGGTAACTTAGTAATAATGTAAAAGATTGTTTTACGTCGTTCGCTCGAAGATGTGATCGCTTTACGAATGTTTCGACTCTAGCCAATATTGAAAAGCGATTATTTGATGTCATGCAAGCACCTATTATAACGATTTATTCAAAGCCTTGAAGAGGAAAGGGAATAATGGTGTATAGGCATCACGAACCGAAAAACAATTTGGTATTTTAATAAAAACATATTTATTCTGGTTAAATTTAAACCAACCATCAAATATATAAAATATTTTTATTTATGAATTTTTAGAGAGTTATCCACTCACTTTATTTGACTAATAATGTATGATGACGACAAAAATTTATATCATGCAGGTTGTTCCAGCTTTTAAAAGTAATATTCAAACAATTATTCTTGACAATTTCTTATTTTTTCTTAGCAACTACGAAGAAAATTAATAAATTTTACACCATTATATTTTATTATTTATTTATATTTTCTTAACTAAAATAGGAAAACATTGAAAAATGGCTTAAGGATACAAGAGAGTTTGTTAAATAACAAATATTTACAACAACTAAAACGAAAACAAAACGCACATAAGACTTAACTGTATAATGATTTATTTATTAAAGGAAAAAAGACTACACGCTTACGATTGTTTACGACGCTCATGATTCTTTTGAATACAAATAACTTCCTAAGGTCAATGTAAGTAAATACTAATACGTTAAAAATAAACCACTGATAAAATTTAGCCATACAAGAAATAGAATTTACGTACAAAAATGTAAACACGTACATTGTTTAAGTAGATTTCATACCTCATTTAGTTTTAACAAAAAGAGCAACTCCCTGTCGGTGCGTACGAAAAGTTTTATATTAAATGTTTACGATAAGCGATGTGGCATTCTTTTATTTATCAAACGTCTGATTCAATTTACAGCCATTTTACTTCTGCTTAGGTACCATTGAAAATATATATAAGGGTAAAGCCGTACAGGGACAAGTGCGCAATGCCGTACAATTTCAATTTCGCACTCCTAGTGGCACCACAGAGTTACAGGTTCTAAATATTAATACAAAATTGAATCATGCATTTGTTTTATATTATTTATGAGACGGTATTCTAGAGTGATTACAAACTAATTTTTAAATTACATATTCACTCAACCCGATAATATATAATATGGATACGGTCCAAAGTCCCCTAATGGATGGAGGTGTATTAGGGGCCTATGTCCAGCAGTGGACTATCACAGGCTGATGATGATGATTCCTCAACCCGATAATATAATTTCATTGACAAGAGGGTGTCTGTAAGGTTTTTACCTCGTTAACTATGCTTTCAAGTTAATTCTTCTTTTCGATAGTTCAAGCCGTTGTGTTGTTTTCTTACTTGAGTTAAAAATAGTTTTTTAACTTAAGTAAGAAAACAACACAACAGGATCTTATTTTAGGATATTTTTATATGTAATTAGGCCCCAACGTATATTCCTTTTCCACTCTTAATGTAAACATTCGTGTCTAACTTTTTCATTTCTTCTTTTCAAAAACTTGTATTGAAACATTTCTTGCTGTAGCTGTAAATATGTGGAATGTATATTAATAAATGTATGCATCGCTATCTCTTTGATCGATATAATGCTGATAAAAGTCAGCTGTCACCGACTTTCGGACTTATTGAGTTAAGTAAATGCCCAGTTGTATTGCCCAGTAAAGGCAAACAAACTGTTTAAGTTTTATGAACTTTATTGACTATAAAGCAGGGTTTAAGCAACATAAAAAAGACGACTGGAACTCTCACGTGCTTCCACACAAATGTATGTATTGTTTAAAATCACAAACGGAACCCGCTACAGGTGGACATAGATGTTGCTCTGTAAATTACTTATTCAAATCCAACTGAGCTCATTTGAATTGAAACTAGTTTTTTGCTGTGTTGTAAATGTGTAATGGTAATAATTACTGAAAGATATGGTCCATATAAAAAAAATTCTACCATGCCTTCTTAATAAATTAAGATATACTTTAAGGATAATTTATATAGCATTGATCATGTAGGGCAAACACCTAGTGAAACTTAGTCAACGTAAAGTACGTGACAATAATTTATATTTTTTTTTTAATTTTCTCTCTTAATTACTTTTTAAATGATAACCAAGTTTCGATTGCCAGTTAAACTTTATTAAGAAGGTTATAAACTTTCTCAAAAAAAAAGGTTTATTGTTTTCTGCCTCCGTAGCCTAGTGGTATGGGCGTGTGCTTTAGAAACCGGAGGTTGTGGGTTCGAATCCTGCGGGGACTCAACAAATTTTTATTGTTGTTTCCTAGTTGGTTAGGGCAATTTGGGCCGATCACCCAATTGTCTGAAAATTAAGATGATCCATGCGTCGGATGGGTAGCGGTGTACTAGGGGAGGCCTATGTCCAGCAGTGGACTATCACAGGCTGATGTTGATAATATTGTTTTCGCATACCTAATGTTATTTCTGTTAGGGATATAACCACAAACATTATACGATTACAAGATGTTATACCAAGCTGGATATGTCTTTTACACTGACACCGACAAAGCGCAGTCGTTATGTAAGATAAAATGTCATTCCACATGTGAAACATATTAGCCATATTAAACAAACCTTGTTGCTCGACAAGCGAGAAGTGTCAAAGTATTTTTTATAAATTCATATAATATAACGTATTTTTAAGACGTTTGCACTTCAAGGACCGTAAATATTTAAATTGTTGTCAAGGTATACCTCATTAATTATAATAGAAAAGAAATATAATTATAAAGTAATACATTAAAGCTAAATATTGTGTATTAGAGTCACTTTACTTCTTTTAAGATATTATATTTTATACATAGATAAACGCATCAATGACAATGTCAAATGTGATTAATGCTATATATAAAACTGCTATAAAACCACTTAGATTTACGAGCGCTGACCAAAACGGTGGACAAAAATCTGTAGCAGAAATTTATTTTGCAATGCTTCAATGCTACTTGTATAGGAGTTATTTTTTGACTGCGTTTATGTTAAAAATGATTGCTTTATAGAGATTTATGATTTGCTAAATTTAAATTATCTTTTCATTCAGTGTCTTTTAGTAATTTAAACAAAAATACGATTTAAATTAATGTAGTGTTCAAAGCTATTTTTTTTTCAACTGTTAATAAACTTTATTGAAACTTTTGTTAAAACCTTATAATGCATTGTTGAATTGGCAAAGTAAAACTTTAACTAATCAAATAGACAAGCAGGACGTTCACCTGGTGGTAAATGATACCTCCTGTGCCCATAAGAAAAGCAGCATTAGACGCAAATCCGCTCACCGCCCTGAGATAAAACATGTTATGTTTCATTTCCTCCATAATTTAGCTGTAACGATTCCCTATAAAATAAAAGACAGTTAACACTATTGATTTACGGCAGAAATAGGCATCGCGAAATGACTAGCCCAGACCGTCCCGTGTAACAAGGGAACTACCTCATCTTAAATTTTTCTTTGTTTATGATCACGACAAGGCATAAATGTGAACGGCGACTACATCTCACATCTATGTTTTGCGGCCGATAGCTTCATCATGTCTGAGTCCCGGCAGAAGTGCAAAAATTGTGCAAACGTCTGGCTGAGTCTTCTGCACGCATTGGTCTTCGGATGAACTATGATAAAACCAAGGTGATATTCAACGAGCACGTCGATCCAGGACCGATCACATTCAATGGTACTTCCCTCGAAGTGGTGTCGAAGTACGTTTAGCTACGGCAAATGCTCGAACTAGGCACCTGTCATGACCTACGGTATCGAGACTTAGGCACTTACGGTTCGACTGGTTCACACTTTGAAAGCTATGTAGACGGCTATGCTTGGAGTATCTAGTGGACTCTGTCTCTTTTCGCGGCTTCTTTACAGGCCTTCACGTCCTCGCAGAACGCAAAGAGCGCGCCCCATAACCTTTCGCTCTATAACATTCTGCGCACTACGGCAGGAAGCGAAAGGTCTCCTTTATAGCCACGGGACAACACAAGGAGACCTTTCGCCTTTCGCTCCGGCGTATGGCGTCCACCGTTTGACAGCCGGCATTGAGATGCTCCACCCGCAGCTCTCAATCCTGTATTGCAAGCGATTGCGCTCCCATATTTCTTCTGGGGCTGGCCTGCAGCCCCGAGACCTCACCTCCTCACGCTAATAGTACAATGACGCGAGGATTTCTTCTTCCAGGTCTCAGGGCAAGGAGCCACCCAATAGGCACGCCGACTGACGCACGATGACTTATTGATAAATTTTGGCATTTGGTTACTTCTCGTCGTATATCTAGACTGAACCACACTTGCTGTCAAGGATTCCGATCACTGCAGAATTTATTGTAGATAACTAGTACCGCATTCACAGTTGGCGATCGTTTGAGGTCTGCTTGCATAACCCCTGACACCACTTGTGCCTATAAATCTTAACTCAGCTAACTTGTGTTAATTTCGAGTCAAGCCGATTAACTGTCTTAATTGAAATTTCATATTAGCTCAAATCACCTACTATACTCTGTTTTTAATACAAAGTGATGTAACTGTGTTATAGCAGTAAAATAATGTGTGTAGTATACGTGAAATAAATAAATTTATTAAATAAATTACTTTCGGATTTTATCGCGTTTATTTTACATTTTAATTCCCGACCTCTGTACTCTGTACTCTGTACCTGAGTACAGATTAATATAATTAATAAAAACTAAGATCTGGAAACCCCACTTCATCACTGGCAACAAGACGCATGACATCTCAGTCTACCCGTGACCACGGCCGCTGGAAAGTGTTCGAAACGTCGGGAATTAAAATGTAAAATAAACGCGAAAAAATCCGTAATGTAATTTTATTTTATAATGTATAATATTCGCGCAAGCAATAGAAATAATTATAAATAAAGTTTAAAAAAAAACTCGACCAGTAAACATCCTACGTTTAAAATCAAGCTTTCATACTCAATTATACAACTTTATTTTCTCTACCTTATAGACTAGAAATGTAATTTGAAAAAATCGATATAAAAGAAAGGTTTTATTGACATCCAAATCATTTAAAGTTTAGTTTTAAGTTAAATATATAAATGTTATGTTTTGGTGAAGTAGCGTAGTAAATAATTTTTAACTTTCACAGCAGCAGCTAATTACTTTATCTGATACCGAAAAATATTAAGGGATTATTTCGAGATGAACGCGATATATTTTACATTCGAGTGATAGCACTTTACTAAAGTTTTCAACTGCACTGCAATCTTAGGTTGCAACGTTTGAAATGAAGCCAAATACAGTTAAAACTGCAATGAATAACGTCTGAAATTCCCCATTTGTTATCGTTTATATTATTACGTCCATATAAAGAGTTGTTTTTAATTTAACATAGTAATGTTTAGATTTTTATGTTGAATAGATTTATATCAAAGATTTTTTGCTTTTTAAGTGATTTCCTAAAATGAATTCATTACGTTTAAAAAAATATTAAAGAGGCTGCTGTACAATTGATTCGGTAGCGAATTATTATTAGCATCTTGGGTTTAAATTATTACTTCTTGAAATCATAAACATTATAATGAATAAACCAATAAATACTATTTATTGATATACCTCATAATTCATATTGAAATATATTTAAATGTGCTTAGTTAACATCTTCGCTAATTAGAAAACATCTTCGCGGTTTATTTTTGTTTCATGACTGTCTGTGTGTCGCCTGTTAACTTAATCCTTAAAGCTTCATAAATTGAAATAAATAGTAGTCGCGTAAAGCAACAAAGCAATTAAATATGTTGAAAGAGGAATTTAAAAATTCATCTTACCTTTTTTCTTTGATCCCTTAAATTTTTCTAAATAGCATCGATATTTATTAAAAAAATTGTAACACATAAGCATGGCTGTTTTAATTGCTTTTAATCTACATCCAATATACTGTTATCTACGCCCACTAGCTTTAATCAGTAAGGACAAGTTTACGTACGAACAAAAGTTGGTGGTCTACGCCGGACGCGTACATAGAAATTACTCTCGTAGAAAATTTGGTTATGTTAGTGGAAACTTCATGTCTAAGTAAAGCGCTTTGACATTAACTTTCCTTTCTCTTTCCCTTTTTCAAAGATATAAAAGCTTCGTATATGGAGTAAAGCTCTTAAAGAATGACTCAAGCAGGTCAGATTAAGATTTATATGGTTCATCTTTATGTTCTAAGCATACTGTCTCATAATCTGACGATTATCTACAGGGATTAGCCTAATCTGACAAAGAAATTAAAAAACCGGTTCACCTTAAAGGCCTTCCCTGCAACTTCCCACTAATTCCATTCCTGGGCGCTTAAAATTGTAATTTTGATCTCCAAATACAATTTATATGTAATTTTCGACCTCCCTGAGTTCAAAGAAATAATATTTCTATGCATTTGAGCTCTTTTAGTTCGAAAACACTTTTTTGGGTTTCTTTCGTTCACGATATCTCTCAAACAAATCAACCGATTTTGATCAGTTTGGTGGCGATCGCCATGATTTTTCAATTTCTAAGGCGAATTAGTTTTGAAGTTAATCGATAAGACTGGTTAAAAGTCATTCCAAAAAAAAAACACTTAAAATATTCTAACTTTTTTTAAAATTTGTCAATATTTTCAACTGTGATGACGTCCTGGCAGCAGAAACCAGAGTGGGGACGAAGTGAGAGAGTAATAGATAGAGAAAGAGTGAGAGAGGAATAGAAACGCGGAGAAGGAAATGTAGGCATCACGCAGCTGTACACATTTAACTTTATCAACTTATTTTTGTTATTTCGGCTCAATTTTTTTCACTAATCTGATCCTGTATCCTTCACGGGCGGCCTCATATATGGGCCTCATGTTTTGTGGAGGTACTTAACCGGGTACAAGGTATCCCCCTGTACATAAATCTTCGACGCTTTAAATCCCGAATTCGGTTACGGTTTCCCCGCCGCCAGAGTGAGGGGGCAGCAGGGATATGTGGGGCTCCCCGGAACAAGATGGTGAAGCCGGTATACCCACTAAAAACCACCGGTTGCTCCTTTCTCAAGTCACTGTAGCCAGGGCCGCAGGCGCTGATGACAGTCTTCGGCGACCCCGGCGCGACGTGACCCTTGCGGGCTTCTTCTCTCCGGGTGTTTTGGGACACCTGGACCGTCGCTTTAGGTGCCGTGCCGGAGCAAAAAGCACGGCACTCCCTCTTGAGCCCATCTCTGGGCGGTGGCAAGAGTCAGCCTCTTGCCGTCCACCCAGGGGCGAAGGTTGCACGCGTACGCCAATCTTCAGCGCCCAGGCCTTCTGCGGGCAACCAGGGTGCTTTTAGCCTCCCTGTCTTTTTCCGTGACTTCCTTCCGGGCCATCACGTCCTCGAAGAACGCTAGGAAGACCGCCCCACGACCTTTCGCTCTCTAACATCTTGCGCACTAAAGCAGAAAATGAAAGGTTGTGCCCCACGACACTACGCAGCTCTCGGCGATGCTCAACCCAGGCTGGGCACACCAGCGCATGCTGGTCCGTCTCCTCCGCACATACGCCACAGTGATGGCACTACTCTGTAGGCTCCCTACCGGTCACGTGGCACAGGTATCTCCCGAAACAGCCTTGTTGGTAGCCGTATCCACTTTCTAGCCACCACTTTAGAACGGGACTTATGTCGTTCACTGCTCGACAGCCAGCGCTGGGGTGCTCCAGCCGCAGTTCCTATTCCTATACAGTAAGGGAGCGCAATTCATCTCTGCGCCCCCTTATTTCCTCTGGAGCTGGCCTGCAGCTCTGAAACCACACCTCCTAGAGTGACGCGGGGATTCCTGCATGTAGGACCCATGGCAAGGAGCCAGCCAGCAGTCACGCCGCCTCGCCGGAGATGATCCGGTAGCCCCGTACGGCCCGGATCGCCAACACCCTCTGGGTTCTTCTCAGTACTGAAATACTCTCCTTTTAAACGGTGTTGGCCCGCACAACTATGAACAAAGCTCAATGTAACCTAATTTAATTAGTTAAAAACTTTGTAAGAGGCTAAACATAAAATTTAGGTAAAAGCTCCTAAACAAGCAACTCATGTTTATTGTAATCTTTATTTAATACATATAATTATTACATTTTTATTACATATAATTTAATACTCCATTCTATATTATGAATTGAATAGATTTTGGTACCCACAAAACGGAACAGAAAATTAACAACTTTATCCTCTTTAACCTTTTTATATTTTTTAAAAATGTTTTCAACTCGGACTGAATAAAACTTTTGTTTTGGAATACACATCCAGCTTTACTCTCAGAGCGCATTACTCATAACAGAGATGATGCAGTACAATTTGTTATAGATGTTATTTGTTTCATTTACGCTCAAAATTTAATAAATCTTCGCCGAAACATTCTTCCTGCATAAAAATTAGGGTGTCTCTTAATAGAAAACGTGAATATAATAAAGACTTTCAAAATTACATCGCACACAAAGGAAACACTTTAAAAGTTTAGGGGATGCTATTCGAACACAAACACTATGATTCGATAAATGTAAAAAAACATATTTTAATTTTAATTTAAAATATTATTAAGAAAATTTACCTTGAAAAAAATTATAATCCTATATAATATAAGCCCGAAAGGCCTTACTAATTTATGGAATTCATTTCAATTACCGTACCGCGTACCTTTTTAACGAACCATTTGGATTATAGTTTAAAGTACAGTTGTAGTTTCATTACAGCTCTCGATCGATAACGAACAATGAATTTTTACCCGCTTGATAATATTCCCTGTGATTTGAATGACTGATTCATAGTCAATGCCTCGTTGTAAAGAAAAATATATGTATGGTTGAAGCGTCATTGAAACTAATAAATAGTCATTTTGCATCATGACGAAGCGCGGCTAGTTTCTTGTGTGCGTCACAAAATCGAATTTAATGCATTGCAAAGATGCAACAAATTTAGTAACTCAGGCTCACTTATAGTATACTACCATCATATGACATGATATAAAAAAAACTTATGATGTAATATGCGAATTAGTACTTATTCAAATATTCGTCTGTATGCTTATGAAAATTAATCAACTTTACTTCGTCTTATACTGTATAAAATATGTTTTTCTTCTTAGCATCTCATCATCATCAGCCTGTGGTAGTCCACTGCTGGACATAGGCCTCCCCTAATACACCCCTATCCATTAGGGGGTTTTGGACCGTACCACACCGCGCTGGTCCAATGCTGGTTGGTGGGTGGACCGACTTTTTACATGCCCATCCGACGCATGGATCATCTTACTTTTCAGACAATTGGGTGATCGGCCCAAATTGCCCTAACCAACTAGGAAACAACAATGAAAATTTGTTGCGTCCCCGCAGGATTCGAACCCACGACCTCCGGTTTATAAAGCACACGCCTATACCACTAGGCTACGGAAGCAGTCTTAGCATGTACTAAATTACTAAAATTTTTATCTTTAACACTGCTTTTTTCTATTTGTTACACAGTAGTTGAGGAATTGGTTTGATAAAAAAGACTAAGAAAACACCGTTTTACTAAAAAGAAAGGGGCTTTAACCCTGCCGAATCAACAAGTTAAAAAATAGAAAAAAAAAATTGTAATTTGAATAAAAATTTTCCAGTGTGATATATTTAACACCAACATAGTATAACATACTAACCAATTAAAATCCAAATGGTAATAGAACAAACAAATACCGTCATTTTTTTATGGCGGAGTACGATAATACAGCAGACTAAAGTAGTCTGACCCAAACCGTAACAATACATTTGAAGCAATGTAATTATGAGATATTTTACATTTAGAAATAGGAAATAACTTATTTGTTTTACTAGACTCTCGAACTTTGCAACCTTTGGTGTTAATAGCATTCATGATTGTAAGTAACTTAAAATGTAAAATAAACGCGATAAAATCCGTAAAATGTCCTTTTATTGAATAATATGTAACATTCGCTCAAACAGAAGAATTAATGATACAAAAATAGTAATTTTTTATTCTGCTGTGATATTTTCTTTTATAATCGGTAACGACTTTTCTCACTTAGTTCAATACCTATATTCCATACAATTTTGTTACTTGAAATAGTTACTCATTAATAAATTTGTAATTAAAACGTTCTTTTAGAACAGAAACACTTTGGTAAGTTACATTCAAAAGGTTAATTTATATGTATAGATTTGTATAAAAAAATACACAACTATGTTTGTGTTGTTGTAATATTGGGACGCCAATAAAAACATTACTCTTTAACTTATAGAAATACAAATTCGCGGTATCAAATTGGTCGTATATGAACCAAAATGATAAATAGATGCAGGTGGCCCAGGATTGTACCTCTTGGTGGTTAATTGGGGAGGCCTTTATCCAGCAATATGATGATATTATGATGACTATAAACTGGGAAAGAAATGGGAGAATGAGAGAGATAAAATTGAGCATTATATTTGCATTTATTGAGTAATTTAATCTGCTCATTTATTGCATCTGACGCAAAATAAACTCCACAGAGTCAGCTGTAAATAAAACCCTTCGAATAATAAACGTAAGAAAGGTATACGTTCTTAAAATAAAGTGAAGATGTGAATCTAATTATCCCAAATAAAATAGTAGACATACTGCATAATACATTCTACGTTTAAATTTATTTAATTTCTTGTTTTTTATTTTGTAATAATAATGTCCTCCGAATCGATTTCGAATACGGTGCCGATCTATATCAGAGAGATCAGCAAACTACACGCGGAGATATTATAGTACACAAATGTAAGCGCAAACACAGCTGCACTCCCGCATTGTCATTTTACTCTTATATTCAGGACGGAAAATCGACACGACAGTGAAAAGATAAGGCAGTGACCAACTTTATGCATGCCCATCTGACGCATGGATCGACTCTTATCATAGGCAATCATGTGATCAGCTCGTATTGCCCTCACCATCTTTGCACAGTATAGATGGCAACTAATTTTACATTGCTTTTTGAATTAGGTCCTTTATATTTCAATGAGATATTAAAAATCTGAAATAATTGTGACGACCATCAAACTTCTGCGTCTTCGCTACTTTCTGTTTAAAAGTGCAAATGTCGATATATTACTTTCGAGTGATAGCACTTTGCTAAATCATAGATTGCAACATTTGAAATGAAGCCAAATACTGTTAAAACTGCAATGAATAACAACCGAAATTCCCCATTCGTTATCGTTTATACAATTACATCAATATAAAGAGTTTGTTTAGTTTAACATAGTAATGGAACAGATTTTTATTAAGGATTTTTTTTTCTTTTTTAGATAGAGGCGTGATTTCATAAAATAAATTTATTACGTTTTAAGAAAATATTAAAGGGGCTACTGTACAATTGAATCGGTAGCCAGTAATTAAATTATTGCATGTTGTGTTTAAATTATTACTTCTTAAAATCATAAACATTATAATGAATTTACGAAAAAATATTTTTTTTTATTTATTGGTATACCTCATTATTCATATTGAAATATCTTATAATATTTTTACGTGCTTAGCTATCATCTTCCTAAATTAGAAAACATCTTTGTGGTTTATTTTTGTTTAGTGACAGTCCGTGTGTCGCCTGTTAACTAAATCCTTTAAGCTTCATTAATTAAAATAAATAGTAGTCGTGTAAAGCAGCAAAGCAAACCAAGCATTTAAATCTGTTGAAAGGGGAATGTAAAATTCACCTCACCTTATTTCTTTGATCCCTTAATTTTTTCTCAATAGCATCGATGTTTATTAAAAAAATAAAACAGGTAAGCAAGGCTGTTTTAATTGCTTTTAATGTATCTCCAATATATTGTTATAAAACGAAATAATAATTGCTAAAAAGACATTCAAAGGATCCCAAAAGTTTTATTTTACTACGCTTACTAACTTTAATCAGTAAGGACAAGTTTTCGTACGAACAAAACTTGGCGGTCTACGCCGGACGTGTATATAGAAATTTCTCTCCGTAAGGAAGGAAATTCGATTATGTTAGTGGAAACTTAATGTATAAAGTAAAGCGCTTTGACATCAACTTTCCTTTCTCTATCCCTTTTTCAAAGATAAAAAGCTTCGTTTATGGAGTAAAGTCCTTAAAAATACTTCCTATTATAAAAAAATAATAAACATGTTTCTATGTTATGGTATGTAAGGAAAGATACGTAGGGAAGCCAAAAGTCTGCGAATTGGAAGAGTCGTTTGGGGTTTATTTATTCATTCAACTACTTGCATTTATTTGTTATGCACTATATATACTAAGTATGAACTAAATCGGATCATAAACTTTTGAGTCATCGACCTGCAACCAAGTAAATAGTGATAAATTCAGCGAGAATGGAGGAAATTAAATAACGCAGCGTAATTAAGTTCGTCACTCTGTCATGAGCCCTGGTTTACAAGTAGCATGGTCTTTTAAAACAAGGAAGTCTATAATGATGACACCTCCTTTGGACTTGCCGTCCACCTGCACTGGAGCCGTCACATCGGAAATCGTCGTAAAAACTTAAATAGATGTATTAAATAGATATTAAGCTGAAGAAGATTCAGCTTTCAGCAATGACGGGAGCATCCGTAAAAGACAAAAGTATATGTAACATAAAACTAAACCAGTATTTTTAACAATCTACAAAACCATCTTGGTAATGACCAAGTTAAGTGCAATATAGATCTCATGAATGCTCAAGAAATTTCAAAAAACTTAGCGTGTCGTGTGTTCTCACCAGTTTTAGGAGCTTCGAGAGAGAGAAAAGAGTAGATAGTTATAGCTTGGATTGTTACTGGACATGACCTCGGTTCACCATTGTATGAAACATTATGGTGATTATGTTTCGGAATACGCAAGTTCTAATAGAGATCGATGATAAATTGGATGCGTGATTACGTTTTTTACAGATTGAAAGAAACTATTAAGTAATGTTGTAACCGATGATATATGTAAGGAAACCAATAGAAAAGAAAGATATATTAAAAAACGAAAAAAAGTTTTACGTTTAATGTGAACCCATAAATATGGATATAACCATGATCACGGGCAGACTAAGTTGGTATATGTCTGTATCATAAACATGGATGCTGGAAAGAATCCGAAACGTCGGGAATAAATATATATAACTAACCCGAAAAATCAGTAAGTTATTGGATTTGATATCTTTTCAAAAATTAAAAATAATGCCTTTAAACTTGCTGGGCTTGCATTTTATTTATATTAGGCTGTTCAATCATATAATCGAATAAGTAAAGTACACTTACTTATCACCTCCAACAGCTACCTAATCTTATAGAAGATAGCAGAGCTTCTTTTGTTATAAGTCTAAAAAGTGAATTCTTTACTGCACTTTGAAATCAGAAGACGTTTTTAAAAGTGTTCTTGCAAATTAAATAAAAATGGTAACATTATTAAATATGCCTCAATGATTTAATGAATTAATAAAAGTGTATACTTCATCTATCTGTAATCTTCAACGCCCTTGACAAGTTCAGTTTGCACTTATAAATATAATATATTAAAGGAATAGAAGAACGATAAATCAATATATACACCACTGGTCAAACAAGTGCAAGATAGATTTTCTGCGACTCTATTTTATCTAAAAAGCTGTTTTAAGGACAGCTAAGGTTAGAAAGGCTGGTATTTTTGGGAGTCAAAAACACATACTCATTTTCAATTAAACCGATAATGTTTATATTTTAATTAAAAAATATAATCCTAATAACTATATCAATTGCATTAAATATAATATTTTATATTACAATAGCTATAGGTATGGTTTTATTCCAGACTATACCACCTCATTAGAATCTCTAATCATGCAATGGGCCAGCCCTGATTAATACATCTGCTCTAATAATCAGTGTGCAAATTCAAGAAAACGTTGCATTAAATTAGATACAATAACGGGTAAAATATTTCAATAAATATTATTGAATATTTCTTGAAGAAAAAACAAAAAGTAAGTATTGCAAATGGGTTTAAACATGTAGTTGCTTCCGATAGTTATATAAATAATAATCTCAACTATCGAGACTTATATAAATTTTATAGGAAATAACGTTTGGATTACTGAAGGTGCTAAACATTTAAAACAACCATAGGAATATTTAAGGTTGTTGAGAAAAAGCTTTACGCGAATACTGTATACGAAAACAATGATCTGCCTAATTAGTAGAAATATCTGCAGGTCTTTTAGGTATATAATTCTAATTACAGCGCATCATGCTTGCAGTTCATTCGAGAGCATTCGCTGTTCTAATATTACAATAAATAAATGAATATGATAAAATTATAACTAATGTAAATACTATTTAAATAGTATAAAATAAACGCGAAAAACCACAAAAATTACTCTTATCCGACACTCGGGTAAAAAAAAGAAAATTTACACATTTAAGTTTTTACTTTTCAATCTATTTACTAGCCGCATACGGTAATAAAATCTTACAATACATTGGAGATTAACGTAATTACGTTATATTAAATGTACTAAACAACACGAAATTTAAAATATTATAGCTTTAATTTTCGTGTTGTTTCTTTTAAGAGAGTTGACATTCACTAAACGGATCTTTACTCCGGGTAAGCTTGCATTAAGATTTCATTCTGCGAAATTATCTTATCGCAATACAAAATCTCTAATTTAAGTTTCTTAAGTTAAATTAAACTTTCCTTTAGTATTGTACGTTTCGCACGATCTATGAATATAACCATTTTTTTGCCTTTGGAAAAATCCCTCTTACAGATTCCCCACCATCAGAGTGAGGGGCAGGGGGTTGTGAAACTCCCTAGCCAAGATGGAGCGGCCGGTATACCCACAAAAAACCAACGGTTGATCCTTTCTCATGTCGCTGTAGTCAGGGCCGCAGGTACTGTTGACAGTCTTCGGCGACCCCGGTGCGACGTCGCCCTCGCGGGCCTCTTCTCTCTGGGTGTGTTTGGGACACCCAGACCATCGCTTTAGGTGCCGTGCCAGAGCAATGAGCATGGCAACCCGCAGCTCTCGGCTATGCTCAACCCAGGCTGGGCACTCCAGCGCATGCTGGGCCGTCTACTCCGCACATACGTCCAGCTGTGTCCCAAGAGAACCTGCGTGTTTTAGGATTTGAAGGAGTCGTGTCTCCTTTCTAGCCACCACTTTAAAACGGGGCGCATGCCCTCCACAGATCGACGGCCGGCGCTGAGATGCTTCAGCCGCAGCTTCCAATCTTGTATTGCAAGGGAGCGCATCTTATCTCTGCGCCCCCTTAATTTCTTCTGGTGCTGGCCTACAGCCCCGGGACCTCGCCTCCTCGCGCCAATAGTACAATGACACGAGATATTCTGCTTCCAGGTCCCAGAAATAGCCAGCCATCATGCACACCGCCTCGCCAGAGAAACTGTGAACATAACCTTTTTTTTTAATTATTTTTTGCGGTTGGAAATATCCAGCTTACGGATTCTCCACCGTCTGAGTGAGGGGGCATTAGGGATATGTGGGGCTCCCCGGAACAAGATGAAGCGGCTGGTATACCCACTAAAAACCAACGGTTGATCCATTCTCATGTCGCTGTAGCCGGTGCCGCAGGTACTGTTGACAGTTTTCGGTGACCCCGGTGTGACGTGACCCTCGCAGGCCTCTTCTCTCCGGGTGTGTTGGGACACCCAGACCATCGCTTTAGGTGCCGTGCCAAAGCAATAAGCACGGCAACCCCTCTTGAGCTATTCTCTGAGCGGCGGGAACCCTCTTGCCGTCCGCCCAGGGGCTCAGTGTCAGGGGAGAAGGTTGCGCGCTTACTCCACTCTTCGGCGCCCTGGCCTTCTTCTGTGGATAGTCATGGGGCTGTAGACCTCCCTGTCTCGTTCTGTGGCTTCCTTTCGGGCCATCACTTCCTAGCAGAACGCAAGGATAGCGCCCCACGACCTTTCGCTCTCTAACATCCTGCGTACTACAGCAGAAAATGAAAGGTCGTGCCTTACAACAATACGCAGATTTGGGCGTTGCTCAACCCAGACTGGACACTCCTCCAGCGTATGCTGGGTCGTCTCCTCACATACACCACAATGGTGGCACTTCTGTACAGCAAGGAAGCGCCATTCATCTCTGCGGCCTGCAGCCCTGAAACCTCACCACCTCACGCCAAAAGAAGAGTGATGCGAGGATTTCTGCATCTAGGTCCCATGGCAAGGAGCCAGCCAGCAGTCACGCCGCCTCTTCGGAGATGGTCCGGTACGGTCCGGATCGCCAACACCCTCTGGGTTCTTCTCAGTACTAAAGTACTCTCCATTTAGAGGGTGTCAGCTGTAACCTAATTTTATTGTTAAAAACTTTGTACAGATAGAGGTTAAAGATAAAATTAAAATAAACACGTGTTTATTGTAACCTTTATTTAATCCATAGAATTATTACATTGTATTACATACAATTTTATACTCCATTCTATATTATGATATGAATAGGTTTTGGTACCCACAAAACGTAACTTGATGATGAACGTGAGATGATGCAGTACAATTTGTTATAAATGATTTTTGTTTCATTTACGCTCAAGATTTAATAAATCTACGCCCTAACAAGCTTTCTACATAAAAATTAGGGTGCCTCTCAATAGAAAACGTGAATATAATAAAGAGTTCCAAAATTACATCGCACACAAAGGAAACACTTTAAAAGGCGAGGGGATGCTATTCGCTTTAGTTTGCATGTTATGCGATGATTTGAATAAAATTGTGTCTTTATTTAATAACGTAAAGATTTTTTTAAAATACATTTCGTTATCGTCATGTTAAGAGATCTTATCTTTATATACGATCTCTAAGCCGTTAACACAAATTGCCTAAATTTCATATAGTCATGCAGCATAACAATAACTATTTTCGGTTGACAAACTGAGTTTAAGATTTGGTTATTTTTACACTGGTATTTTATTAAAGGCATTTACGTACTGTTAAAAAACTATCGTGTATTGAAACTGCATTCTGACTTCAAATTGTAAAGTAACAGCTTTTAAACTGTTTGATGTGCAACTACTGATGCACAAACGAAATCACAAACATCCGCAAAGCGCAAGTGGATTAAAATAAAGAACAATTTTAAACTGTTAATGGTTTTTTCAATGCCTTTTTCAATTTGACCGACTTTCCGAAAGAAGGAAGTACTCAATTATATGCGTATGCTTTTTTTTCATATGTTACCTAGTTGTTCTGCTCCTATTGCCTTGATTTCATAATGATCATCATCTATTTAAATGGAAGGTAGTAGCTGTCATGTGGTTACATTTCTTTTTTGAATTTTATGATCGGTAGTGTTATAGATATTTACGAAATTAATATAATTAATATAATATAACGAGAAAATTACAGACGCTGACTTCACATTAAGATTTAAACTTTGTTGTACATAATTGTATTTCTAGAATATATAGAAACACTTACGCACCGAATAGAGTTCTTTTGGGAAGCCGGTCAAAAATAGTTATAAGATGTATTCAAAGATCATTTGAGGTAATATATTGTAAGCATATCTATATGCATAAAAAGTTTTAAACAGGACATTTTAATTAAATAAATACCTAAATAGATATATATTAAGGTATTTATTTAATCAAATTGTTTTTAATGTAGCGGCTGAAACGCGCGGCTATTTTGCACCCTCTTATATTGCTTTAAATAGTTACACACTGTTTAAAGTCGATCATATTTTTTTAAGTTATAGATGTTTTAGAAACAAAAAATTACGGAATCATTAATCGAAACCTTGTTCAAGTCACTGTGATCGCTTCGCTACACACCTTAATTTGAAATCGACCTATGGATCTCCAGTCAAATAGAGATTTAACCGATAAATAAAAATAAGATACAATTCGCTAATTGAGTAATAATATTTATACATTTAGACAACCATAAATTATTATTGAATTGATACAGGCTGAATATGTTTATCTTTTTTTTACTTTGCCTACCTAACATTACTATTTTACAAAATCATGGTAGCTTGTATGTTTAAATATTTTATGTCTAGTGCTCCCTAATAAAACAATATTTATAGTCATCACAGTCATTTAAATAATTTTTTAAAAATTACCCTACTAATTTCAATAAAGTCATATATACCAATGTTATTTTTTAATCATTTTATCACACTAAAGCTAAATAAAAATGTTCAGAAGAATACTAAAGGAAAAGAAGTAAATGAAAATTTTGTTAAATACAGGCGTGTGAAGTAGTGGCAGAAATCTAGTAATGAGTTTAATAATGGAATTAAAAAACTTTGAATTACAAAACGTCTTCGCAGACACATTTTTATAAAACTTTTATTGAATCTCAAATCTAACTTCTTACATTACAAGAAATTTTATTTTTAATTACTTTGGGAGCAAGCGAGGGTTGTATCTCTCACAAGAGTGCTTTTTTCTTTCTTTAATGAGGTAAATACTCGTAACTTGAAATCATAAGGTTGCAAAAGATCCAGACCACGTAACTTTGAAAGCAAAGGTTTTCTGTGAATGTCTGAATTTATGAGTGACTACTTAATTTACCGGGCGTGATTTTTTTTACTTTCATGACTTTTTCGTCCAAATTATTATATAATGATCACATTGTTAAGAATTTAAATAAGGCGTAGTAAATTAAGAAAATAAACATTGTTTTAAACAGTTGATTATAGCTAATTTTTTTTTGTTTTCTGCTGTTAATTTTAAGTCCATAATTTGTCTTGCCTATTTATTTCGTTATACATCACTTAATAGCATTCGAAAAGATTTTTGATTTTGTTGAATGAGGCCTGAGTTGCGAAACCTTTTTGGTTCATCAAAAACTACAAATTTGTGATGCACCAAAAAGGTTTCGACGAATATTTTGTATTTTGAAGCTTTCCGTATTCAAGTAACTTTTTTCTTTTAACTTTAAGATCAAAATAAAAATTCATATTTAAATAAAAACACTTAATTGCATAAAAAATCCATGGCCGATGGTAAACAACGTATAAATTCGTATAAGCGAAACCGACGTTACGATCGCGTTTATTGCTTAAACTTTATTTCTAACATTTCAGGCTCTTTCCAGTTTCCAAGATCACACACCACCTTGAAAAATTTTCAGAAAGTGGATTTAATATGCATAGTAATCGCGTAGATAAATGAAATAATATTTTGCGTATTTCCTTTATCAGTTTCAGGAAAAAGGGATCAAACGGAAATATAATAACGCAGCGAAATTATTATAAGGAAATTTGTGGCTTCCTTTAGGATATATTACATCCGGAAAGCAGCTGCAAAGGACAAAATTTTGTTTTCTCATTGCATAACAGTGTAAAATCACTTTTTTCAGTGGATTTTTGGAGTTCTACAAAGAAATATCGAATAATTACTAATGTAAATATTTACTAATTTATACAGACTAGGATGATTAGTGTCGTATTAAATCATCAGTTTGTTCAAATATGTATTCAGAAGTTATGGTCAACACTTTTGGTCTTAGTGAATCATTTTTAGAGTCCATTTTTGGAATTCTACAAAGAAATATCGAATAATTACTAAAACATACATTTACTAATTTAGACAGACTAGGATGATTAGGGACATTTTAAATCATCAATCTGTTCAAATATTTGAGAAACTATGGTCAACATTTTGATCTTAGTGAATAATTTATAGAGATTATGTATATGGATTACATTTAAATATACGGTTTTTTTTTATATATAATATATGTATGATATTTACGAAATTACTGAACACCTAACGATTTAAAAATTAAGCGTTTTAGTATTAATTGAGTCTTGAAACTATTTACGGCAAAAGAACTGTTTTTTTTTTCACTGATAATTTTTCATTACCATTTACGTACTAATATATATGTAATTGTATACTATAGGGCTGATGCACCCTGCATGTCATAGAGAGGGCTCTGTAAGCATCGTTGATATCCGATGACGTTTGTTTACTATGAACCGCACCCCATATAAGCCTGGTGTTTGCCGTTTTTCTATATTAGGAGAGTAAAATATAATTATAAAAACCATTAGTATTATAATCACTCAAAGTAAAAGTCAATGTCAAATTGTAAAACATTAATTATTCCCAATAAAGAAGTGTACTAAAGTCAATTTTTTTGCAATAATAATTGCCTACAATATTTATTTGAAACATAAGAGATTATTATTTTACTGATAAAAATCAAATACTTCTGTTTGAGCTAACTTCTTTCAGTTATTTGGTTGGTAGTTTGGTTGGATGGAACATGTAATGTTCATCAAGACTAGGATTATAGGTAAATAACTTGTATACATAGTGACTTTAGTGAATTTATTTATAAATTGTCTTTAATGTCTCACTAAACTTATTCTACTTACTCTGTATAATAATACTTCAGATGCAGAATATTTGATCATTGATAAATATTTTAGGCTTAAAATAACTTGTTGAAAAATAAGTTATTTTAATATCTTAGTCAAAAGTTTGATGATTAAATGCACCATTCTGTGCTTAAAAAGCAGGCTAAACCTAAAGGTAACAAAAATGAATTACCTTGAGATTAAATTAATAATTCTGAGTACTTAAACCATATGGTTTAAGTTTCACTACCTCTTTAACATTATTCACAGAACACATTTTAGGCTTATTATTATAAATAAGAAGGCAATCACATCTTTTTAAATGATCTCGAGCCCACATCAGAAAAAAAAATTTAATATGGTCAATATGTTCTTTGAGCAAATATCTTCAGTATGGTTGAAAGCTAAAAGCTCATGTTAATTAAATTTATAACATATTTAATTAAGGTTGTATCCAGGAGCATAAAAATTGCAGTAAATCTTCTAATACTTTTTCTTTTTTTTATCTATTGAATTGAAATCTTCTTACCATGTCTAAGACTTTGTTCTGAGACATTAACAACACTTAAGTGATCTATGGCTTTTGTCAGAGATTGTATTAACATTATAAACTACTAATAAAAATTTGCCAAGTAACATAAATGTTATATATTTGTTACTCTTATAGACATTTTTAATTTGTTAATTTTCCATACCAAATACTTTTTAATCTTGGTTCCTGAGATGCTGAAGCTGTCTGAGCAACAGATCTCCTACATAAAACAGATTTTAAGCACTATTTTATCTGCAGCCTTGTCTATTTATCACTTACCTTTGAAGCTTTATTAATAGGATTTTAATTTGAAACAGGTTAAATGTGAATAAAACTGGAAATGGAAAAAATATAAGGGATATCCTCCCTTAATTAGAAATTTCATCCTATTCAATTGAAAATACAATAACACCAGTCCACTTAATTAGGTATTTCAAGTTACTGAGCTAATTTACAAACCTGCCTGGTGGTATTATCTTTTGTTGTACAAAGATTGAATAGTCTGCTTAGTGGTGGTAATTAATATGATTCGAGCAATCTTCCCGATTATTGTAGCCTATTATAATTTTTCTATACTTAGAGTATACAGTAATATTTCCACTTAAGAAATACCTTAAGCATTGCTCAGTTACAGTTCATGACACAGTTCCGCACAAGCCTTTCATAAATGTTGGTAGTGGACCATTTTTTTTTTATCACTGAAAAGCTAATATTTAATAATGTAGTACACCTTCCGTGCAATCACCAATTTACACAATTTACAATTTAAAATTACTTACTTTTCAGACAATTGGGTGATCGGCCCAATTTGCCCTAACCTCGACGACCTCCGGTTTCTAAAGCACACGCCTCTACCACGGGCCTAAATTTATTTAGTTTACTTTAAAGCCATAATTCGATGCGAGCTTTCTCATTTATGTGCCGGTCTATTAAATTAAATATCAATTCATTCATTTCATCATTCATCATCAGCCTTTAATAGTCCACTGCTGGACAAAGGCCTCCCCTAACACACCCCTATTTATTAGAGGACTTTGGACCGTACCCCAACTGCCTCCGTAGCCTAGTGGTATAGGCGTGTGCTTCAAAAACCGGAGGTCGTGGGTTCGAATCCTTCGGGGACACGACAATTTTTCATTGTCGTTTCCTTGTTGGTTAGGGCAATTTGGGCCGATCACCCAATTGTCTGAAAAGTGAGATTATCCATGCGTCGGATGGGCATGTAAAAAGTCGGTTCACCCACAGAACCCGCATTGGACCAGCGTGGTGGGATACGGTCCAAATATCAATTATTTATATTTAATTACTTTGTACGTCATTAAAATTTTTTTGCTAATATATTATTTTAAATATTTGATTTTGTTTACAGAACGGCTAAAGAATAACTTTGCATCTATAAACAGAAATGGTAAAACAAAACTAGCCCAGAAGCGTAATTTTATAATTTTTGAGTAACTATTTCGCACTGCCGATGACAGCGTTATAGGATGCTAGCAGCTCGTTGTGATATCTCGGAAATGGAAAATGTAACGTTAGAGGTAATGTTACATAGCAGTATGCAAATGTATAGTGATTTACAATGATGGTATCATTGGTCTCGTTAACTGAAGAACTAAAGGGTGTGTTTGTGGTATAAATAATTTAGGGTATGTTGTACCCATACCTACTTTCAACATTATCTTGAGGTTATCTTCTTATTTATAGTTACAAACAATTTAAGATTTTCTAAGTTAACTTTTGTAGTTCAAGACGAAAGGCTTTCTGTATCCCTGTATTCTAAGGGGTTAACTCTATGAGTTTTGTTATTTTTCGTATTTCTCTACTCTCCTCTCTTTCTTCTTCTGGAATTAGTTAATAAAACGGTTTTGTGATCTTTATTAAGAAAAAAACTTAACTATTTTTTATTGTACCAAAATTACAAGATAAATGCATACTAGTTGCAAAAATTTGTATTTAAAAACCTCAAATTACAATTTTATCAATTTATACCAATGATTTGAAATTATGTAACCAGATTTCCCATCAATAATGTTACTACAAAGGTTACATTAAACTATATAAATACAAAAACTAAGTACCTCATAAATTGATTTTTCTATTATAAACTGCATTTATATTCATGCACAATAATAAGCAGTTCATTTCAGAAACTGCTTTTCAACAGAGAATTTACGAGTAAATATGCATGTTGTTGGTTTAGTTTGATGATTTACTGATAGCATAAGAGTTATTACTATACATCAAGCTTTTAATAACAATCTTAATTGGTTTTAATTACTTGGATTTTATTTTAAAGTTATGTAGTCATATGAAAAACATTTTAAAGATCTATTCATAAACATAATACTGTTAGTCGTGTTATTAAAAAAGTTCAGTTGTCATTTATATGTTCAGTTAGTATCATATTTATTCAACATAAACATCTGTAACAACAATTGTATAGTAGAGTTGTAATGTACGAGTCTCATTATAATTCTCAATACAGTTGAACGACAAACAATGTATTGAACCGCTCCCGGGTTCAATAATGTTCTTCGTGATGGAAATAATTGAATCATATTTGCTGTTTCGTTTACACGGAAGCCAGCTTGTTGTGTATCAATCGTACATCAATCTCAATATAGTCGTCATTTGTTACAAATATTTCTTATAACAAATTAGGACATTTGCTTATTGACCCTTTGATCTTTGATCATAACTTCGTCTATACTAAATATGTCATAATTTAGGGTATTTAAATATACCGTGAATTTATCATCAACAACGAATGACGTAATGTTTTCAATACGCCGCTTGATTGACTAGCATTATCTCATAGTAACATTCAATATTTAAAAAAAAATATTACACTCCTTTTGTTGTAACGTTATTCAACACATTGCATCGATATATTTGTTCGTTCGCTTGCCTTGAATATGAAGATAATAACTTAAGTGTTATAAAATAATACTTAAATTAATCATTTGTTCACGTTGAGTGATCTTTTGAATAAGAGTTTCGTTCTTAATATTGAGCAATATTTCATTTATAGTTACAAACAATTTCACGATTGTATCGAATAATTTTATTTGGAAATCGGGCGATAAAAAAATTAAGTCAAGAAATACAAAAATAGGAAAAGGGACTTAAAACTAAGGATCTAATAGGAAATAAATATATTTCAATTGTAAACTTTTTAATTATTTTAAACAATTTTCGTGGTCAACTGCATAAGGAATAAAATTTACATAACGCTGTCTTTTAAATAATTTAACACTTTAGGTATCTAATAACTGAAACTTTACGAATTACCAATTGAGGGGAACAGGGTCACTCGTAATGATTTTATTGCTTAAAAAAGCATTTCCTATTAGTTTTTACGTAACCTGCCTGGATCAATGTTAGCTACACCTATATTCCAAAAGATTTACCGATACGAACATATTTATTAAAAATTATACGTTAGATATAGTCACCTAAATGTGCAGCCGTTAATATAAATCTTAAGTCGACTTTCTTAACCTATTTATGATAACTTCCTAAAGTATTTTATGACTACCGCAGAAAACTGAAGCTCGTAAAACTGTCCATGTATTCATTTAATAGCCGATCAAATTCCAAGCAAAGTAAAAAACAATATTTTATGTTATTTATGAAATAAAACTGAAAATTTTCACAAAACAAAGACCGACTTCAAATCGATTGGCGTAATATTGAGCTATTAATTGTCCATTTGTTGAGAGCATAGTAAATATAAATTTCAGACTTATTCAATTTTTCATGGATGCCATTGTCAGAACTGGACCAAACTGCTATGGGACCAACCGGAAAGCACCAGCTTTAAAATAAAAAAAATCCAAATCGGTTCACCCAGGTGAAAGTTTTGAGGTAACAAACATAAAAAATACAGACAAATTGAGAACCTCTTCCTTTTTTTGAAGTAAGTTGACTCTTTATTTTTTGTAGTTTCTAATATCAGTTGATTTGTTGAGTTGTTCGAAACCTTCTAACACCGCGAAAAAGCGTAACATCCGTATAAAAGTTACTAAAAAATAAACATAAAACTTTTCTCTGGCTAATGAACTTCAGTTCAATTGCTTTCGTATTACAATAAATTATTTTTACCGTCTCGATAGATCGACTACTTCAAAATGTACTGCGGATCGCTCGAAACTGTGGTCTATCCACACGAGTATGTTTAAAATTGCTTAAAAGGATAATGTTTTCCATTTTAAAGCACATAAATTATTAGTGACATTATTAAATGAAATGACTTTTTACGACACGGTCACGAGGTAGACTGACCACTGCCGCTGGAAAGTGTTCGAAACGTCGGGAATTTAAATATGTAAAATAAACGCGATAAAATCCGTAAAATGTCATTTTATTTAATAATGTATAGTATTCACGTGAATAAAAAAAATAATTATTAGTGACTAATTTTTAAAAACCTCATTTTTCCGATATTATAACACAAATAAAAGCTATAAAACGAATGTGGATATTTTTACTTTGATTTTCTTTCTTTAGAATGTGCGCACGATGTTGGCGAGGTAGACTTTCTAAACTTTATCTGTTTATATAACTACTTAGGTAAAATATGTAGTTAACAAATATTTATTAAGTTATTATTAATAATACAATGGACATTAATAGGCAGTTGTTGAATTCAAATACAAAAGTAAGGTTTTATTTACAACATTTTGATTCGATAAATCAATCATGTTACATAGTTACGATTGATTATTGACTGCTATATAGTTTCAATGAAGCTCTAACAATATATAAGCTTCCATCACAAGAGCAAATGTCTATGAATAAACTATTCAAATTACGGAAACGTAAAGCGGGAACAACTCAAACTATTATTTGTTGTTGACCTCGATCGGTAACTATACTGAAATTCGAATTATACTTCAAACAAAATGGTTTCAATTCTATAGCAGAACGCAAACTTTCAAATAAATTAAAAAAGTAGGTATTAACGAGCCTGATGAATAGCATTCAGTTCTGCTAAAGACATTTAACAAGATTTATTTACTATGTGTGGCGAGGTGTATCACTCCTTTATTTAGTTGATATTTATTAGACAAACTAAGTAGTTGTTTTATGAAATTATACATATTTCATTAAATAAAATTACTGTGTTTGATTTATCTATTTAATCTGTTCGTTGTATTTTGAATAACTTAAATATTTCAACACCTGTTTGCATTTGTAATGACACCTACATTTTAGCATAATTACCATCATCGATCAATCATGAATTGTCTAATTCAGCTACATTATAGAAGACTTTTAATTGACTTTAAGGGAACAATTTTATTTATATACTTACGTAAACGAAGCCGGCTTCCGATTCCTAAAATAAACTTTGAAAATGCTTTATCCTTTTCAATGTTATATTCTTTCGTTAATTTGTGTCACAAATACTTGAAAAATCTTTCAAGGTGAGGGAAATATCATATTTACTGAAATATATGATAAATAATTCACAATATGGTTAAAACAATATTTCGGCAATTAAACTAAACTGAAACATAAATATAATTGCAAGTATGACATGATATTGTTGCTATATTTTAATCATCAACCATTGTTAGTCAACTACTGGACATAATCTTCCTCTAATGCACGCTTTCTCCATTACGGGGTTTTTGGACCGTATCCCGCCACGCTGATCCGATGCGGTTTAGTGGGTAGACCGACTTTTTCATGCCCATCCGACGCATGGATCATATTATTTCTGACACATTTGGATGATCGGCTTAAATAGTCCTAAACAACCACAAATGAAAGATAACACAAAGTGTTTACCTACGGGATTCCAACCCACGACCTCTGGTTTATAAAACAAGGGTGAATACCGTTAGACCATGGAGGCGCTATATATTTTATATCTTATATCGTTTCTATATATTATTTGGTTTGCTGTCTTCATGATACTATATTAAATTGTATTATTCTTTAAACATCCGAAAATCTTCAATGGAATGCTATAATTTTTCATATCTATATTAAACCATACAGTAATACCAATATTTTCCCACTACCGTCCACCTCTAAAGCGGACGTTAAAATATCGCGACTCATAAAATTGTGTGAATAACTCAAATGAAATCATATTTAACCCATTACAGCAGACAACAAATCAGCGACTGAAATTAAGCGCTATGAGGCAAGCGAAATATATTTTTTCACAGCATATTTCATTCCACTTTGTTGCCAGTAATAAATCTCCTTGGTTTATGATTACTCTTTAATCCGATATTGTCGTTGTCACTTAAATGATAGTGGTTTAAATCAAAATGAACAAAATAATCCGTCCAGGGCAGAAAGCTATTAGAAAACAGATAACATTGAATAGTTTATTTTAAACATTAAGTAAGATATTCAGTAATGGTATATTTATAGGAAAAAGTATATTTATTATAAAAATGAGAATATTATTACTCATTGTAAACTAAACATTTAATCAATGAAACACGTTTTTCTACAGTAAATAAATAAGACTGCTCTTCATAAGTAAGAATTCTTAGATCTTAAGTTATTTTTCTAACAGTAATTTAATAAATGCGTTTATTAGGAGTTATTGCTTTTCGGCTATTGATAGTTCGATAGATTTCAACCCTATAATATATTATATAGCTACAGAAAACTATTATATATATTTGTGGCTGCAATTAGAAAAAATCCAACTGAGGTGATGTAAAAAATATTATAAATATTCAATACTGAAAATATTCGTTTATCTATAGTTCATTGTGATATAAAGACCATCCATAAACAAGAGTCTTCTTTATTATAAACTTTATTTATATGTCTACAAAATATTTTAATGGTCAAGATATATATATTATATATATATATACTGTCAATTTATACTAATTGCACTATTACTTTTACAAAATATTGTTAATCGTGTATTGAACAATGCTTAATTTCTTTAAGCTCATTTCTATAAATTCTGTGAAAGAATTAAATAATTAAATAAAACTGGTTGTCATTGCGCACGTTGACAAAAAAATGATCTCTCTAATTGCTGAGCTATCCATGTAGTTATTTAATAGAAATATTGATTTGAGATTACTTAATCTAGAACACATAAATGATAAAAGTTCATCATATTTGTTTGTATATTTTAAAAAAAATATTTAGCATAAGGAATAATTTTTTCTTTTAAAACTTGATAAAGACAAAACATGCTCTAATATGACATTTTAATTCTGCAAAGAAACTTTATTCTCTTTATAAACTATGTAACCACAATTAAATTAAGTATAATTATATTTACTTTACTTTTTACTTTTGGATACACCAAAATATTTTGTAAAAGTTGCCGTTATGTATACCTATCTTTAATTTCCTTTAAGCGTTGCCTATTTTACTATTATTCTCTGGAAATGAAATGAAAATAATAAATGCCAAACCTCGTTTCACCAGTCATGTTAGAACAATAACACAAAAATAAGCATTACGTTCATTTTGTCTGGTATCACATTACATTAACTTTCATCAGAAATCCATTGAATACTCGGAATGTTATTTCTCTTATATAACTTGCATAATTTATTAAATTTAAATTCATTTTATATTTATGTATCAATAAAATAAATAAGTACGTTACAAATGTCCGAAATTATTTTTTATTTACGATATGGATAATAAATAGGGAGAAAAATAAAAACGACAAAACTATGCATGTAAACTGACAATGGAAAACTTTACAAATCTATGCTAATAGTTATAGTTTTAAAAAGGAAAGATTTGTATTTTTTACGTGTGCAGATATGAAATAATTTTTAATTCCTAGAATTATATCTTAGCCTTGAGTAACATAGACTATTTTTTACCCCAGAGAATTCATTTAAAAATCTATGAGTAAAACGGATTGAGCGATTTTATTCTATTTACATTTCAATTGAAAACGTTTGTTATGATAATTATAATAAAAATAAGTTTAAAAAAACTTTTACGATATAAGTCGCTCCTCCCCATCTTCATTCTTATTGTTATGTAAATATGTAAATGTGAGGGTCCAATTTTACGAGACATAAAGCGTATATTATATTACCAACAAAATTCAATAGCCGATCCTTTCCAGGTCTAATATTCCAAATCAACAACCCTTACTTCAGAAAAATATTTTGTTTCCAACACATTCTTTAAATTTATAATATTAATACCAAAACTGAAGCTGTGTAGTACAATATAAGATTAATTTATTACATAAAAATCATATTTTTTAATTTCTTTTTTATTAGTGGCAGCGTTATGTCGGAAGAAGTTTAACATAATAAAAATTGTCTCATGCTTTATCGGAATCTAGAACGTCGGGCACTGTTATTGGTTAAAAATCGCAAGGAGATTGACGTTGGTCTATTAATCAAAAAACCGCACACGAGCCACGACCTGCTAGAGAATCGAATGTTTGTGATTCGATTGTCTAGCTAACGAGTTAGATCGACCCGGGTCGCAAGAAATGATCGACTGACACAGCCCTAGTGTTTATATAATATGTATCAAAATATGTATTATAAACTAACTAACAAAAATATAAAATATTGTCATTAATGAATTTGGAGAGATACAACTACTGATGTGAGTTAAAGATAAACCAAAGATATAGTTTAGCCAAACAAGAAACAGAATTGATGTACAAAAATATAAAGACGGACGTTGTTTATTTACACTTCGTATTTTATTTGATTTTAACAAAAAGAGTAATTCTTAGTCCGTGCGTACGAAACCTTTTATTTTGAATGTTTACAACACGTAATGGCAATATTCTTTTATTTATTATATGCTTGTTTAAGTACAGCCCTGTTGCATACTTATGTTCAGGTTACATTGAAAAATAATACATAAAGCCGTGCAAGGGCGAGTGCACAATGCCGTAGGATTTTACTATCGTATTCATTAGTGGGGAAATAGACTGACGGGTTCTGAATATAAAAATTATTTCAACATCATCATCAGCATGTGCTAGTCCACTACTGGATATAGGCCTGCCCTAATGCACGCCTTCTCCTTATGGGGGCTTTTGGAATGTATCCCACCACGCTGGTCCAATGCGGGTTTTTGGATGGACCGACTTTTAACATACCCAGCCGACGCACGAATCATCTTACTTTCAGACCGACTCGGCCACCACCACCCAGATCGGCCCACTTTGTCCTAACCAGCTAGGAAACAACAATTAATATTTGTTGAGTCTCCGCAGGATTCGAACCCACGACCTCCGGTTACTAAAGCTTGAGCCTATACCACTAGGCTACGGAGGCAGTTAAAAGAATGTAAAATGCAGTATAATTTATGATATTGGTTCTATGTAAGTTTTCTTCGGGCCATGACGGTTACGATACTTAACGATTTTGCGTATACGTATCTTTAAGGGTTCAACTTAAATATTACAAATATATATTATGGAATTATGCATATTTAAAAATTAAAATATGGCAAACATGTTATGTGAACTGATAATGATAGAAATGCATAACTTTGTTTGACGTTCAAACTAACTAACTAAACTAACGAAACTCAAATACAATTCACTTATTATAACAATACTTTGTTTACCTCCTTTTCACAGGCTCTAATAGGATTAATATATTTGTTATATTTCAATTGTAAACTTTTTAATTCTTTTAATCAATTTTCGTGGTCTATTGCAAAAGGATTAGTTTCCTTAACGCCTATTAACGAATTACCCATTGAGGGTCACTCGTAATGATGTCATTGCTTTTAAAAGTATTTCCTATTAGTTTTTACATAACCAGCCTGCATCCTTGTCAGCTACACCCATATTCCGAAAGATCGACCGACACGAACATATTTACTGAACATCATATATTAGATATAGTCACCTAAATTTGCAGCCGTTAAAATAAATCTGCAGTCGACTTTCTTAACCTATTTTATGATAACTTCCTTAAGTATTTTATGACTACCGCAGAAAACTGAAGCTCGTAAAACTGTCCTTGTCTTGGTTTAGTAGCCGATTAAATTCCAAGCCAAGTATAAAACATTATTACATATTATTTATTAAATAAGAATACATAAAAGATTAAATTTTTTCATTTATCCTTTTAAGGCACAATTATAAAGCATTTAATAGACAGCATGTATACATTCATCTTTTGAAATCTTCATGATTGAGAATTCTTTTGTTATGTAACACTTTTTGATATATACGAACACTAGCTAATACCAGCGACTTTGTCCGCGTAGAATAGCGTAATGTATTTGAATACAGTGTACAGTAATTAGTAAGGTATATTAATTGTATGTGTCTGTAATTAGTAATAATTACTTTATTTTCCATTTCTATTTCTTTATTTATGTTTTTTCTGGAAATCTATCCTAAGTATTTACAAAAGTTCATCAACTATGTTAAGGCAATACAATAGTTTAGGTGGTAAAGACGGATAGACAGACAGAATTACTTTCACATTTATGATATCATTATAGATAGTTTGGGCTAACAATTAAAATACGAATTTAACAACTGACATGCAATACCCTAAAAAATTGTACGGAGTATACAATTTTTTTGTGCTGGAAATTCACATCCCTCTCTTTTTTAATTGCGAATTTTTGTTATCGTAAAACCCGTTTTGCCTGTCCATAATTATAAACATTCGGCTAAAACCTTTCTGACAATTGTTTCTGATTTAGCAAATAGTTGCTTCCATGTGCGTGATGCTGTATTTTATACCATTTGTAAAGTGGTCACGTGCCTAGAGCGGATGATGTGAGCCAATCTCCTAAACATAAAATTACAAAGCTACCTGAAAATTTCATATCTATTGAACACGGTTCAAGACACAAAAAAACATCAAGTAATTGTACTTATATATAAACGAAATCTCGTATAAAAATAAATCTACGCGATATTTTTATAGGAGTTCCCGTTTTTGAATTCACTGATCACGATATCTCTGAAGCTGTAATAAGCGTGGCTAAAATATTTTCTGCAAACGGCTAAACAAAACTTATTCCGTATTAAATTTTAAACGAGTCTTTAATTTTGTTTTTCAATAATTTAAATTTTGTTATTACTACAAGTATTTGGAAGAAGATAACACAAGAGTTTTAAAGTATCTTTGTAGTTGGCAGATGAAACCTAACATTGACTTTTAATTACCTTTATAATTTTTTATGCAATAACGACAAATTGCTAAACTTATAGAATAGCGAAATTATCAATTATATTAAATAATGATGTATCTTTATCCACAATAATATACGTTATATTATAAAACATGATTGGGTGTAATGATTGCACAGATATCTTATACATTACATTTTTATTTAGGATTACTTTTTATACTATACCTTAGCGTATATATAACCTAAATATTAAAAACTTCCCATCAGATGTTATCTTTTATAGCTTCCACACCGCAACCGCTACAATTTTGTTACATTGCATGAAAATGTTAAGAAACGACGTCTTCCAATTACGTAAATACATCCGAATAAGAAATTAAAAAACGCTATAACTTTGTATTCTTTATTTTCTTGATAGATAAGTTTGAAATGTATATCATATTTATGAATTATTATGTTATAAGCATTAGTCATATTTTTTACTAAAATTTTACTTGTTATACATACTTTAAACATGTTTCTAGACATGCATAAAACTGCGTTAATTGGTAGTTTCTTAAAATAGGTTTTTCATGCAATTGTCTAGGAATTTCCGCATTTACAATTTAAATTTCTGATATCTTCCGAGATTCTTTGAAGATTGTATGCTGTATCAAATATATTTGATAGTAGTTTATTAACTATTAACATTTCGGTCCCTTGCCACTAACTAAATTATGGAAAATTTTTGTCGAGTACAGGTATTTTTATTTCGCTTCCATGTAAATATTATTAAATTAATATGACATACTCATACTCATCATCAGCGCCTGCTAGTCCACTGGGACTAGCAGAGGCTGATAGACTGATAGAGTGCAGTAGGGAAAGCCCATGTCCATCAGTTTGGACATAGGCCTACCCTACTGCACGCCCTCACCATTAGGGGGTTTGTGGACCGTATCCAAATACATATCATAAAGTAATGCTGTAAATAGTTTTTTCTTTTTTGGTTTATTATAATTTAACCTTTACATTTCTGCAAATCGTGGGATGAAAATGGCTCCAAACAACATCTTCGAAACCCAAGCCAACCTCAACTACACTTGATGCACCCTGCTACAAAGTTCGGACGAGACTCTTACGCACCATCCACCAACCCGCATTGGACCAGCGTGGTGGGATACGATCCAAAAGCCCCTAATGGTGAGACGTAAACGCCCCGGCCGCCAGTTTCCATTAAATTTGCTATTTTTGGCCAAGGCGGCGGCCAAGGTAACGACAGGGTGGGGGGTGCTAAGAATCCCTAAGAGTGCGTGGGCCGCTAAAACATACTTACTATGGCAACTTACAACGGACGCAAGCTACGGGTTGAGTCTCATTTAGCCCAACTGGAATTGAGTGAAGTCCGTAGAGAGAGTGAGGATACTCTAACCCTGAACCATCACAGGGCGGAGTTGGATTCTTGTCGAAAAGCCTCTTTGAGTTTGAAAGAATTTGAATTCCTCATTGTAATTGTGTGTCGGCGAGGTTGCGTACCTAGACACATGTAAGAGAATGTTAAGAATCTTTCATATACCACCAAGGCTCACTTCAAGAGTACATGGTATGCAGCGAATCGATCCTGCGATCATATGGTTATTGGAGCAGCATGATAGGGGCAAACTTCAATTTTCTCGAGCAAGTGGGGCTGTTCTTAACCTCGTTCTTTAAGAAATAGTTCCAAAGGAAATGGACCAAAAATTAAGTCGTCATTATATCAGTTGACAAAATGATATTCAGGGATGTCTCAGTGATTAAGATTGGAAGTGATCACAGACTTCTGAGAACTACTGAATATAGATTTTAAGCTTTACTCAAGATTTAATAATTCCCGCCCTAAAATGCTATGAACAAATATTTTTTAAAAGAGAAAGAATTTAGGACTATTAATTTAATTTAATTTATAAAATTAGGGTTCTTCTCAATAGAAAACGTGAGTATAGTAAAGACACAAAGAAAGCTTTAAAAGTGAAGGAATGCCATTCACTTTAACTTGCAAACTTAGCGATGATTTGAACAAAATTTTATCTTTGTTTAATAACGTATTGAAAATTCTTAACAATTTTCGTTATCGTCATGTTAGGCGAACGTCCTTGATATACGTTCGCCTTACATGACGATAAACGTTAAAATTACCTAAATTTCATATAGTCATGCAGCATTGTCACATTTTTAAAGTAGTGTAGTAAAGCATTTAAAAAATAAGACTTTTGGAAATGGTTCTAAAGATATGATGACCTAGATTTTTAGATGGAATAATTTTTCAACAAATAGCATAAATTAAGTAACAGTTTTAGGCTCTTATTGCCCTAGCAACCTTGGGACATTAAATGTTACGTGTTATTTATTTAATTGCACTGTCTACAGCACCCATTAAACCGGAAACCAATTTACTTAAAATTAGCAGCAATTCATTAAAAAATAATTGCGGTACTTCTTTAGTCGGTAACTTTTATCAAGGGATGTTAAAATTCAAAAGTGGCTATCAAAATCTATTTCAGTATGTTGGTCTGCGTCAGTGATGCTATGTTTATTAAGTTCTCCAAAGTATTCTGAGCTTTATATATAATTGAATAAATAAATTAAGTAAATAATAAGTTACTTGCTACCCTAAAGCAAAACAAAATTACTTGAAACGTGAATTTACAGAAATATAGTTTATAAGTATTTAAGTTACAACTAATCAAGATTTACCTAAATACATCAGCTTTAAACAATCGTCATTAATGGAATTAAAAACTCCCCTTTACTTACTTTTTTACTTCTGCAAAAACTCCCTTTGAATATCTAATTTTAACTTACTACGTTACAAGAGATTACAATTTTAATTTCTTTGAGTGCAAGCGAGGTCTGTGTCTCCCACAAGGGTTTTTTTCGGTTTTAAGTAAGTTAATTATTCGTAACTTAGGATCATTAGGCTGCAAAATATTCAGACCAGGTAATTTTAAAAGCAAAGGCTTTTCTAAATGTCTGCATTTATGAATGATTACTTATTAAGTAATCATCACACGGGCCGAACTTTTTGTTTTTATACCTTTTACGTCCAGATGTTTACAATAATCGCATTGTTAATATTGCAATAAAGATTGTTTGTTCTTATCATTTCTATTATTATTGTATTGTTGTTAATTTAAGTCTATCATTGGTTATGCTTTTAATTTTTTTATCTATCAATTAAATTAATTTTGTAAAATGCGACTGAGTTAAGAAACCGTTTTAATACATCAAAAAATTTTATTATTTTGTTATGTATTGCAGCCTGCTTTTATGTACCGAAAAAACATTATTTTCTTTTAATTACTCTAAAGAATAAATACGTAATTTATGTAATATTATGTATATAATTAAAAACATTTTGCGGCATAAAAATTACACGGGCTATGGGATTACGTTCTGTGTTTAAAATCCGCTTTTTTACGGATCTTTTCGCGTTTATTATTTAAATTTTTTCCTCACGTTTCAGCTTCTTTCCAGTGTCCAAGATCACGGGCCGACTTAACATGAAAAATTGCCAAAAATTTTATTTAATGAGTATAGTAATCGCGTAGATAAAAGAAATTACAATTTACGTATTTTTTTCAGGAAAAAGGGTTCAAACGGAAATATAACAATGGAGCGATATTATTATACGAAAATTTGTAGCTTTCCTTTGAGAATAAATTACGTCTTGAAGGCAGCAAAAAACAAAATTTTGTTTTCTCGTTGCTTAACAGTGTTAACTTACTCTTTCCTGTGGTTTTATTTAGAATAGAACAAGGAAATGTTGAACAATTGCTAATTTGAATATTTACAAATTTAGACAGAACAGAGAGACTGGGAGACACTTTAAATCATAATGCGGTACATAAAACTCATTTCAGAGGTATTTCACCACCATACCTCTAAACCATTACCATACCTCTAAACCATTACCATTCCACTAAACTATTTTATAACCATAACATTATTATCGTATTTAATAACTGTATAAGTTTTTATAATATTTTCATACTTAAGAAGTAAAGTATATGTTTTTTCGTATTTATAGTGTTATTTAAAATATTAATGTATTAATATATGTTTAAATTACTTTCTCTATTTCTACCTTACAAATATTTGCACCTTCCCACTTTTTTATTTCTACATCACCCCAAGGTTGACTGGCAGGAAAATGCCTTTGGCATTAAGTCCGCCTATACTCTTAGTGTAAAAAGTCAAAATAAATAAAGTAAGTACATTTGCAAAGGATAGTAATATTTTCTACGAATCAAGTATGTTATAATAGCTAAGGAATTTAGCGAAATATACAGCTACAGAAACACATCAAGTAAAAGGCAGCGATAGTTAATATAAAGGAATACTAACAGTTTTGTTAAGTAACAAAAAATATTAAATAAAGGGTGCCAAGATAGTCATTGCTGCTGTGTACTGCCCCCCTAATGCTGACTACTTCACTGATTTTGAATCGGTTCTTGAATCTTTGGGTTCGAAGTATCGTCATCACGTATTTATGGGGGATATTAACATAAATTTCCTTTTAACAAATTCCTCCCGTACCTGTAATATCAAGTATTAAGTCAAGCGGTTTTCATATTTTGCCTTTTTAGCCTACGCACCATAACCTCTCCGTGAAGACACTTGGCTTGCAGTAATTTTTTTTATCTAATCCTTGTATGTATCCTGCGCAAAGATTTTCTCATTACGATTAAATTTTTCTGTCCTACATGCCTAAGCTTCCTTAAATCTATCCTAAGATACTGCACGTGCGTTCCTTTAACAGATAAAATGTCCAGGAGATTAGAAAAGTTACTGAGGAAATTCATTGGGACCCATTTTTGGCCATAGAATCCATTGATGAAAAATTATAAATAGTAAATTAAATAATTTCGAATTTTTACGATGTCCACGCTCCCGTCAGTTGAGACAGCTCCCGGCTCCATAGCTAATAGAAGGCGTAAGACTGGCCACAAGGCGAAGGGATTGTGCTTTTCTTAAGTACGGACTCGGTGTAATGAAATTTAAGCCCTTTACAATTTAGCTAGAAATCAGTTCAATAACACGCCTAACGCCAACACATTCTCGATAACATTAAATTGTCTACTCCCACCAATATTTGGAAGTTTCTTTGAACTCTTGGTATTGGTAACCATCTTCTGTATCTTTAGAGAATCTAAATCAACATTTTATTGAACTGTACTATAGCGGCTAACTATAGACCTATTTCAATTCTTTCTTTCCTTTCAAAGGTGCTTGAAACCTGTGTACTGAAACAGTTTTCTAATAAGTAATAACTTCATAAATCCTCTTCAATTCAGATTTAGCACTGCTACCGTGCCCACTCTCCTTAAAGTGACTGGTGACATTAGAGATGGTATGGAAAATACCAAAGTGACAGTCTTGTTTTTAATAGATTTTTCCAATGCTTTTAAAATCGCCAATCACGATATCCTTCACGCTATTCTTAATTACTTAACGGTTTTTGATGAAGCGCTCGGTTGGTGGCTTCCTATCTTCGAAGATACCAACAGTCGATTATTTCTAGTGAAAAACGCTCGCCGTTCAAAAGACCAAGCCAATTTATCTTTTAAACGGCTCACCTCAAGGCGTTATTCTTTCTCCTATTTTATTTTCTATTTTTATAAACTTTATAACTCAAGACCTTCGATGTTCGTACCATCTATACGCCGATGATGTACAATCGTAGATCATTGTAAGAACAATTGTACTTACAGGGTACAGATGACGAACTTCCAGAGGTAATTCAGCTAGTACACCAAGAATTAGATAGCATTAAGAAGTTGCCATAACATGCGTCTTTATGTTAAAACAGCTCCTCTAATACTTTTTGTAATAATGTGAAAGTTCTTAGCATATTCATTGACTCAACACTTAGTTGGAGTTTTCAAGTAACTAGTGTCTGTCATAGAGTCTCTTACGTGCTAAGATCTCTCTACCGTTTTAAACATTTTTTCCCTGTTAAAACTAAATTTACGCTCGTGCAGTCCTTAATTTTGCCGTTAATCGACTTTAGTGACGTGTGCTATTTTGAGCCGAATGCAAATAAACTCAATACACTTAACCGATTTCTGAATAACTGCATTCCAATTCTTTTTCAATGTCTGTAAATATGACCACCCGTCGCCGCATCGTTCTCAACTTCAGTGGTTGACTATTCGTCAACTTTGATCGCTTAGCGCTCTAACCACGCTCTTTTTCCTTCTTAACTCTTCCTCTATCGACTGTGGTGACGTGTGTTTTTTTAAGCTGAATGCAGATTAACTCAATAAACTTGACCGACTTCTGAATAACAGCATACGATTTCTTTTTCAATCTCTGTAAATATGACCACCCGTCGCCACATCGTTCTCAACTTCAGTGGTTGACTATTCGTCAACTTTGATCGCTTAGCGCTCTAACCACGCTCTTTTTCCTTCTTAACTCTTTCTCCTAACCGACATATTTGTCTTCGCATTTTAAATATCTTGGTTCTGTCAGTAATAGGAATCTCCGTTCCACGTATAATCGTATTCTCCATTCCTCTACGGAATGAGCTACCCGCGGAAAATAGAATGGCTAAGAATTACCTTCTTAACCATTCTGTATATATATATAAATACATATATATGTGTAAATTAATGTGTAAGCTTAATGTATGTTGATCGGTATCCTTTTTATTAGTATTTGTATACATATTTATTATAATGCTTTTATTTAGTTCTTAAAACATCGTTTTGCTCTTAAAATAATTTGTGGTTATTCTTTCTTTACTCATGCTAACTAGCTAACTATCTCCTTACCACCCTAAGGTTAGCTGGTAGATAATGCCTGAGGTTAAGTTTTCGCGCAAATTATGTAAATAAAAATTCAGTTATTAGATTACTTTCAAAATAAATAATCCTTAGAAGATATCAAGGGTAACTGATCAATAAATAATCTACCATTTAAAAATAGTCAAAAAATATGTATTCAAATTATATATTTTACTTAAAAAAAAGTAATATAAATTTAATGTTAACTCAAAAAAGAATTTATATTTCACGAATACTTTAATGTACTGTAAATTATATTAATCAAAATGTTATTTACACGGAGTTTTTTAATACTGTAATAGATATCGCTAGCACGCGAAATCGTCTCCGCTTTGTCAATGACGTATGCCACAAAGGACTTAAGTGCTTCCTTCGAGTTGTAAGGCAATCAATGTGCATCACCCAGACCCTTACAAATGATTCAGTATTATCCCCGTAGCTTTCACGAGGCAAATAGCGTTTTCTTATAAAAACTATATAAATAAAAATAACATTCAGAGAACGAATTACATGGAATGATCTTGAAAGTTAATAACAATGTAAAGTAGTTATAATTAGTAGAAGTAGTAATATAATAAAACATATCGTCTAATACATTTTTATATTATTCTAGCCGCTGTATTAGCAACTAAAAGAGATAAGTTTTGCTATTACAGTATTATTTAATTTTGTATGTAAAATGCCGAGATCATTCCGAAAGAAGTAAAAAAGTCACACATTACTGTAATATTCCACTATACGGCAGTGTCCTAAAAGCTGCTCTCTATGTTTATTATATTTCCTGTTAGTAAATTACTTTTTATTTTTGCTAAGACACAAGCTTGTATTCATGAACCAATAAAACAAGAATTATGGCATTAAATTATATTCTTTGTTTATGCAAAGCTAAATGACACATGTAGTTACATTTTAAATTTTTACGATACGATTTTATATTTCTAGTCTTCTTTCCTTGAATATCCTAATTTGTAGTAAGTTTTTATGAAAATGATACTATTACCTCTGATATAAAATGAACAACTGACATTAAGCCGAGCGATTAACGTTAGACATTAATTACCCTTTAAATTTAACTGTTTTCCTATTATAATTACAGCACTGCTTTTCAGGAATGCACCGACATTCTATAGGATTTTTCCTATCTACTGACAAATCTGATGCTTTTGTCATATTATCCATTAAATGTGTGTCAATAAAGTGTTTATCAGACATTAAAGGAACCGTGGCAACTGACAATTTTTACACCAAAATAGTTCTTTATTAAAGTCGAACGCACGACGATTTATTTCTGAATGGTTCTTGTCATGTCATAAAATTAATAATATTACCGTAATCAGAGAAGTACTTCGGGCTTGAAAGAAAAGGTTAATTTCACACAATAGTTTGTAAAAATATTTCATTTACACAATCGCTTGCTACGGCAGAATGTCTATACTACATTTTAATTGGAAAAACCGAAAAAACGTGATTAAGGCGACATTTTTAACGTCCAAAGAGTTATTTATCTATTCTGTGGATGTGTTTAAATATACTTTGTAAAACTTTTAAAAATATTACTACTTATTTACAAATTTAACATTAATTCCGAAAGTAAATTATGTAATATACTATTGGATAAAATTTCAGACGAGTAATTTCAACAGTGTTCATAAATCTGTTTGTTTTACTTTAAAATCATAATTTGATGCGAGCGTTCTTACTTATGTGCCGGTCTTTTAAATATAAATATCAATGATTTATATTTACAAAACTGAGCTGATCCGTTTTCACTTACTTTGTAATTTATTTCAATTTATTTTGTTATACCTTATTTAAAATATTTTAATTTTGTTCACAGAACGGCTTAAGAATGAATCTGCATATATAAACAGAAATGGTGAAACAAACGAACCCAAAAGCGTCATGTTATAATTTTCAATTATCTATTTTGCACTGCCGATGACAGCGTTATAGAATGCTGCCAGCTTGGTGTAATATCTCGGAAATGGAAAATGTAACGTTAGATATGTTACATAGCAGTATGTATAGTGATTTACAATGATGGTATCATTGATCTCTTTAACTGAAGAACTAAAAGAAGGGTATGTGTTTATGATATAAATAACTTTAATGTATGTTATACCTTTGTTTTTCTAAGACGCAACTAAGCAAAATATAATAAATGGCTTTCTGTATTCTACCTAAATGCCTTCTCGATTTTTAACTTTCTCAATTTTTTTTAATTTTTGTAACACTTTTCTATCTCTCTTCTCTTCTTCTGTATTAAGTTAATAAAATGGTTATATTTATTTGATTTTATTAAAAAAACAATTTGATTGTACGAAAATAACAAGATATAGAAATGCATACATGTTGCAAATTTTGTATTTAAGAACTCTTAATTACAGTTTGATCATTTCATACCCGTGATTTGAAATTATGTAACCGGATTTCCTATCAATTATATTACTACAAAGGTTAAATTAAAACTGTATAAACACACACCTAGTATTTCATAAAATCATTTCTATTATAAAGTAGATTTATTCAAGGGAAAAATTTAAAACCATTGAAAAGAGAACTAGGCATGTTTTTTAGTCCTTTGTGCTTTATTAAATGCATAATAATAAGCAGTTCATTTCAGTAAATGCTTTTCAGTACAGAAATTTACGAGTAAATATTATGCATATTTTTGCTTTAATTTGATGATTTCCTGATAGCATATGAGTTATTTTTGCACGTCAACCTTTTTACTTCAAAATTTGGGTTTCATTTTAAAGTTATGTATTCATATAAAAAAAACATTTTAACGATCCCAATATAAGCATACAACATAACAATCCTCGTGTAGTAATTTTATGGTATTTATTTATTCTATAATGTTCATATGTAATGTTCTCCGTGATGGGAATAATTGAATCATGTTTTCTGTTTTGTTTTAATGAAAGTCAGCTTGTTACATAAACATCATGAATCACAATATAGTCGTCATTTGTCACAAATAGTTGTTATAACAAAGCACAACATTTCCTTATTAACCCTTTCACCTATAATGAAAGTTTTATCTATACTGAAGATCTTATAACATAACATAAGGGTACTTAAATATACCGTGAATTTATCATCAACTACGAAAGGCGTAAAGTAAGTTTTTCAATACGCCGCTTGATTGACTTGCTCTATCTCATAATAACAGTAAATAGAAAATAATAGATTACATCCCTTTTGTTGTAACATTATTTAACACATTGTATCGCTGTATTTGTTTCCGCTTGCCTTGAAGATGAAGATAATAACTTAAATGTTATACAATAACACTTAAATTTATCAGTTCTTAACGCACCTTTTGAATAAGAGTTTCGTTCAGTGTTTACATACATTTGATGCTCCATGCATTATATGTATTTAAACATGTATTAAAACAAAATGTAGTTCAAATCGATTATAATACCTATAAGTTAATTCAAAGAAATAATTTATCACAACGACATAAAATAAAAAAATAAACACATGATAGCTTGCTTATAGTAACCTCATCAAAGACAAAGTCAAAGTCAAAATCATTTATTCAATTTAGGCTCTACTGAGCACTTATGAACGTCAAAATTATACATTTACCACCGGTTCACAAACTCAGACCTGTCCAGAGAAAAACCGGTAAGAAACTCTAGGCCTTTTTTTTTTCTAAATAATAGTATTTACAAAATTTGACTAATACATTTTTTTTTAGTTACAGGGATTTGCAAGCGCAGAATATAAACTATTTCACACATCTTGGTCCTCAATATAATTTATTACAGAATAGTAGTCTTTTTCTATAAGCGTTGTTTTGACAACTTTACGAAAGCTCGAATCATTCAGTTGCGTTTGGCAGGCATTTATTATACATTCTATATATACCATTATACATGAAAGATTTTTGGTTCAGGTCAGTCTAAATCAGGGTAGCTCTAGGGGCTCAATTTGACCCCTGCGCGGCCTAATATCTTTTTAGCAAACATATGAATATTTTATAAAATTTCAGTTTTGTTAAAAACGTTACGTAAAGATTCCCGAGAACCCAGATTATACATTTCCCTAACAGCCTGTTTTGTAGTATAAATATTGTGTTCAAACCGGCTGCAGATCCCTTAATAATAATCCATAGGACATAAGGCTGTGAAAGTACGCGTAATAAACTAGTTTTGCAGTTGCCTCGTCAGTTAGCTGCCTGATCTTGCGTATGGCAAAGATTGCTGAACTTAGCTTCTTAGAGATTTGTCAATATGAGCTCCCACTGCATCTTGGAATCAAGAAAATCCAAAAATGTAGTAGAGCTTACGTAAGGAATGACCTCATAGTCAACTTTAATATTTTGAAAATCTGGCAACTTACAAAGAGTAAAACGTACGCATTTAGTTTTGTTCGCGTTAAGTACTAAGTTATTGGACGCAAACCAGTTTGACACAAAATCAATTGCCCTATTTGCTATCTCAACGTTATGATCATTTCTTTTTACCCTTAGCAGCAGGAAGTGTCATCTGCAAAAGGACAACTTCGGACAGCCTCTCCACTACCAGAGGCAAGTCATTTATATAGACCAGGAACAGAAAAGGTCCCAAAATTGATCCTTGGGAACACCCATCCGCACTAAGGGAGTCAGATGACAGAGTGTCATTTACGATTACATATTGTTTTGTATTGCATAGGTAAGAAGATGAAAATCAAGACCAAACCGCAGTACACCGTAATACTTTAGCTTATTGATTAATATGTCATGGTCCACACAGTCAAAGGCCTTGGAAAGATCACAAAGATGCCAATAGAATCAGCAGCGATCCTCCCATGCCTGTAGAACATGAGAGACCAACTTTATACCAGCATTTACTGTTGACCTACCTCTGTAAAGCCAATTTGGCGATCACTTAAAATATCATGTTTAGAAAAGTGTACTAAAAGTTGTTCTAACAAAATTTTTTCAAAAATTTTACTAAGTGCTAGCAGTATAGAGATTGGTCTATAATTTTCAATATTAACTGTACAACCTGATTTAAAGACTGGTACTATTTTACTGAATTTCATTAACTGTGGAATCTACAGGTACTTATAGATGCATTACATATTATGGCAATATGGGCGATATATCTCGAATTATTAAATTTATTGCCCATGTTGATAAACCCCACAAGTCTTCTGTTTTTTTTTATTTATTTTATTGAACGCCTTCACTATATCTATAGGGCTAACATCACAAAAATTAAAATCAGGAAACATTGTCTATCCATTAGTTTTAGGTGTGAAAAGGCTGAATCAGAACTAGAATTTAAGTGTTTTGTAGTTTCATGAGCTATGTTTGTAAAGTAATTTTGGAACTCATTAGCTACCTCAGCCTTTAGCTTAACAGTTTACCCTGTACATATAGTTCTAGGTCATTCTCTGTTTTGTGTTTCTACCTGTTTCCGTATTTATAACTTGCCAGGTAGTCTTGATTTTATTAGAGGATGACTTTATTTTATGATTTAAATGCATTGCCATGCCATCAAACAAACTTTTTAAATATTTTTGAGTACGTTCTCACATAGTTAAGTGAAATTTTAAATTAGATGTTAATGATCAAAATTATCGTTTTGACATAAACCCCAGTTTAAAAATTGAACAAGGATTAAACCAGGACAGCCAAACATGCCTGACTATAGATGTACGTATTTCTAACTGTAACAGACGAATAATTGATTTCTTATTGTGACCAGACGAGCTTAATAAAACCTTGATTCATTCATTCATCATCAGCCTGTGGTAGTCTACTGCTGGACATAGACCTACCCTAATACACCCCTGTCTATTAGGGGATTTTGGACCGTATCCTACCACGCAGGGCCAATCCGGGTTGGTGGGTGGACCGACCTTTTACATGCCGATCCGGCGCATGGATTCTCTTACTTTTCACACCAGTGGGTCATCAGCCCCAATTGCCCTAACCAACTAAGAAACAACAATGAAACTTTATTTAGTCCCCGCAGGATTCGAGCCCTTGACCTCCGGTTTCTAAGGCACGTGTCCATACCCTTAAACTGCGGAGTTAATTAAAATTCGGCAAAAAATCCTAAGCTATTAAAATTATAATAAGCTTACGTTATTTATATATACGCTTATCATATTTCTTTTATTTATATGCACCTACCTTTTCATTCTCCTCTTATCAAATGTTGATCTATGCTAATGTTTTTCACATTAACATTAACAAGTTCGAAATTGCACATAAAAGTGCTATAACAATAAACATATAATAATTAATAAAAGTAATATGTAATGCTTTTAATATGATTAATATTCTTTTTGGAAACTTATGTGTAAATAACATAGGTTTAATTTAATAATATACCATATAATATACACTACGATAAAAAAGACAATGTTTAAAAAAATATACACAGAAAGGGTAACAATTGAACCAATTCCAACTCGCTTATTCATCAACTGTGTTCCAGCCGAATTCATTTCATTGGCTGATCCGTGCACTTTTTTACTAGACTTTGTGTCGAGTCTAGTCGCATTCAGTTCTAATTTAAACAATTCAGTATCCTGTGACAAATTTAGTACCGTTTTAATTCATTAATAATAATGATATCTAATCTTATTTCTTATATCCCTGCATATTGCACTTCTATCCCTACTAGTACATGTTTTTTTTGTGGTTTTAGGGGGAGTTAATAACAAATATAAAACTTTTCTAACTTGAAAATACTTCAGCCTGCTGCTGTATATTTTGATTAAAAATATTAACAAACTATAAGTTAGTACTATATTAATAGATAAATTAATATATAACTTTTTTATGGATACCAATATTTCTACGATCATCTTGAATTAATATTTTTGAATACCTTCTGAATAACACTACAACTTTAGGAAAAATAGTTTATCTTCTGTATACTGCAATATAGTATTAAGCTGACGTATACTTTGTTAATGTTATAACCAACAAAAAGACTAACATTGGTAATACCTTATTGTTTACTTTAAAAATGTAAAATGCAGTATGACTTTTAATATTGGTTTTATGTAAGTCTTCTTCGGGCACTGACGGATACGATACTAAACGATTTTGCGTATCCGTGTCTTAAAGGCTTCAAATTAAATGTAAGAAATATGTATTATAGTATTTTCAAGTTATAATATGACAAACATGTTAAATAAGACTGTAAATGAGACAAATGCATAACTCAGTTTAGCATTCTTTTACGCTTTAATAACCGTAAACAGCTTTTTGAACTCATTATGGGTAAATTTTAATGACTACAATTTACATAAAAATTTGTTATGCTGTAAGAGTTAAATCATTACCGATTTAACTCTTACAGTATAACGTCAAGGCTAAACTTTTTAATTTTTTTTATCCATTTCAAAGGTTTAAAAAGAATAGATATATTTCAATTGTAAACCTTTTATATGTTTCGATACAGTCAAAACCCTTATTGGATAGGGGTTTATTAGGGGAGACCTATGTTCAGCAGTGGACTATCACAGGCTGATGTTGATGATGATGATGTAAACTTTTTAATTCTTTTAGCCATTTTCGCTGTTAAATGCATAAGGAATAAAATTAACCTAACGCTGTCTTTTGAATAATTCAACTCTTTCGTTAAATAAAACCGATAAATTTAACGAATAGGTAATTCGTTAAATTGAGAGGAACAGGGTCACTCGTAATGATTTCAATGTTTAAAAAGCATTTCTTATAAGTTTTTACATAACCTGCCTGCATCAATGTCAGCTACACCTATTTTCCAAAAGATCTTCTAATGTTTACTGAACATCATGCATTAGATATAGTCACCTCACTTTGCAGCCGTTAATAGATATATGCAGTCGTCTTTTTAACCTATTTTATGGTAACTTCCTAAAGTATATTATGACTACCGCAGAAAACTGAAGCTCGTGAAACTGTCCATGGCCTTGTTTTAATAGCCGATCAAACTATGAGCCAAGTATAAAACAATATATTATTTAGTGGCAATATATTATAAATAAATTAAAAATACATAAGCTATATAAAACATTTCGTTTTTCCATTTTAAGGCACAATTATAAGGCGCTTAATAGGCAGCCCATATACATTCATCTTTAGATATCTTCATAATTGAGAATATTATTGTTAAATACTTTTTTTGTTATACTAACACAAGCTGATACCGGCGACTTTATCCGCGTGGAATAGCGTATTGTATTCGAATACACTGTACAGTATTATAAATAAGGTGTATTAATTGCATGTGTCTAAAATTAGACATAATTAGACACGGTTTCATGGCTTCATCTTTATTTTCTATTTCCATTTCTTTATTACTGTTTAGGCGGTAAAGACGGACTGAGAGACAGACAGTTATTTTCGCCTTTATGATATTGTAACAGATATTAGTGGCTTAAAATTAAAATACATTTTGAAAACTTGACATGCAATGCCTCAAAGTATTAATGAGTATACGATTTTTTTGCTGAACTTTACATTCCTCTTTTTTTAATTGTTAACTTTTATTATCCTGTAACCCTTTTTGCCTGTACATAATTTTGAATATCGCTAAGTGTTTCTGATTAGCAAATGGTGCTTCTGCGTGTGATGCTATTTGAAACTATTTGTAAAGAGGTCACGTCCTAAGTGGACGACTGAGCCATCATCATTCAAAATTATATACATTAAATTATGTACGTTATACGATAATAAATGTTAACAACTAAAAGTAAATTTCCAGCACAAAAAAATCGTTTACCGTAAACTACTTTTTGAGGCATTGCATGTCAGTTTTTCAAATTGTATTTAAGTTTATAGCCCATATTATCTATAATGATGTCACAATAATTAAGTTAGTTAGTTAAGTTATTTGTTATAGAAGTTTTAAAGATTTTTTATCCCACTATTCAAAAAATCATTCGAGAAGATCATAGAAATTGCATCTATAAATAAGTATTAAGCTTATAGTTTGTAATATTGTTATTCAAAATAAACAGTGGACTAAAATATAATTTAAGGTTAGACAATTTTTACATTTGTTATTTATATCAACACGGTATGTCCTAAAACCACAAAATTTTAAAAAAACACATGCTCAGTAGAAATAAAAATGCAATATGCAGGGATACAAGAAAGAAGATGAGGTAACATTATTTTGAACGAATAACGAAGCTACTAAATAAGTCATATGACACTGAATTGTTTAAATTAGAACTGAACGCGACTAGAGTCGAGACAAAGTCTGGTAAAAAAGTGCACGGATCAGCCAATGAAATGAGTTCGGCTGCAACACAGTTGATGAATAAGCGAGTTGAAATTGGTTCTATTGTTACCTCTTATGTGTATATTTTTTAAACATCGACGTTTTATTTTTTATCGTGCGTATATTAAATATCGTATGGAATATTATTAAATTAAACTTATGTTATTTACACAGAAGTTTCCAAAGTATATTAAAAATATTTAAGGCATATCATATTACTTTTATATATTATTATAGCATTTTTAGTGCAATTTTGAACATGTTAATGTTAAAGTTTCTCCTAATCAACCTTTGATAAGAACAAAATGAAAAGATAGGTGCATAGAAATAGAAAAAAAATAGGTCTATAATAACGTAAGCTTATTACAACTAATTAATAATAACGTAAGATTTTTTAAAGCTCGCTAATCACAATAGGAATTCACTAATTCGTTGGTCACAGTTAGAAGTACGTACGTCTGACATGTTACCTACGTACGTCCGGCCATCCTAATTTAATGCTTGTTCAATTTTAAAACTGGGGTTTATTACGAAAATGATAATTTTAGTAGATGAAAGTTTAATATAAGCAAGATGTCATTTTTTTTTTAATTTATGACGTTGTGATAAAATATTCGAATATTCGGTTAAAATAATTTATGGGGATCGATTAGAACTTCATTTTGTTTTTATACATGTTTACATATATATAATGCTCCATTTTAAGAACGATACTCTCATTCAAAAGATCACTCAGCGTGAACAATTGATATATTAAAGTATTATTGTATAACGTTTAAGTTATTATCTTCATCTTCAAGGTAAGCGGAAACAAATACAGCGATACAATGTGTTAAATAATGTTACAACAAAAGGGATGTAATCTATTATTTGCTATTTACTTTTATTATGAGATAGAGCAAGTCAATCAAGCGGCGTATTGAAAAACTTACTTTACGCCCTTCGTAGTTGATGATAAATTCACGGTGTATATTTAAGTACCCTTATGTTATGTTATAAGATCTTCAGTATAGATAAAACTTTCATTATAGGTGAAAGGGTTAATAAGGAAATGTTGTGCTTTGTTATAACAACTATTTGTGATAAATGACGACTATATGGTGATTCATGATGTTTATGTAACAAGCTGACTTTCATTAAAACAAAACAGAAAACATGGTTCAATTATTCCCATCACGGAGAACATTACATATATGAACATTATAGATAAATAAATACCATAAAATTATTACACGAAGATTGTTATGTTGTATGCTTAAATTGGAATCGTTAAAATGTTTTTTTAACGATCTCGTATAAAGAATATAGCGATACAATGTGTAGAATTATATTACAAAAAAAAGAGTGTAATCAATTGTTTTAAATATTTAATTTTATGATGAGATAGTGTTAGTTAATCAATAAGAAATACTCGTACGTTAAAAAAGTTTTTTAGAGATGAATGAAACTGTTTTATTTTGTAAAGCTTTATTTTTGAGTTTCTAAAAATAAGTTTTTCCATGCAATTTAATTACAATTTCCGTGTTTACTGTATCAAGTATATTTGATTTGCGTAACATGGCTTATTGTTAAAATGTATTTATCTACATAAGGCACATGTAAGGTTAGCTAAACTTTATTCCTCATTGTGATCGTAGACCATTATTAATTCTTAACATTTAGGTCTCTTGCCACTAACTAATAAATGGTTCATGAATTCAGTAAAGTGTTCTGGTGTTTTTTTAACTTCCATGTGGAAAAAGTCATTCTCATGTGTTAGTCCATTGTTGGACATATGCCTCCCCTACTGAACGCCCTCTCTGTTAGAGGGTTTTTGGGTAAGACATATGTAAATACTTTTTTTTCTTTGGTTTATTATAATTTAGACGCAGTTTATTTTTATTGTACCCATATTCATTAATAGATAAAACTTTACTAATTGCCATTCCGTATATAGTGAGATGCGAGGAGCACAAAATCTTCAAAATCCAAGTCAACCTCACGTGGTGCACCATGCCGAGCAATAGACGAGACTCTGGGGAACCAAAATGGCTAATGAAAATAACAGCAACTTTGATAAATGTAAAATCGTATTACAACCTTAAAAATGAGAAAAAAATTAGACGTTTATTTTATTCATTTTTTGTTTTAATAATAACTAGCATACTGTTGCCTTCGACTTTATTTACGTGATAATATATAAAAATGTATAACTAAAGGTATAATAAAAGGTAGCCAAATTACTACTAGTTATATTGGCCATCTTCTAGTCAAAGTTACGTCAAAATCAGACTAGCCATTCTAAAGATAAAGCAGAACAAACTGACAGGCAAACAGATACTAAAAAAAATGTTGTTTTGTTCTATGTATCGGTTATATATAACAATGTGTTCAATTAAAAAAGGTTATTCTGATGTTACAAAAAGGCATTCCAATTTCATTTATTTCAATAGATTAAAAACATCGTAAGTAACTGGATTTTTTCGTTAAAACTCAGGATATATTAACGTGAATATAAGGCTATTATCCCAGTATCTGTTCCATTTCCGGTATATTATATTAAGCTCGCAATAATATTAAACACTGTCGCAGGCAGCGCGAAGTCATAACGCAACAATAATTTTATTCCACTTGAGATACTAAGCAATAAAAGTCAGATTAAAAATAAAAAGATATTTATTTAAGTTTATGAGTATTACAATTAAGAAAATCTGGATAAAGATAATACTGTTATGAATAAGCTACAACATCATCACCGCTGGACATGGGCCTCCTCTAATACACCTCTATCCATTTGGAGGTTTTTTAGACCGTATTCCAACAAGCTGGTCCAGTGCCGGTCGGTGTAAGGACCAAGCTAAAACTTCTTAATATATTTCCGCAGGAGTATTATAAATTATTTATTGTATTATTATACGAATATAATACAGATTGAAAACCATATTTTATGAAAGGACTGACTAGCAGATGCCCGATTAAATACATAGTTAATGTAACTTAATATAAATAAATCTTAAAAAGTAGTAAGTCTCGAATGTTGAAAATAATATAAAGTGTTGGAACAAAAGAAAAGGAACCCTTTGAATCCAACTTAGTAAAGTTAAGTAAGTAAACAACTTAGCTATATTCAAAGTTGGGTATAATTTTTTAACATTTAAAATATTCAGTCAATATAGCATAAATAAGAAAGTCTTTAAATTGTATTTTATTATATATATATATATTTAAAAGAATGAATTATGTACCGTTGACATTCGTTTTAAATTTGGAATGGTTATGTTTCCCACTTTCCGGAGAGCATTAACTGTCTTATACACTATTTATGTCTACTCAAAATCGTCTGATAAATTTTTCCATCAACCGTTGCTAAATGGATTATCGTTTATCCTTTTTCTAAATGAATAAAAAAATCCTCTCTACTACGGAGAAAATGCTCAATCACTTGGAAGTATATTATTTGCGTCTACTTCGATGGTTGCGCTTAAGTTTTATCTTGATGCGTTTTACGTCTTTGGCGAATTAGCTATTGCTATTGTCTTTTGCTTTTTGTCTTGTACAGTTATGATGATAAAGTTATGACATGTTAATAAGGACACTTTCACATAGTTTTTTAAAACTATTCCTAATAGTGAAATTCGGCCATCCGGACAAGATTTTTTATGTTAATGTAAGAAAATATCAAAGTCAAAACGGTGAGCTGGTGGACAAAGTAATACTTCTAATTATGTTGTTTAACAGACGATTTTTTTCGTCATTCTATTTTAATAACATCACTAGTTTATGATTTGTAACAATAGTTCTAAACCAGTCGTTGTCGAAAATAGTTTATTTTTTTAAATTGTTACCTTGTCTAGACTAACAAATAGTCACTGGCTGTATGTGTATTCCCATATTAAATTATTTTTTATCGATAACGACTGACAATGTTTGTATTAGATTAAAATTATATTATATCCAGAAGCTATATGAGCACCGGGAAAATAGGCAGAGAAAAAAAACTCTCCTTAGAATATAATTCGCTATGTTTCACGGAACTCAATTAAGTCACTTAGTTGCAGCCTGCTGTAGTTGTGAAAATTATGATAGCATCCGGTAAATATACATTTTCCCAGTGCATCCTGCATTTAAACGCTTACTAGATTTTTTTTCGAATGTGTTTAAATAAAAGTCTCGGAACAGAAAATAATATAGTTCACTTTTAATAAACAATACAGTTTTAGCATAATACGAATTTGCTCGCATTTTCCTATTTTATAATGGTTCTTATATTTATTTCAATAAAACAACTGACTTCGCATAATTTCATTAAATAGGCAAAAATAAGTGTTAAATAATAGGAGATGCGACGCTTTCAATTACTTTGATCTTTGGCCTCGTCTTCAATTTGGCGTAAATAGAACGTGTTTGAAAAATGCTTTAAAAAGCATTGGCATAAGAGAGATAGAAGTATATTATTATATTGAACAATCATGAAAAATGTTAAGATTGAATATTATCATCACTATTCTTATCTATCTGCCTAAGCTAAAGTAGAATAATTGATGCCAAAGTTTAAATCACGTATATTTTAAATGACTCACTATTAAATTTTTGTCCAAGTTTGCTAAGGGTTAATAATGTATAATGTTACAATTAATTACAGTGAAATTTTACGTTACATTTACCGACGGAAGAGGATAGGACAGTAAATAGCAACGCAAGTAATGAGATAACGCAGAATATAAAGAAAATACTCAATCAATTGGAAGTAGCTAAGGGACATACATTATTAGTCGTTAGCTCGATGGGTGCCATAAGTTTTATGTACTTTATGATATTGAGGCTGGAAGATAACGATTTATATTCGTTAAGAATTATATTAATGTCAGCAAAAAAGAAAATGTATATGCTTACTTTAATAGAGAATGAAAGAACAAATACAGACCGAAAAGTAAGTCTATCACCAATTCTCTTGTTGAAATGATCTAAAACAATAAAAACGTTCGACTTCTTTAAAGCTGAGCTTCGTTATAACTATTATAATACATTTATTTTAAAAATTTAGTTTCAGATTAAAGTGGCAAAATAGGCGCCACCTAAAATAATATTTATTTCATAACGTGGCATAGCGCGTAATTTTTTTGCTAATTAGTTGCTTTTTACATGCCCATCCGACGCATGGATCATCTTACTTTTCAGACAATTGGGTAATTGGCCCAAATTTCCCTAACCGACTAGGAAAAAACAATGAAAAATTGTTGTGTCTCGGGATTCGAACCCACGACCTCCGGTTTCGAAGCACCGCCTATACCATAGGTTGGGAGGCAGTTAGGGGCTTTGACCCACACCACGGAGTCAATGTTGGTGGTGGACCGACTTTTACATCAAATGGATAGTAAATGCCCTAAAAATAGGTGTTTAGGGAGGCCTATTCCAGCAGTGGATATCAATTGATTATGTTTTGATTTATTAACCAAACAACTGAATTGCATAATTTTAAAATAGACAATAGTGTTACATAATCTAGATGCTTTGTTAATATACTTTGATCTTAAGCGCAAGCTTTTAATTTGACATATTAGAAGTTTGAAATGTTAGAAAGACATTGGCATAAAGAGAGTAAAGTGCTATTATCTTATGAACGATCGAAAATGTTAAGATAAATTGATCACTATTCTTATCTATCTCCTTGCTAAATAGAATAATGTGATGCCAAAGTTTAAATCACTATAATTTTCAATGATCACTATTAAATTTTTCCAGTTTAAGGGTTAATACATGTAGCTTGCAATTACATTACAGCTGAAATTTAGTTACTTTCGACTGGAAGTAGGACCTCAACCTATGAACGCAGTAATAGTAACCAGAATATAAGAAAATGCTCAATCAATTGGACGTAGCTAATGCGAATACAATGTGGTCGTTAGCTCGGATGGTGCCATAAGTTTTATGCTTTCCACTGATCGATTTGAGGCGGAAGATAAGTTATATTCGTTAAATTATTAAATATCGTCAAAAAGAAAATGTATGCTTATCTTTAATAGAGAAGGAAAACAAATTACAGACTGATAGTAATCTATCACCAATTTTTGTTGAAAGTACTCTAATTAACAATAACAACGTTCGACTTTTTAATAAAACAAGGGTGCATAACTATTATAATACATTCATTTTAAAATTTAGTTTCAGATTAAAGTAGCAAAAATAGGCGCCATAAATAATATTTTTTTAAAGTGGCATGCCTGCAATTTTTTGTATTAGTTCTATTTTACTGCCCATCGAACGCATGGATCATCTTCAAATTTCAGACAATGAAATGGCCCAATTTCTAACCGACTGAGGAAAAATAAACGTTATACCATGGCTCGAGGCAGTTAGGGTTTGGACCGAATACACCAACGCGCAGGGTTGCAGTGGGTGACCTGATTTTACATGCCAATATGGTACGGTACAAAGCCCTCTAATAAATAGGGGTGTGTTAGGAAAGGCCTATTCCAGCAGTGGACTATCAAGCTGGATGACGTGAATTAGTTCTTATATTTCCAAAATAATGATTACGTTTGACAACTTACACATCGTTCCGGGAAATCTATCCTGCTTTTGGTTAAATATTTTTAAAGCTTTAACGTAAACGCATTTTTATTCTATTAGCAGATTAATGATTAGGAAAGAAATACGAAAATGATGCAAGTATGACAAGTAAACTTGATCTAAGTTGAATTATCTGATAACATTTCGCAAAATACTATAATGGGCACAATTAACATTCAGTTGATGATAACCATTGAAACAGTAGCGTTGCAATACATCATCAGCCGTGTTACTCTATGGACATAAACCTCCCTTATCACGCCTTCACCATTGAGGCTTTTGGACCGTCCCACCGCTAATGACCAATACGGGTTGGTCAGTTGGACCTATTTTAATGCTTATCCACTCGACCCGATCTTGAGCCCAAAACTTTTTTTTATAATGTAAATATGTAGAAAATGTACGTTTATCTTCCAGATCAAGTCTACCAGACTGTCGTTTTTACGAAAATATTATGTTAATATAGTACATGTAAAGACATTAACCTTTCTTGTATCTAACTAAAACACGAGGATAGTATTATTTGCTGATGATCTTCCTTAATGTTTTAAAGTTTTAAACGACATGCATGCAGTTAAAGAGATTAAATACCTTCTAAAGTGGCGCAAAATTTGCTCGAAATGCCAGAAAAAGACAAAATATTAAATTCTCAATACATTTGTCTACAAAGGAAAAAAAAAATGTTAAATTTCGACTCAATGAAGATCGATAAATGTGAAGTACTTTAAGATGAGGAAAGATAGACGTTGTTGATCAACGTGTTTCTTGGAATAACAATAGATACCAGATTGTTAGACGTGAGAGCCGGTTGATATTAGCTATTTACAAAGTAATGTCTTTATGATTCGATGTAGGAATCAACGAATCTATCAGTACTTGTCTCTTCAAAAGATTTTGAGCGGTTTATAACTGGCCAAAATCGATGATAAATTTTTACAATAGATTAAAATTTAACGTTACTTCCAATAAAAGATATGACATATTTAAATCTAATATTTGCAAAAAGTATTAAAAAATGATTTTCCAGACTTGTATACACATAAATAAATAGAAACAAACATAGATTTAATTCTTCCAGCAAATGATGGGAAGAATAAGTAAACATCTTTATGGGACAATGTAAGTTTACAACAAAATCTAGTAAACGTTCAGAATTTAATCTGTTAAATACATATTTTAAAGTTGTAAAGGAATTTATGTTACTAAAGGTTATATCAAAGTAATTTATAAGTATGCAGCCTGTAATATTTTTGAAAAATTACAAAAGACGATAGCAGGTTATTATAAAAACAATCACGTTATCGTAGTTGCAAATAATAATCAGAAACAAAAAGGGTTGATGCTTCGGCCACAACAACGTAACGCACTTAAGATAAAACTTAAGCGGATCCATCGAGCTAGCGCAAATAATGTACATCCCTCAGATACTTCCAAATGATTGAGCATTTTTCCCGTAGTTTGCCCGTCGTAGAGAGCATTTCTTGATTTATATAGAGAGAGGATAAATGATTATCCATTTTACAACGTCTGATGGAAAAAGTATATCAGACGATTTATGGTAGACATAAAAATGTTTAATAATATAACACAAACATTAAGCAAAATATGTCAGTGAGTATTTACCAAAAGTCCAGTCCTTTTTACTGCTTTTTAATATTTCAAATGATAAACAAAGTTTCTTTGTAAATATAATAACGCAATTAAACTTGACAAGTTAGTATTGTTGTAGTAATAACAATATAGTTAGTATTGTATTTGCTTTAACATATTCACTATATATTTACACGACTTCGAAATATAATTCACTCGCGCGACCCGTCCCTGCTTCGCATGGGTACTATACTTATAATAAATGCACCTACTATATTAAACATGAGCTATACATAGAGACCTTCGCCTTTAATCACTTCATCTATTAACAAAAAACACTTCAAAATCCAGGGATATAGGGACAGAAAAAGCTACTTTGTTTTATACTATATAGTGATACAATAAGTTTTCAGGTTGTTTTGTAATAATATTTGTTTCGCATCGGTTGCTCTGGGGACGTGACCACCGTATAAATGTATCAACTCCAACGGAGTATAATACTGAAGCACGCACTGAAAGCAATTACTTGATAGTGTTGCTTATTTAGCAATTATCTTATATAAGAAAAGACTTGGGAAGAGACAGCCTCCGTAAAGTAATATATTTAAGAATCTATGTTGTGTAAGTGTTTATTTAACAGATTATAAATCGCAATTAATCATTGGTTTATCCTCAACGTACAAAAAGTTCAATAACAATTTCACTTAAACAATTAAAGCTTTCGTGAGCTATTCTATAAACGGGTAAACTCACGTGAAATCGGTGTTGGTGCTGACTGCCGACAGTTTCGACCTATCGGAGGTCCTTCATCTGGAAGAGTGAAACTTCACGGTCGCTTCTTATAGAATTTAATACATTATAGAAAAATCAAACAGCGTTTATAGAATACCTTATTAGAAGTAGAATTTTTGGAATTTTATTCTACCAGTTGGTTATACTTTTACGATAAGGTATATCTATACTTATTTATAAGATGGCTCTTGAGCAAGTGCCATTTTTACATTAAAGTCAGTTTTACGAGTACCAGTTTTCTGCGGAAGTCATAAAACACTCACGACAACACATGCTTAGTTGCAAATAATCTTAAATAGCGATATTTGACATCTGCTTCAAATTTAGAAATTAAACACGATGTAACATTATATATTATTGTTATCAACAAAATATTTTCGTGTAAATTGTCAAGCGCAGTTAATGTATTATAACGATAATGTTAGTGCTTTGTTGTTTGCGTAAAGTAAAATTTTACTATTCAAAATTTAATACATGTAACTGTCACTGCCGAGACCTAGTGGTATTGCCCTTTGCTCTGCAAACTGTTAGGAAAAATTTGGATTCTTACAAAAACAACTTTGCGTGATTTTTGTTTTACATCTATCTTGTCAGAAAATCGGGTGTTCGGTCTATCCTGTGTAGGGTACACAGGAAAGACCGATTGTCTGAAAGGTGAGAGAAGGAGAAGAAGTAAAAATCATGTTATCTTTAAATAATGGAAAATAAAAAGAAAGAATTGCAACTTTGTTCAATGTAACCGTTTCCTATTAATAAATATTGGTTAACAACTTTGTGTTCATGAGGTATATGATATGATGTGACATGTCTTTGGATTGAAAATAACAAGATGATTTTTTTAATGTTTTAATAGCAGCTAGTATATTACTGTTGTCTGCGACTTCACCTGCGTATATATAATATATAAAAAAATGTAACAAAAAGTTACCTAAAAGGTAACCTAATTACTACCAGTTACATGGGCCATCTGCTAGTAAAAGCCCCGTCAAAATCGGACCAGCCATTCCAGAGATAGACACAACAAACTGACAGGTAAACATATAGTAAAAAAAGAAAAGGTTGTTTTGTTTAATATATCGTTTTATATCACAATGTGTTCATTTAAAAACTGTTACTTAGATGTTACAAATACCAAAAAAAATACACAATACCCAAGTTCATTTATTTGTATTGATTAAAAACATCGTAAGGAAATGGATTTCGTTATGAAAAACTCAAGTTATATTAACGTGCAAATTTGGGAATGTAAGACTATTATCAGCAGTACCTGTTCCATTTCCGGGATACTATACCAATCTGGCAATAATATTAAACGCTGTCACAAGCAGATCGAATTCATAACGCAAAAATAATGCTATTCCACTTGAAAGTCACATTTTAAAAAAGGACATTTCTTTTTATTAATTTTGTCTCTAATATGTTTATGAGGATTATAATTTAAATATATATATATACATAAAATACTGTTATGAGTAAGCTATGATTGCTTAATTTATTTCAAAAGGAATTACTTTATAGCTAAAATCGCATAAATCATATTAAACATTATTTATTTGATGACTAGTAAAGTATATTTCAAAATGTCATTATTGGTTTGATATAAACCAAACAGAACGCTTTTTGTGAGCGCGAAAAACGTAAAACATCATAGCGCAATTTTTCACAGTTTTGTTTGCAGACTATAACGATAAAATAACATGATTAGAACATGAAAATAATGAAGATTTTGGAATCTACAAACAGATAAGTTAAACAGTTTTGGTTTTATTTCAACATTAAAGTTATTAAAATATTAGAGACTAATTCATAAACATAATAAGAATTGGAGTAAGTGTAGACTATGAAATAAAACTAAATGGAAACCTTGTTATATAACGGTATGAACAAACAAATTAAAATTGTTGTCTGTCCTTTGCATGGCCAAAATGGAATAGTTTTTCAATTTGAAGACTTTCAGTGTATATAAGTCTGAGTAGTAACTTAAACACTTTGAAAAAAATTGTCATTGTCTGACTGTGATTTGTTATAGCATTAAATAGTTTAGATATTTTGTAAATTAATATCAATTTTGAAAAGGACAAATTGCCTTTGAAAATCAGCAGAGGGTATATTATACTGTAAGGCTGTTTGTAACATCTAGGTCCTGAGCCTTTTGTAACACAAAATAATGTTCCGAATTAAGGTGTAGACAGTAGCGTTTGTTCTTAGTAGAATTCTTACAATTATTTTAATATAAAATAACATTACTTTTGGTAGAGTCAAATGTTTAAAAACTAAGCATTGCCAAGCTGAGCATAGTATCTCACGTCACATTTTGCCTGGTGGTTATGTCAACCATTTTACTGAGACACATTGGTAACCACGCGTCTAAATAAGCTGAACTGCGTAAGATTAAGGGTTGTAGGAACACTAGCGTGTTTTGTTAATAGTGCATCCCTTGCACAAGTCTTTACCTTAAAGAACTAAAATCTATGTTTTGTAGGCAGCGCTTTGAATACCACTGTTGCAGACATTGCATACAGATTGGTGCTTGACGTGATTAATATGCCGCACAAGTTTACGGAGTCCCTTTTCGACCATCTGGTGTGCACCGCAGTGCTGATCTGCCGAAGCAGTGTGTGGAAACACTACGTGTTTTTGAGCACCGTGCAGATTACGTAAAAATAAACCATTTACGTGCCGCGGATACCACCGATTGCAGACATTAGGAACCAGTGATTGTGACATTTCCACAGTGCATTGCTGTTGCCTGCGTATGTCAATTAAATTTTGAAAACGAATACGTTTTTAGGATGCTTCATTGTGGGAGAAATAGACACAGCGACGGTACGTGTCTAATCAGTGCTTTGCAGTGAAAAGATCTACCTTATAAAAAAAAAGAAAACCTTTTAAATTTTAAGCAAAGTCGCATTTTCCTCCAGCCAATCGTCTTTGAAAAGAATATCTACCACTTTATATAAAGAAGATGCATTTTTGTCCAATAGATTGGGCTAGCCAAGCTAGTAGCTTAAACACGTTCACTAGGTGTTTGCACTTTGTGCGATATATAGTGAATTTTCAGGTAGCTTAGTAATAATGTAGGAGATTGCTTCACGTCGTCCGCTCGAAGACGTGACCGTGTTACAAATGCTTCAACCTTCGCTTATATTGAATAGCTATTATTAGATCCTGTGCTAGCACTTATTTGAACGATTTCATTAGTAACTTTAGAGAGAAAAAGGATTGCAAACAAAGTTATTTCTGATATATTTTACCAGCCAGCATTACCTGTTATGATGTCCAGCTATCACATTTAGCGGGCAGTATCCTCTTATGTAGAAATTCTTACGTTGCTTAATATCTTGCCGCTTGCGCCAGCTTTACGATTAATGATCTAACAATTATTCTTGACAACTCTTTATTACTCTTCAGCAGAGAGACTTACTTACAAAGAATAAAAAAAAATGTAGACCACGGAGCCCAGAAGAAATGGATACACTTCGCTGAAATAGTTATGGATCGTTCAATAGACAACAACCTTCATGATAACAATGTACACATATTGCTTAATATAATACTGATTGCAGATATCATGCAACGTTCTTCTAGTTAGATTGTAACCGAAATATTGTCAACTTAGATTTAATATCTTATTAGGGTTTGATATAAATAACTGATTTAATATAATAAGGTGATAGATGTACGTACGAAACATTTTCAAAATGTTTACCATAAGTACCTTTGCCTAAATTTATTTATTAAATCATTCTAACAGCCTTGTTCGGTACTTGTATGTGGGTTCCACTTAAAATAATATATAAGGTTAAAAGCCGTGCAAGGGCGATTGCGCAATGCTGTACAATTTTAATATCGTAGCCACAAATGGTGAATCGTAACTACCCGATCTAAATATTAAGTACGATCCTGCATATATTTAATACTAATAACGAGATTGTGAAGAAATAAACTTACGTGTTAAAAACCTTGAAATATCTCCATAAAAAAAAATTAGTTAAGATAAGTTATTTATTAGGTTACCGATTAGTGTATAAACTATTAAATGATGTTACAAGGTCTTGTTTTTATGAAATATTTATCGTTATTGGTAATGAAACTATATAGTGCTTCAAAGATGTTCCAACAATAAAAAAATGTGTTAATGGAACAAGATATTTTAATGTAAGAAGTAACAGGAACAACAAATACGCATTGATTATATATATAAACAGAAAATAAACAGTGAACAGATAATTTAAAATATTTAATATTAATATTATATATTGTCAGTATAGTAAGATGATCTGTGCGTCAAAAAAGCGTGTAAAAAGTCGATCCTGTGCCTTATTTTTATGTCAGTTATTCGTTCAAACGACCTGAGAGAGTGAAGAAAAAGCAGTGCACCTATGTCTACGCATATGCGTACATGTATGTAGGCACTATAATATCCCCTGCGCAGTTGGCTGGTCTCTAATTTAGACCGGCTAGTGTAGTCGCAATCGACCAGGGGGAAATTATTTAAAACGGCAGGTAAATAGTGAGCTCAATAACATTGAGTTACAATTATTTGCTTTTTCCATATTTCCTTAAAGACTTACTTTGTCCTTGCGAAATACCATTTTGAAGTATGAAATCATTTACCTGTCGTAACTATTTTATTAAGATAATTGTTGATTAACTGTTATAAATAAAAGCACATATAAATATTTTGAAACTGTTTTAATTAATAGTATAACTTGTGAGTACAGCAGACGATACCGTTTGTAACAAAAACTTAATATTGCATTCACGTTGTATCAATATTACAAAATTAACTATTGAAAAAGTTAATGAAGAGCAGAGTGAAAAAGTACACAATATAATACGAAGAACAGTTAAATTTGTAAGGCAATAGTAATGTCGAAGACAGCGTATTCTTAGTTACAATGTATTTTCACAAACATAATCCGATCTATTTCCGAGTATAAGGTTCTCCTTATACTCGGAAATATATATAGTCTACTTCTGTACTTCTGTAGACTATTATACCAAACAGATAATATGAACTCTGGAAAAGTGAAGTCGTTATCCAAGAAAAACGCCTTTCCCCTCATAAAAGCTGTTATCCTTAAATATATACCATGATACAAACGTAAGAATATTTGAATATAATCTCAATTCAGATACGTTAAAGAGTAAGTAATAAATATGACTTTAAACTATATATATATCCATTTTGCGTGAGATATGTGGGTGCCAACGTGCCCTCTGCAAGAACGTGATTTCTGCCATTGGATTTTTAAATCTCTAACATATTTTAAGGTACACGTTTTACACACATAGAATAAAGATTTTTTAAATGTATTAATTTTATTGTTAACTTATAATATTACCTCAAATGAGCTTTGTATATGCCTGATTGTAATATTTAAATTAAAATGCTTACTGTGGGTTATTCTTAAAACATAGACATATGCTGACGCTTTTCCTGTAGATAAATTCAAGTAGTACAGTTATGTAAAACATATTTTAATGATCTATAAGTCTATTTTTAAGTACCATGGTACGCAAAGCAATATACTCTACGAATAATCTATATAATCTAGAGAGTATCAGAAATGGTTTGATTATGGACGCGAAATTGTTTGACAATTGATTTGAAAATATTTTCGTCCTTATTTTGGAACGTAAATTGACATCAAATATATGATTATAAAATTGAATGACATAAAATGAGCACTAGAGCAGAAGTAACGCAGGTAATGCATCTCAAAAAACTTACTCTTGTATAGGCTATGAATTGAAAAGTAGATTTTATAGCAATAGTGTCATAACAGTTACTAATAAAATTAGATCTTTATTAAAAAATATATTTATGCTTTGCATAAATTGAACAAATATTCTTAATTATTCATTTGCTTTATTTATAAATTGTTTTTATTTAAATGGACAACCATAATGTTAATGTGTTTCATTAATGTAATAACATAAAAGTTGTGATCGATGATCTGTCGGTAAAAATCATTTATAAATATTTTAAAAATTTTTAAAGCGAAATCACTTTTACTGGTTTTTAGTTACGTTAACAAATATAATAATAATTTTTAAATTCACAGTATGTTTTATTTTAAGGACTATTTAGACGCTTTTTGCGAAATAAATAAGAACTAAAGATCAATTCGAAGTACCTATTGAATTATATGGGTATAATAAAAATGTATAGGAGCAAATCATAATAAACCAAACAAAAAATATTTAAAGGATTATTTCATGTCCTGTCTAAACAATTAATATAAGGTTGGTCTACCATAATTTTAATAAAAAAATATAAGAATAAGCTTAGCTAAGTTTAAATTTGTAGGGCCTTACGCAATAAACTTTAACCATAAACCATGGTACGCAAATCAAAAATACTTGCTACAGCATACAATCTATAAAGAATCTTAGAAGATATCAGAAATTTTGATTATGGATGCGGAAATTGTTAGACAATTGGATGAAGAATATATTTTTCGGTCCTTATTTTGGAAACGTGAAATTTAAAGAATTATATGAGTTGTTTAAAAATATTGTTTTACAGAAGGGTACAATGCAAATACCGCAGTTTTATGCATCTCTAAAAAAATATTTTTAGCGTATGGATGACAAGTAAGATTTTATAAAAGCATATGGCTAATGCTTATAACTTGTTAATTTATAAATATGGTATGACATTTCAAGCCTTATCTGTCAAATAAAATAATGAAGACAAAGTTATTGCATTTTTAAATTTTTTATTCATATTCCGTTATTGGGAGACGTCTTTTCTGATCATTTTCATACAGTGTAACTACATAGTAACGGTTATGATGCGGAAGCTATAAAAGATAATATCGGATGGGAAGCTTTGCAGCATTTAGGATATATATAAGCGACGACAAAAATACGCTCAGGGATAGTCAACAAACATTTAATACCCTAATCCTAAATAAATATGTCATTTATAAGACATGATAATATAAGGTATATTCTCGTGGATAAAGATAAATTTTTATTTAATATCATTGAAGATTTCGCTTTTCTATGACCTTATAACAAAGCTTTCAAAAAAAATATAGAGGTAATTAAAAGGCAATGTCAAGTTTTATTTACCAACAACATAGATACGTGTAAAACTCTTGTGTTATCTTCTTTGAAAATTTTGTAGTAGAAACCACATTTCGTACAAATATATTTGTATACGTTATTTTCTTTAAATATAAGTACATTTACTTGTTGTCATGTCATGGAATGTGTTTAATAGACCTAAAGTTTTCAGGTAGCTGTGTAATAATATATTTAGGAGATTGGCTCACGTCTTCCGCTCTAGGGACGTGACCGCTTTACAAATGTTTCAAATACAGCATCACACATTGAGAAGCAACTATTTGCTAAATCAGAAACACTTATCAGAAAGATTTTAGCCTGTGATTTTTTATAATTATGTACAGGCGAAACGGGTTATACGATGCATGCATGCATCATGCATCATCAGCCTTTTGATAGGCCACTGCTGGACATAGGCCTCCCCTAATACACCCCTTTCCATTGGGGGGTTTGGACCGTATCCCACCACGCTGGTCCAATACGAATTGGTGGGTGGACCGACTTTTACATGCCCATCCGACGCATGGATCATCATACTTTTCAGACAACTGGGTGATTGGCCCATTATGCCCTAACCAACTAGGAAACAACAATGAAAATTTGTTGTGTCCCCGCAGTATTCGAACCCACGACCTCCGGTTTCTAAAGCACATGCCCATACCACTAGGCTACGGAGGCAGTTTGGTTATACGATAGTAAAAGTTAACAATTAAAAAAGAGGAATGTTAATTTCGAACACAAAAATTCTATACTCCATTAATTTTTTTGAGGTAATAGTATTACCTATCATAGGTAATAGTCTAACCATACTGATATCATAAATGCGAAAGTAACTCTGTCTGTCCATCCGCCCTCACCACCGAAACTATGGTATTGCTGAAATTTGTTGTGGATGAAATTTTGTAAATACGTAGAATAGCTTTCAAGAAAAAACATTAATAAACAAATAGAAAATAAAAATAAATCCATAAAACTATGTCTAATTATAGACACATACAATTAATACACCTTATTTATATTACTGTACAATATATTCCAATACACTACGCTATTCCACGCGGACAAAGTAGCTGGTATCAGCTAGAGTTAGTATAATAGATTACAATAATATTCTCAATTATGAAGATATGTAAAGGTGAATACACATATATATGCTGCCTATTAAGCACCTTAAAAATGTCAAATGACGAAAATAAAATAATTCATATGTTCTAATGTAATTTTATTTAATAAATAAATTATAATTTCGTTTTATACTTAGCTTGGAATTTTATCGGCTATTAAAACAAATACAGGGACAGTTTTACGAGCAGTTTTCTGCGGTATTCATAAAATACTTTAGGAAGTTATCATAAAAAGGTTAAGAAAGTAGACTGCAGACTTATATTAACGACAGCAAATTTAGGTGACTATATCTAATGTATTATGTTCAGGAAATATGTTCATATCGGTAGATCTTTTGGAATATAGGTGTAGCTGACATTGATGCAGGCAGGTTATGTAAAAAATTATAAGAAATGCTTTTTAAACATTGGCATCATTACGAGTGACCCTATTCCTCTCTATTGAACGAATTACCCATTCGTTAAATTTATCGGTATTAGATAACTAAAGAGTTAAATTATTTAAAAGACAGCGTCAGGTAGATTTATTCTTAATTCAGTAGACCACGAAAATTGTTTAAAAGAATTAAAAAAGTTTTCAAAAAGCTTGTATTGGTTATAAAAGCATAAAAGTATGTTAAACTACGTTATGCATCTTTTAAATTATATTTAAACTTTATTACATGCAAAAATTTTTAATTCATATTTCTAATATTTAATTTAAAGCCTTAAATATACCTATCCGCAAGATCGTTTAGTATCGTCCGTCATTGCCTAAAGAAAAAATGGTTATACTGCATTTGAAACTCTTTATAGTAAGCTTCTAGGTATCATGTTCATCTTTTTGATTGTAGAAACATTTTTGAAACATATGTTAGCTTAATATACTACAGTGCTTTTACTTATTTCTTATTTTAATTGTTTTAAAATTAGATTTTAGTTATCACAAACGGTCATCTTTTTATGGTAATATTATTTACAAAATATATATTAGCTTAATACATTGTACACATTATACAATACGTTTAAAACCCGTATTTTGGGTCCCATTGATTAATTTTTAGTACGTAACCTAATTTTTTAATCATTAAATCATTCGATAAAACCGTAAACATGTTTGTTTCTATAAATAACTGTTATTGTAATAGATAGCTTACTTATACTATATTATATTTTGATCAAAATAAACAGTAGAACATTTATTGCTTATTTTACCATGGTATGTCCTAAAACCTTAAAAGGAAAAAAAATAGTTAGGCTCCATTTTACCTTATGGGAAACCATGGTGCTTATTTTTGCCACAAAGCGGTAGTGTAGAAACACTGCTATATTCCGGATTAAAGGTTCATTTTCCCAATAATTATGATAGGCGTAATTATTGGGAAAATGAGACATAACAGATCATGAATCAGGACGCTGAACATATTTGCAGTGTCTTTAAACGACGTTTTTATATGGATATCGTATCACTTACCCCTAGGTATCGAAGCGTATCGTTGTGCTCGTTTCGTCACAATCTTAATATATATAAATGTTTGTCCGCGATGAACTCCTAAAATAGTTAACCGATTTTAAAATATAGTTGCCCACCATGTGCAGTTTTATCCAACTTAAAAGATAGAATAGCTTACATCTTAATTTATAATCAATAATGTTTTATAACAATTTATTTTTCTATTATTATTTAATGCAAATGGATTGTGACAGTTGGCGATATCTATTGATTGCGTTGTGTGTGTCAACAGGTTACGTTGTTTAATAGTATATCTTTTCGTTGATAATAGGAGAATTCGGATAATAAAAAGTAATTGCTAAAAATTAATTCATTTTGGTCAGTTAATTTTATAATAATTTTAATCTAGTTTCATAACACCGCTATTTTATACCAGGCCATCAATAAAAAAAAAGTTATGAATAAAATAGCTTCCTAACATGCACCAACAACAAAAATTGAAAAATTAGAAATTAATTTTTACGGAGCAAATTAATAAAAGTTATGTTGTATCCTATATAAAGGTAATATTTCGATGACACATTCAACGACGAATACGATTGGAGGTACTGTATATTCGTTATTTATATAATCGACTTTTGTTATTTGTTTTTTAATAACCATGGAACTAAAACATTAAAACTGTGTTTTTGATGGTAGTCCATATCCATTCCGATTATAACATTTTTAATAGATAAGTAAGAGTTAAAGAAACAAATATACTTTTTAAAACGAACTCTTCTGTATAATTTAGCACGATATCAACAGAAGGAAAATTTTGATTAATCGTCTTCAGTCAATTTTTAAACCACTGCTATATTTCATTGTATTCAGGTATAACGGTAGCCTGACTGGTAGTATGACTGATATTTTCTTTCCGTTTATCTTAAGCCCTTAAATTGTTTATTACAATGTAAAATAAGTAAAACCTAGCCGCAGCAACGCGTGGCGGGGTCTGCTAGTAATACAATATATATACAAGTCTAAATTTTGCTTCAAATTGATCTTGAACGTGATTACATGAGCAGTTACCAAATATCGCTATTTGAGAATAATAACCACTAAGCATGTATTGTGCTGAGCATTTTATGATGTCTATGGCACTTGCTTAAGAGCCATTTGATTAACTAATCAGAAAAGTATAACCAACTGGTAGGAAATAAATTCAGTCCAAGTTTTATAATCTGTTAAAAAACTGATACAACTTAGTATCAAAAGTATATTACTTTACGGAGGCTGTCTCCTTCCACGTCTTTTCTTTTATCACATAATTGCTAAATAAGCTATACTCAAGTAATTGCTTTTAGTATTTCAGTATTACACTCCGTTGGAGTTGATACATTTGTACGTCGGTCACGTCCCCAGAGCAAACGATGCGAAACAAATATTATTACAAAACAACCTAAAAGTTTGTTGTATATATATATACATATATATGTATTTGACTTTTTTATAGCCTACGCAGGCACAGTAGCAGTCAAGCCACCTGATGGAAAGTGGTCACAGACGCCCAGAGACATTAGCAATACTGGTATCACCAACGCGCTGCCTATCTTGAGGCATAGGATGTTAAGTCGTCTTATTTACGTAGGTAAATACGCTGACTACAATGACTTTCAAAACCGGAACACAGTTGTGTTTTCACACTACTGCTTTGCGATATATATGTAGTGTATGGACATATGTATATATGTATATATATATATATATATATATATATATATATATATATATATATGTCCTGATGACACGATGTCCTCCAAATATATAATAAATATGTTTAACAACAAAGATTACCTATTATAGATAGGTTTGACAACTACTCAATTTTGATTGCGTATTTTTTTAAAAAAAGCTTTATTTACTAGTTGAAATATAATTAAACCGTAAAAAGTCGTCGGCTTTTTTTTTCAGTAATACTCACGAACAGACTTTATTTAATGCTAATTATTTTAAAAATGCTCTGTTTTTTTTATATAAACTTACACGTAAAATTTTTCAAAAAATGATGGACATGGGATATTAATTTCTTACGTATTTTCCATGACTTTTACTCGAGACTATCTGGAGTAATACCACCGCGGTACATATTCCGCCGGTAATCAGTAGGGTGTAAAGACTATTGTCTTCCGGTTTGAAGGGCACGGTGGTCCGCGTAATTATTGGGTAAACGATTTCATCTCATCGCTTCAACAAATAAAAAAACTTTGTATCTCGTTCAGGTACAATTCAAAGCTAATTATAGAATGCTATTACAGAACATTTTGTTTTGGGGTAGGTATACTCTAACAAATTAATGAAATTGGAGTGTCTGTGTAATATTAAAATAACCGTTACAGTAGAATACATTGCATCAAAACATTTTTTTTTATATTTTGGTATGTTTGTCTGTCTGTCTGTCTGTCTGTCTATTTGTGCTAACTAATCTTTGAAATGACTGGTCGGTTTAGGACGACACTGTCAATGGAAGAAAGCTGATGTAAATGGGAGTAACTTAGGATATTTTCTAACAAAAACAACTAACAGATTTACTTTTTTTTATATAACCATGCGAATAAGGTCGCGGGCAACAGTTAGTTTTAAACGATATAGTCACAAATAGAAAAAATATATAATCAATTTTTATTACTCATTAAGCTTATTCTACTTGCGAGAAATTGGCTAGAAAAGAACTACTATATGATAGTACTTTCCTTGTCTATCCCATCTTGAATCTTTACTTAGCTTGTTTTTCTTAAATGCGTATAGGTAATATTTAGGCTTGTCGCGACTATAAAAATTTTAAAAAACGCTAACAAATTAATGTAATAATGCTCCCAGTAATGTACATAACACTAACTAAAACCACAGAAAACAGCAAGCTTCATGTATTTTAGCCATCTCTACCCTCTTATTGAACAAAAGTACAAAAGAAATTGTTCGAACGAATGCTTGTACGAGAGAATATAATTGCTTTTCGTATGTCACTATACACATGTTTGTAAAGCGGTCACGTTCTTAGAACCAATAACGTGAACTATTTTCTACTTTATTATTGCATTATCTATAAACTTTGTCTCTATTAAAAACAGTGTAAGTCTCCTAATCGTATCGAGAATCGTATAAAGAATGTGTTCAAATATCGTACACAAGTGTGTTCATCAATTGCCAACACTGTTGTAGTGTTGTAGTTTTATATGTAGATTTTAATTTAATGTTTTTTTAATTTAATCTCATATTGATAAGAAAAATATAAATTACAATAAGAAAATTAAGATAATTAATTGGCGACAACAACCGTCTTATACAACTGTTATATGTAGATTTAAATTTAATAAAAGCATTTCATCTTTATAAATATATTTCTTCTGTATGTGTGTTGACGGTTGATCTCCTAAATTATTTTTGAAGTTATACTTCTTTAGGCGCGTTATGAAAAAATGATGAGAGTGAAATTTTAAGATGCGCGCGCACCTGTGACACAAAATTAACAGTTTATAATGAAAACGGTGAAATGGACCCTATTACATACTGATAAGTTGTCGTTTCTTATTTGCGATAGTTGTTGCATAATGTGCTCTATAAGTTGGAATTAAGGTTCGTTTTTGGTTGCGTTTATTTTTGAAGTTATACTTCTTTAGGCGCGTTATGAAAAAATTATGAGTGAAATTTTAAGATGCGCGCGCACCTGTGACACAAAATTAACAGTATGAAGCCGTCTGCTTAATATATATATATATATATATATATTAAATATATTATTATATAAATATATTAATTTTTTAATGATGCCAAAGTATAACTTCTCACGCGCGTACATAAGTACACGCACCCATTTTACATACACACGTTTCACAAATGATCCCCGCAGATGGCACTGCAGTCGGTAACTAGGTTATTTATCTATAACTGCCTCCGTAGCCTAATGAAAAGGGCGTGAACTTTTGAACCCGCAGGTCGTGGGTTCGAACTCAACTACTTTCCTAAGTTATTTCGTAGTTGGTTTGGGCAATGCGGGCAAACCACCCGATGGTGGCTACGGGGCCCTTTAACCGGAAGACAGTATTGGTCACAAACAACTAGGCAGCATTAGTAAGTGACAATGAGTCTGACATATGGCTTACATAAACGATAACAGTGACAAAAGGGATGAAGTTGACCTGTACAAATGTGCATTGGGTCGGTAGATACCGGTGGCTTAGGATCGTAACTCTTCTATAAATCCATACTAACCTGTCTGTCTGTACGTCTTTACTGTCTGAACCACTGAAGTGATTTAGATGAATCTTCGTACATACTCAGGACAGATTCTGAGAATGGACATAGGCTAAAAATGTTAATATAAAACGACAAAATTTCATGTCAGATACTCGAAACGAAGCATAAGTGGTGTTTTTGTGAAATAAGACTTAAAAATTTAAATAGAAATCAGTCATCGTCGAAGCAAAAGACACAAAATTACGTGTCTAATAATAGGAATATACAATAAAAACACTTCATTTATATTATACTATATTTCACATACTACATTATATTTCAATAAACCTTCCGATTTTTCCCTTTTCCATGAAGACGAAGTCGTGGGTAACAGCTACTATTAATAATAAACCGAGAGTAAAATCTTCTATAAGATATTGAAGAATATAAGTATCATCAAATCGTGTAAATCTCTTAAACGTTATCATTATTTTCACCATTACAACAGGCAACAAATCAGTGCGAGAATTCACGCGCTATGAGGCATTACGAAATATATTTCCAGTACAGATTTTTTGGCCTCCTGTTTTGCCAGCGTCCATAAATCTTCTTAGTTTATGTTCACGCTTTAATCCCACGCGAATATTGTCTCTGATTATTTTTTTATGAAGGATAAAATATTTTAAAATTTCACGTCGCGATTATTTTGTAATTATTTTTACCTCGTAGCGGACAAAACATACAGTCTAATGTAATGTCAAAATATATTGATATGTATAATAAAAAAAATTAAACGAAGAGAGTTTCTGACCGGTTCGAAACCGGTTCATCTCTGGAAAAGTTAAAACCTCCGAACCGATGATAGGTTGACCTTCATAAGAGTTTAACAGAGCTGATATTGAATAAAGATTATTAAATTTGATAGATTATTAACATTATGCATTATGTATTCACATTCATAAAGAGATAAAGGTTCATTTTCATAAATCTATTCCTTTAAGGTCACCTGTCATATAAATGAAATCCCTTTTTTTAGACATTAATTACTACAGCAAGAGAAAAAGTTTCTGCAATAAAATATATTTTAGGCGTACGAGAGTACGTTTTAAGGAATTTAGTGTTGGAATATATAAATCATTCAGAAAGGGATTGAAAACCTATTCGGAATACCTAAGTTGAAATTAATTTTAAATTTATAGTAAAAACAAAACATAATAAACATTGTATTATGGCAGATAAGAATAAAAATTAAAAATAATTTGTTGTTGTTCCAAAAATACTATACATACAAAAATGCTTTTAATGGAGATTACGCCTTTATTTCAAAGCTATATACCTGATATTTTTTGCTAGTCACATTAAATATCTACAAATCGCTAACGATTAAACTTGAGTCACGATTGATGTTTAAATTATATTCACATGCCTATTAATGACATCGTTATCTTAATTGTAACTATGAGGGCGAGTTCTCAAAAATAGTCCATTATACATAAGGTGCATTTTGTCAAAAATTATTCAAATTCCAAGGATCAGGTTATATTAAAACCAAACATAACTTTGGACTTAGCTTTCGGTCGTGTTTTTGATTTGTCGTGCAGACAGCTTTTTCGTAGGGTAGTTTTCGTGTAGAATTTTATGTACTCGCTCAGTTTTCACTATTTTACGCACTTTCACTTGGCTCTCAGAGAGTATGAAGTACCTATGGTTGTCAGAATACGTTTAAAATAATATAAGCACATAGCTATGAACTTTTGCAAAAACTGTGTTATGAATACGAGTGCTATGAACAGAATCAAATTCTGCTTTTTATAGCACATTACAAATTTTAAATAGAAAATGTTTACGTTTAGAAAACGGCAGGAAAAATTGTGTTTTCTTCAATATTATAAACTTAATATGGAAAATGTGTGATTAATTCAAAAATATTGTAGTGGTGGCAAAGAAGTCATAAAGTCTAAGCTAATAAGTATGATACCAGATAACGAGCTTTCGGTCGGACCAGTTGTAACGAGAAAAGCGATTACGTCGTCTATAAAAGCGTTTAGAAGATTTGTGTTTACGTAAAATTAAACATCTTCCAGTATCTTACAGAGACTTTACAGAAAATTAACTTAAATGTATATTTTAATTCAGTATTCCTGCTTCTGCGATGTCTTATTGGTTAACTTTATTACAATATATATAGGTCTAGTTTTGGGTTAAACGGTTTACTTAAACATCGTAAAACTACTCGTATTGTCATGTAATTAAAAAATATAAATAACGCATTAGTATCGTAGTTGTCTAAGACTTACGCCATTGGAAGATTAGATTATGGGAATAAGGTAAAGGAATAGCGAATGCACATATTTTAATTAATGCCTAATCAATTTAACTTCTTATAAAATTCAGCTAAAAAGGTGTTATCAAATATAAAAAGGAGGAAATAAGAGGTGAGTCATAAACACAAATCATATAAATTAAACATTCCACAAATACACTTTGGTAAGAGTGATGAGACAATGAGACGAGCAGCGCCATCACCTGCCAACGTGATGGTATGAAAGACACCACTAATCCACTCACCACCCTGAGACATGAGATGTTAGGTCTCGTTTACCCATTATTTACGTTGGCTACGTAACCTTTTAAACCAGAAGACATCAGTGTTTACATATTTCTGATTTGTTGCAAATATATGTACCGCGGTGGTGAAACCTTTAAAATAACCATCTTTCAATAAAATACCATTTGTGTAAATTGTTTTTATATCTACAAATACAAAAGATCTCGTGGACTCTCCATCTTCGTTTTAATTGGTTTCATTTTCCTATTTCCGGAAAGCCCATTACCGTCTTTTCTACTTTTTATGTCTACTGACGTTCCAAAATGGATTATAATTTATCCTCTCTTTATAAAAATAAAGAAATGCTGTCTATGATGGGCAAACTACGAGGAAAATGCTCAATCACTTGGAAGTGTCTGAAGGATGTACATTATTTGCTCTCGCTCGATGCATGCGCTTAAGTTTTATCTTATAGTGCTTCACGTCGTTGTGGAAGAAGCATCAACTGTATTTTTCCTGATCATAGTTTGCAACTACGATAACGTGATTGTTTTTAAAGTTAAGAGATAATAATATCGTCCTTTGTAACTTTTACACTCAAAAATGTTTTCTCCAACTTCCCTAAAATAGCGGTAATAATTCCTATTGCTGTAATTCCGTAAAGGTAATTACGTACATTTGGCTACCATCTTTAATTATACCAGAAAATAAGTTTTGACGGCACAAGTCTAATCGGGGGATTTTTTGAAAAATCTGATGAAATACAAAAATTTTAACTTAAAATTCCTTTTTCCACTTTATGTTTAATTCATAAGTATGAGGCAGTAAGTTCTCTCCCACATAATTTTGAGCAATTGCTTTTAGTACATGAATTTGGTGTAATATATGTGCTAAGTTATCAAGTTTAACTTGACAGGGAAGTACCGTCATTTAATAAATTACTGCTTTGAGATGCTACACATCCAAAATGCCTTTGATCTTATTCGTTTCTTTTCCTTCTTTGATTTTACGAATACTAAACGTATACAGTATTGGCTGCACGTGCCACTGTGTATATTTATTTGAATCGTGCACTACGGTTCAAAATATGAAAAAACTATATGGAAACCTTGAATTAAAATAGCTTCTTTTAGAAATAATGTTCAAAATTCACATATTATAAATACTTAAATACATTCAATCAATAAAGCATTTTCCGCGTATTATTCCCATCAAAGAAATTTTTTTTAATAGAAATTGAAAAATTGCAATTCATCTTGCAGCTTAAATATATTTTAACTTTATACACTGGTGTAGTAAAATGGACTTATCTACTACCAGTCTTGTTCATAGTTCGGTAAAACAAACTTTACTTTAATCTAATTTAAAGACCAAAGCAAGTAAGACGCTAATTTGTAAAACAATATAAGAAGTCCCATGGGTCAAACGACAAGTAATATATCGATTCATATTAAGACTGCAAATTCTTTGATCTTCTTTAATAATAAAAGCTTTTGTGAAGGACAAATTGCGGAGAGAATGCTCAATCGCTTGGAAGTATTTATCATTAACCGCTATCGCAATGGATACTTTACGATTCAGTTTTATCTATATTATTTTGACACAAAGACAACTTTACTTTTTTGCATTTTTATTGCAATTATTAAAAGTTGTTAAATATACTCTAAACGTTTGAATTCAACAAACTTCTCAAACCAAAATTTTTTACGTATTTTATCTTAATTTATTAAGATTGTTTAAAGCAAACGTTAAAATAACGCTTGATTTATACTCACTCTTAAATCCATTGGTGACATTATTATAAATTAATTATTTGTATATTATATTAGAATATAAATATTTGAATATAAAGTCATTGACAAAAAATACACAAATTTTTAGGAAGACAATTCAAAAATAAATCCTTTGGTCTTCTTTTGGACATCAGCACATGATGCATGAGCCCAATGGAAACAAGTCATACATCGCAACATCCCAAAAATAAAATTGCGTCCTCTAAAAAATGCAATATTCTGGGCCTTAAATTGTAATATCCAATGGATTATAATAGTTGTATAAATATAGTGGCAGTGACAATGTCAAAGCTATTAAATATAATATAAAATAGCTTTCTGACTATAATAGGACAACATGAAATGAAAGAAGCGATTACGTCGTCTATAAAAGCGTTTACGAGGTTTGTGTCTATATAAAATTAAATCTCATCCCGTATCTCATAGAGGATTGAAACAAAAAAGTTAAGCTCATTTTTTATTTAGTTTTTCTGCTTCTACAGTGTTCCATTATTTGACTTTATTACAATCTTTTAACAAATCATAAAAGCTAATCAATGTTGTCATAAAATCAAAAAAAATATTCATATGGCATAAGTATATTTTTTAAGTCTCATGCCAATGGAAGTTCAAATTATGGGAATAGATTAATATCTGGAACTCAAATTTTAAATGCGCAATGTATTTAACTTTTTACGAAAAATTGTCTGTAAAAAGGAGCTTTAATATTCAAAGAAAATACGCAACAAAAAAGAAATAAAATTTTGTAAATAAGTTGAGAAGAAAATACTAATCACATAAATTACCACCCAAAGGTTGACTGATAGAGAATGCCATCGGCATGAAGCCGTCTTTGTACTATTTTTTAGTGCAAAAAGTATAAATAAATAACATTCTACAAATAAACAATATTAGTTTTAAAGATCTCTTTTTAAAAGCAGAAATATCATCGAACAGTAACGATGATAAATAATACGCCCTTTCCATAAGAAAAACAACTTAAAATGCCACAAACTGAGACATGAGACAATTCGTCTTGTTTACCTACTAAATACGCTGGCCCTGTGCCAAAGTGCCCCTGAATCGAACCGAAAAAGGTATTTTCAAAAGCCTTTATACCTTTTTCAACGACCACTTTAAAACAAAAATCCCATGACGCAAATAAGTGATGTCTCGCGGACATTCGTTCTTTGTTTCGAATAAGTTTGTTTATGGATACATTTTTCTATTTCAGGAAAGACAACAACCATCTTATCCACTTTTTATGTCTACTGTAAATCGTCTGATACAATTTTGCCATCAGACATTGCAAAATGGATTATCGTTTATCCTCTCTCCTCTCTCTACAAATAAAGAAATGCTCTCTACGACGGGAAAACTACTAACGATAATGCTCAATCGCTTGGAAGTATCTGAGGGATGTACATTATTTTCCGCTCAAGCTCGATGGATGCGCTTATTGCGCGCTTTTTTTCCTGATTATATTTTGCAATTAGGATAACGTGAACAATCACGTAACTTTAAAAACATTTTTAAACTTACGATATAATAATAATGTCGTCTTTTGTAATTTTTGAAAACAACAATTTACTGAAAAATAAGAGGCAATTTTTCGCGGTATCAATATTCCGCGTTTATGTAACATGGCTCGGAATCAAAATATTTTCCCATTTTAGTGGTGATATTTTGATTCCGAGCCATTTTCAATTTGTAAAATACTCTTTTAAAGTGTTGAAAAGCGGCAACTGAAAGTGGTAAAAACGGTTGTAACGCAGGTATTTTGGGCAGTTGCTTTTAAAAAAAGAGCTATATTTTAATACGTTCAGGTCTTTTATTTTTGGGGGCACCGTATAAAATGTATCTTATTTTTTCAGTAGCCGGATAAATTTTATTATCATAAACCAGTGTCCGGATGTGTCGTCGTAAAATTTACCAACAGCCTTTAGTATTCTTCTTCATCATCATCTTTTGACCTCTGACTGTACCAATTATCAGACAATATTTCATATTGTTGTTTTTTAAAACATATTATTGTATCGGATAAAAAATTACGGAGAATACAATATTATCCTCATAACGGTTCATTAGCCTCATTTATATGGTTTTATCCTCAGGAATACGCTGAATTGTTAAAATACTTTTTGATTCTACCAGTGAAAACTGGCAGTCATCATTTTCTTCAATATATTTGAAAATCTGCTCCATTGATGCATCTATTTGTATCGTAACAAGTAATTTTTAAACACATATAACAAACAATCCGCGCGATACTAGGCTTCCTGAGCTACTAAATCTGACGCGGCTCCAATTATTTTATGGATATTGCGACAATATTTGCTTTTCTTCACTTATTAAAATTAAAATAGCGAACTATAACAGCTACGTTTTAAGGCCAGCAAGTTGCCACGTGTACTATTCTGTTAGGGCTCCTTTATTTGCCTCCTCACCCTTCATGATTGTATCTGCAGTCCCTTCTGACCCTAGATCAAGTTTGATAGTTCTTCTTTTGTTTAAACATAGTTTTAAAATATTAAAAATGAAGGAAAACTTCAAAAAATTAATGATTATTTATAAATAATTTAAAAAAAATTAACAACTTTCTATATACTATTAAAAACACATTTCAAAAGTTAATATAAAGATTCATTGATTGGTCCCGAGGTATACACCTTACGGCGCTCCACAGGTTATAAACATAACAAAATCAGTCCACTAATAGCGGCGGAATGTACTAACATATTCTAGCTAGGCAGACCAATTGAGACTAACTTTTGCCTTAATGTCATGTCAAAATCTTTATGAATTCAATTCAAATTCAAATATCTTTTTTCGATATACGAGTGATACACTCACTTATTGTTTGTTAAAAATCTACCATGATGATGAAATACCAACATCTTGGGCGGAAGAAATAAACAATGCATAGTTGAGACTTCATATTAGAACCAAAAAACAGTAAATTTCCGACATGTACGTTCACGTTATAATTTTAGATTATTATGTAAATAAATATTAATGGAACGTAGTATATTTTTAGGGACTTTTATATTGTTTATGTTTTTCTTTGATTTTCTTAGTATTTTAAATATTCATAAAATAAACCCGTTTGTGCATATTTTTGGCCAACTTTTTTAAATTATATGTATTAGCTTCTGATTGGTCACATCTCTTTAATAACCTGATATGTAGTTTAATAGATATTTAAAAGATAAAAAAAATTACGGCAGCAAAAATCAGAACCTCGTGCGATTAATTTACAAACGCTACCAAAACCGTAAAAGATAGGCATAAAGTTTGTAAGTGTTTCCTTATAAGTTTATTATGTATTAGAAGAAAGCACAGCACAGGTAGTGTGATGTAGGGATAAACGACAGAAAATTTATTAAGGTTGCAAGACTAATTGCCTTTTTTCCACTTATTATTCAAATGCTGTCTGTCACGGAAAATATAGAGGAAAAGTGCTTAATTGAAACGTATTTACATTATGTGAAGTATGACAATTTATTCGTTAAAAAAGTTTTTTGAATTCATGTTTTCCTCTAGTTTTTCTTTGTATTCGATCGATGAAAGCTTTTTCGTATTATGAGCATACAGTACGATTTAAGTAAACCTACACAGTGACACGTGCAGCCAATACTACATACGTTCTATCTACGTAAAATCAACGAAGATAAAAGTAACGAACACTACCAAAGGCGTTTTGTAAGTGTAGCATCTAAAGGCAGTAATTTAGCAAACGATGAAACTTCCTAGTCTTGACGGCCAAGTAAAACAAAATAACTTTACATATCTGTGTAATGTACACCAATGTCGTGTAGGGTAAAAGGAGATATATTGGTGATATAAGTAATGTGGTGATAGTTTTTAAAACACTTTTGTATGACCGCGTTAGCGAATTGCTTTGTAGCAATTCGCTAACGCGAAGGTTAGGTTAGGTTAGGTTAACGAACTAACCCCCCGAACAGGTTCCCGCTTTGTCGTAGCGGTGGGGCTCAGTACCTGCGGCTTCCTGGGTTGGCCGCGGGGAAGCTAAGAGGAACCTGGCCGGCCTGAGGTGTAGGCCGGCCGTGGAGAGGTTGCTCCAAGCGGGCTAACAAGCCCGCTTTGGATGCGCCTAAGGAGGGTGCGAGGGACGGGTTGCAGGAGGTAGGTGTGCCGCCCTTCCTGTCCCTCGCAACCAAGGTGGAGTCGCGGGGGAAGAGGAGTGTCGGTATTCCGTAGGCCGCTCTCCCTATCCTCCGCGACTCAGCGGGGCCGTACCGCTGATGCGGTGTGGAGGGGCCGTGGGAGGAGGGGACATTCGGCATGGAGTCGTCGATCTCTTCTCCTTCTACGGCCGAAATGGAGCTAGCGGCGGAGCTTAAGATCCGGGCCGCCGCTGGGGCTGGGAGTTTGGTCCTTGCGTGGTCAAAGAACTCCTGAGTCCCATGGTTCCTGAGTAACAGACTCGGGGAGTCTGTTACCATCTACAGGGCCGAGACGAAGGCGCGCTAGTTCCGACGCGCCCAGTGGGAGGCAGATGGCCGTAAGGCCGAGATGGGCTGCTTCTGGCGGCCAGCGCCGGTGGGGTTGCAGATGAGTGCAAAACGTTCCTGTGACCCCACCCAAAGGCGTCAGGAAGGAACAACGTGGTGGTTTTAGTCGGTGCGAGTCCGATATAACCGTCTTTGCCCCGCGAGGACGGGTATGCGTAGGCATTTCCCACGGTAAAAAAAAAAAAAGGTTAGGTTAACGAACTAAAAGGTTTTATACCGTTTACACTTGTGTGTAAACGGTATAAAACCTTTTCACTCGCTCCGGTAATTTGTCTCAGCGTTTGGCGAACAAAGCAATTCGCTAATGCGGTCATACAAAAGTGTTTTAAAAACTATCACCACATTACTTATATCACCAATATATCTCCCTTTACCCTACTTCATTTTAAGACCTTATTCTTAGGAATGATTTAAAGCAAATGATTAAAATCAAGCCTTACTGTCTCATACTTATAAATTAAACATAAAGTAGGAAAAGGAATTTTAAGCGTTTATATTTTCATCTTAAAAAAAATGGCAAAAAACAATTATTAATTAAAATTTTTCATACTGTATATGTTTTTAAAAAAATATTATATTTATAAGCACGGTTTTATAGACCTTTTGCTTTTTAATTAATACCATTCAAAATGTTTAATTTTCCGAACCGACTGAACCGACTCTTACATGCCAATCCGACGCATGGATCATCCTACTTTTTGGACAATAAGGTGATTGGTCTAAATTGCCCTAAACAAATAGGAAACAACATTGATAATTTGTTGAGTCCACGCAGGATTCGAACCCACGACCTCTGGATTCTAAAGCACACGCCCTTATCACTGGGCTATGGAGCCAGGGTTAGTAATAATTAATTTTTTTTCATGCACTGTGTAAAGCCGTTTTAATGTAACATAACGAAAATGTATTTAAATGAATTCTTAACGGCTATATATATAAATATGATTAGAAAGAAATGCGCTACTTTTTTCAAAACAAAATAGAAGTCATAATTGGTCTGCCTAGTAAGAATATGTTACTACAATCCTCCGCTAGTAGTGGATCGATTTTAACATCCTTATGTACTTATATGTTAATGAAAAAAAATTACAATTACAAAAATTATTTCAGTAAATATTTTTTAAAAGTTCATCATCATCATCATCATCATCATCATCATCATCATCATCATCAGCCTGTGATAGTCCACTGCTGGACATAGGCCTCCTCTAACACACCGCTACCCATTAGGGGGTTTTTGGACCGTATCCCACCACGCTGGCCCAATGCGGGTTGGTTGGGTGGACCGACTATTTACATGCCCATCCGACGCATGGATCATCTTACTTTTCAGAAAATTGGGTGATCGGCCCAAATTGCCGTAACCAACTAGGAAACAACAATGAAAATTTGTTGAGTCCCCGCAGGATTCGAACCTACGACCTCCGGTTTCTAAAGCACACGCCCATTCCACTAGGCTACGGAGACAGTTTTAAAAGTTACAAAAGACGATATTATCATTACTTCGTAACTTTAAAAACAATGACATTATCTTAATTGCATACTATAATCAGAAAAAAGGTAGTAGATGCTCCTGCCACGCCGACGTGAAGCACTATAAGGTAAAACTTAAGCGCATCCATCGAGCAAGAGCTGTAAATAATATACATCCCTCAGATACTTCCAAGTGATCGAGCATTATCGCCCGTAGTGTTCCCGTCGTATAGAGCATTTCTTTATTTATATAGAGAGAGAGGATAAACGATAATCCATTCTGCAATGTCTGATGGCAAAAGTATATCAGATTATTTACAGTAGACATAAAAAATGGATAAAAGATGGTTATTGTCTTTTCTGAAATACAAAAAGTATGCATACGAAACTAGGAACGAATGTGCACGAGACATCATTTATTTGCGTCAAAGGATTTTTCTTTTAAAAGTTTACTTTTTGCATTAAAAAATAGTACATAGGCGGTTACATTCTCTCCAAGGCAACCTTTGGGCGATTTGGGTAATCATTTATGTGATTGGTGTTTTTTGCTGACCTAAATATTTACAAAATTTATTAAATTTTTGTAGCTTTTTTTTACATGTGAAAGCTCCTTTATAGACAATTTTTCATAACAAGTCAAATAAAATTATTATTTGAGATTCGGCCATTCCACATAATCTCGTACCATAAACTTAAGGTACCATAAACTTAAGATACTTATGCCTTATGTATATTTTTTTTAATTTTATGAAAACACTGAATAGTTTTTCAATGTGTAAGTAAAACGCCTTACCCGTTATAAATACGACGAAGTAACCGAAAAGAAGATCTAAATTTGTTGCAGTAAAGTCAAATAATGGAACATAGTAGAAGCAGGAAAAGTAAATAAAAAAAATGCGCTTAACTTGTTTTTGTCTTGATCCTCTGTAAGATACTGGATGAAATTTTATTTACGTACAAACAAATCTCGTGAACGCATTTATAGACGACGTAATCGCTCCTCTCGCGTCATGAGGCCCTATCATAATCAGAAAGCTATTCGATATCATATTTAATAGTTATGATATTGTTACATCATACATCATCAGCCTGTTTTAGTCCACTGCTGGACATAGGCCTCCCCTAATACACCCCTATCCATTAGGGGGTTTGGACCGTATCCCCCCGGTGTGAGTGAGTGAGACTGGTGTACCAGAATCGTACCTCTTGGTGGCTTATGGTAAAGCATTATTCAGCTGTAGTCTATTTTATTTTAAACTATAAACACTTAACAAATATCTGATTATTTCATTTCATAAAATTATACCAAAATTTGATACATTGATAACTGACTAGAAACTTGCTTGTTGTGTCAAAACAATCAATATTAAATATCTTAAAACCCATACTTCATTGGTATTTTCTCCGAATTGTTTCTATTTTATCAAACTACTTTTTATGTTAATTAATTACCTATACACCGTGAGAATAGTTTATTTAATTCAGATAATCTACTTGTAGAGTCTACTATACCATTGCGAATCTTGGAATCGTGTTAATTTTATAAACGTTATAATTTTTTAACCATTTCAACAGGCAACAAATCAGCGCGAAAATTCACGCGCTATAAGGCATTACGAAATATATTTCCAGTACACATTTTTGGCCGTCTATTTTGCTAGCATCCATAAATCTTCTTAGTTTATGTTCACGCTTTAATCCAATGCTGATATTGTCTGTGATTAATTATTTAAAAAAATGTTAAAAATGATAAGTATCGAGTTTTTTGTAATGTGACATGTATACTACATGTTGTTACGATCTTGTCTGATTTTTACTAACACTATATTTTAGTCAAATTAGACTCTGAATCAAATTTTAACGAGGCCTACGAATAGCAATATTTTTTTTAATATGTATGTCATACGTCAGCACTTACAGGATGTCAAAAGATAGGCGTTACTTCAATAAAATATATTATAAGCGTACGAGTGTACGTTTGAAAATTTATTGGAATATATTTTTCGAAAGGTTTGAAATTTTGAACTTCTAACTTTCAAGTTCACCATAAAATTGACCGCTAATTGCATTGTTATCATTGCTATATTTATTCAAGTTAAAAGATTTGAACTTTCATCGCCTATATTTTATAAATTACTATACAAACAGTCATAAGATTAGTTAATTGCTTTTTAATTGCAATCTCACTATCCTAGATGTTTCGATATTTACCGATTGGACAAATATCTACAACATTAGATCATTGATTAAAATTAATAAAAAAAAAACTTGCTATGTAATCTTGCTTTATATTTGTTAAAATACTTTACGTAACAATTTTATGCAAAAAATCGAATGAAGAACATACAGTAACTCCTGACTTACAACTGAGAAATAAAATTTAAAAATAGCTTTATAACAATTAATATCTTTCGGTTTTTACAGGTAAAACTTGAAACTCAGGAATTCCGAAAACGTTTTCAATCCCTTTCTGAATAATATATATTCCAACACTAAATTCCCTAAAAACGTACACTCGTACGCTTAAAATATATTTTATTGCAGTAACGTTTCCTCTAACCGTAGTAATTTATGTCCAAAGATTCGTTCAAGGAATATTTATAAAATTGCGTCCTCTAAAAATTGCAATATTCGGTCCTTAAATCGTAAAATTCCAATGGATTATAATAACTCTAAAATATAGTGGCAGTAACAATATCAAAACTATTAAATATGATATCAAATAGCTTTCTGATTATGATAGGACCTCATGACGCGAGAGGAGCGATTACGTCGTCTATAAATGCGTTTACGAGATTTGTGTATACGTAAATAAAATTTCATCCAGTATCTTACAGAGGATCGAGACAAAAACAAGTTAAGCGCATTTTTTTTATTTAGTTTTCCTGCTTCTACTATGTTCCATTATTTGACTTTACTGCAACAAATTTAGATCTTCTTTTCGGTTACTTCGTCGTATTTATAACGGGTAAGGCGTTTTACTTACACATCGAAAAACTATTCAGTGTTTTCATAAAATTAAAAAAATATACATAAGGCATAAGTATCTTCTATCTAAGTCTTTCACCTATGGAAGATCAGATTATGGTAAGAGATTATGTGGAATGGCCGAATCACAAATAATAATTTTATTTGACTTCTTATGAAAAATTGTCTATAAAAAGAGCTTTCACATGTAAAAAAAGCTACAAAAATTTAATAAATTTTGCAAATATTTAGGTCAGCAAAAAACACCAATCACATAAATGATTACCCGAATCGCCCAAAGGTTGCCTTGGAGAGAGAGTAACCGCCTATGTACTATTTTTTAATGAAAAAGTAAACTTTTAAAAGAAAAATCCTTTGACGCAAATAAATGATGTCTCGTGCACATTCGTTCCTAGTTTCGTATGCATACTTTTTCTATTTCAGAAAAGACAATAACCATCTTTTATCCATTTTTTATGTCTACTGTAAATAATCTGATATACTTTTGCCATCAGACATTGCAGAATGGATTATCGTTTATCCTCTCTCTCTCTATATAAATAAAGAAATGCTCTATACGACGGGAACACTACGGGCGATAACGCTCGATCACTTGGAAGTATCTGAGGGGTGTATAGCTCTTGCTCGATGGATGCGCTTAAGTTTTATCTTATAGTGCTTCACGTCGGCGTGGCAGGAGCACCTACTGCCTTTTTTTCTGATTAAAGTATGCAATTAAGATTTTAATGTTACGAAGTAATGATCATATCGTCTTTTGTACATAAACATGTTAAAATCGATCATCTACTAGCGGAGGATTGTAGTAACATATTCTAATTAGGCAGACCAATTAAGACTTCTATTTTGTTTTGAAAAAAGTAGCGCATTTCTTTTTAATCCTATTTATATATATAGCCGTTAAGAATTCATTTAATAAAATTTAAATATATTTCCTCAAAAATTGTAGTAACAAAAGATGTTTTAAAATGTTGATACAACATAAAACGGCTTTTCACAGTGCATGAAAAAAAAAAATTATTACTAACCCTGGCTCCATATATAGATAAGGGCGTATGCTTTTGGACTCAACAAATTTTCAATGTTGTTTCCTATTTGCTTAGGGCAATTTAGACTAATCACCTTAATTATTTTATCATTTTATATTTCTTTAATAATTGTTTTTGCCATTTTTTTTTAGATAAAAATATAAACGCTTAAAATTCCTTTTCCTACTTTATGTTTAATTTATAAGTATGAGACAGTAAGACTTGATTTTAAGCATTTGCTTTAAATCATTTATAAGAATCAAGTCATAAAATGAAGTACACGACATTGGTGTACATTACACCGATATGTAAAGTTATTTTGTCTTACTTGGCCGTCAAGACAAGGAAGTTTCATCGTTTGCTAAATTACTGCCTTTAGATGCTACACTTACAAATCGCCTTTGGTGGTGTTCGTTACTTATATCTTCGTTGATCTTACGTGGATAGAACGTACGTAGTATTGGCTGCACGTGTCACTGTGTAGGTTTACTTAAATCGTACTGTATGCTCATAATACGAAAAAAGCTTTCATCGATCGAATACAAAGAAAAAACTAGAGGAAAACATGAATTCAAAAACTTCTTTAACGAATAAATTGTCATACTTCACATAATGTAAATACGTTTCAATTAAGCACTTTTCCTGTATATTTTCCGTGACAGACAGCATTTGAATAATAAATGGAAAAAAGGCAATTAATCTTGCAACCTTAATAAATTTTCTGTCGTTTATCCCTACATCACACTACCTGTGCTGTGATTTATTCTAATACATAGTAAACTTATAAGGAAACACTTACAAACTTTATGCCTATCTTTTACGGTTTTGGTAGCGTTTGTAAATTAATCGCACGAGGTTCTGATTTTTGCTGCCGTAATTTTTTTATCTTTTAAATATCTATTAAACTACATATCAGATTATTAAAAGAGATATGACCAATCAGAAGCTAATACATATCATTACAAAAAGTCGGCCAAAAATATGCACAAATGGTTTTATTTTATGAATATTTAAAATACTAAGAAAATTAAAGAAAAACATAAACAATATAAAAGTCCCTAAAAATAGAAACAACAATTGTCTTTATCATTTTATATTTCTTTAAGAATGAAAGATGTGCCGTTGACAATCGTTTTGAGTTTGCAACGGTTGTGTTTCCCATTTTCCGGAAGGCAATAACCATCTTATACACTTTTATGTCTACTGCAAATCGCCTGGTATATTTTTTCCATCAAAGGTTGCAAAACGGATTATCGTTTATCCTCTCTCTATAGGAATAAAAAAATATTCTTTACGACGAGAAAAATGCTCAATCACTTGGAAGTATCTGATGGACGTACATTATTTGCGGCTAGTTCTATGAATGTGCTTAAGTTTTATCCGAATGCGTTTTACGTCTCTGTGGAAATAGCTATTTTTTGATTGCGTATATTTTTCAATTATGATAATAAAATTACTAAATCTATTATATACATATATATATATACTTTTTAACTATTCCTAACAAAGTATTTTAACGAACTGGACGAGATATATTTTATATTTATAACAAAAAAAACTCACTTCTAACAGCGTATAGCGTTCGACGCAACATAAACAGGTAACAACGTGCTCTTCGTACGTCGCGATCTCTGCCACGGCATTTCAAATCTCTGATAACTTTTAAGGTATTTATCTCATCAAAATATCATCTATGATATGTTTTGTGTACATAGAATATTTTGTTTTTATTGCAATAACTTTTTTGTGAACTTAAACTATATCTTAACTGACCTTGTTAACGCTGAGTCTATTATAGAATATTTAGTGAATATATTCAAATGTTAATAAATTTTAATAACATTTGTTGTTAAAAGTAATTATTTCTATTAAAATCGATGAATTGTTTCAGTAGCCAGCGATTTCAAATAAATTTATTTCAATTATTAGTTTTGTCATGGAATTATGATTTTTATTCGTTTTCGTTTACATTTAGTCAACATAGACTTCAATGGACAAAGTTACGTAGTATCTTACTTAAGATTAAATATTGTGGTTAAAGTGATATGCTACGAAATTACAAAAGAACAACTAATCGGTAGTTTTGGAGTCTAAAATCCATGAGTTGTAAGGTCTTATTTAAAAAATAAATTTATATTAATCTAATTATAAAAATTAAATAATAAAATATGATAAGAATACAAAATAGAAATGTAAATATTATTTTGTGTTTTGTTTGACTAAAAATAGCCGAGATCTTACTAGAATTATTAAACCAAGATGTATTTTTGTATATTTTCATATTTTATTCGTATCAAAAGACGTTACTTATAAATGTAATCCCTTTTTTGGAAATAAATTACTACGGTTACAGGAAACGTTACTGAAATAAAATATATTTGAAGTGTATTTGTGTTACGAGTATACGTTATTCAGTGTTGAAATATATTTCATTCAGGAAAGGATTGAAAATGAAAATATGTATCGAAAGAAAAATATTTTCCGCAAAATGTATATACTTATATTATATTATATAAATAATGAAGTCAGGACAATGTCACCAATGGATTAAAGAGTGACTTAGAAGATTTATGATCGCTAGCAAAATAAGCGGCCCAAAATGTGTACTGATTGGATATCATAATGGCTCGTTTTTGACCAACGTAACAAAAAAGTAGGTACTCAATTCGGAGCGATTTTGTTCATTCTTTTTTAAATGAATTTAATTTAAATGGGTATCCCACCACGGTGGTCCAATGCGGGTTGGTGGGTGGACTGACTTTTTACTGCCCATCCGACGCATGGGTCATCTTACTTTTGAGACAACTAGGTGATCGGCTCAAATTACCCTTACCAACATGGAAGCAACATTGAAAATTTGTTGAGTTCCCGCAGGATTCGAACCCACGACCTCCGGTTTCTAAAGCACACGCCTATGCCTACGCTACGGAGGCAGTTAAAAAAGAAACCTGATTTCAAAATCTAAATTAAGTTTAATCGTAAAAAATTACATTTTTAAAAATTATTAATAACTATTTTTAAGAGATTTTGAAGTTATACTTCTTTAGGCGCGTTATGAAAAAATGATGAGAGTGAAATTTTAAGATGCGTGACACAAAATTAACAGTTTATAATGAAAACGGTGAAAATGTAATAAGGTCCATATTACATAGTGATAAGGTTGATTTTTGTGTAGTGATAATGGAGTTGTCGTTTTTTATTTGCGATAGTTGTTGCATAATGTGCTCTATGAGTTAGGATTAAGGTTTGTTTTTGGTATATATATATATATATATATATTATTATTATTATTATTAATATATATATATATATAGATTATTATTAATAATATATTTTATATTATTTAAACTTATATTAAATATATATATTAAATATATTATTATATAAATATATTAATTTTGTAATGATGTTTACAACTTGTTTGTTGTCAACTTGATATAATGGTAACATTTTTATTCATTTAATATATCAACATTGTGATTTATCTATGTAATACGTTTTAGATAAGCGCCATCTAGTCACACATAATCAAAGCTTCTGATTTATGAACGCTGTACAAGTAAGCCAACATCTCTTAGGAATTCTACATTTTAAGCAACAGATGGCGCTGAACTACCAGTTATATGATATGTCAAAGTACGTCTTGGAATCCATAAATTCTTAATCGAATTATTTATGATTAGTTCTTGTAAATCTATCATCTTTAATTATCTTAATTATTTTTGATTGATATTACTTACTATTTGTGAATATTAGTGAAATAAATTGTGCTTATATACTTTTTCAAGTGCTCCAATATAATTGAGGTTAACTATCCGTATGTATAGCCCCGAATACTCGGTGGCCTACTATACACATATATACAGATTACTACCTTTGACATAGACAAATAAGGTCTGCGTTTTTTTATAATCAAGTATAATGTTGGAAAATAAAGGCTTTGTTAATCAAAAGCTATTTAAAGTATTGGAAAATATTTTCTCGGTTATCCTCTAATATTATAGGATTGTGACTAACATCTAAAAATTTTCGCGAGCTTCTTTTTTTATATAATTTAAAAAAATCAAAATTGCAGAATCATTTTATTTACCGAAATTCCCAAATTACAGTTTGTTCAATCGCAAAATAAATTCAAATATATTACTAAATGTATTCATATTTTTCTCCATTATAATAAGCAATTAATCAAACAAAATAAAATGTGCGGCATGACACATTTTGAAATAAATGTTATCTCTATGGATTTTTTGGCGCCTATTTTGCAGAGTCAATAAATATTCCTAATTTATGGTCACATTTTGATCCAAATCTGAAAATATCATTTATTATATGTCATGATAAATTTCCTTCTTGTTTAATATACTAAACTCCACGTTGAGTAAATAGATTTGTGTTCTGAGTCATTTCAATACGAGGCCTAGTGATAGACTAGCTAGTAAAATACAGTTATTGCAGAATTGATATTTCCCCTTTTTACTGGGATATATTAAAAATTACATACCTACAATAAAAATCATTTATAATGTTTCATACATTTTTATTAAATCCATTTGCATCATAATGCAAAAAAATGATATACAACATTAATTGTAAACATGATTCAAAAAGACTACATAGGATCGTCGACGTTCGATATACGGATCGGAATGCTGACGATCGGTCCACTCTAATCAGTTGTAAGATGTCTGAAGTAGACGTGGAAAAATTACGAAAGGTGTTGTCGTGTAAATCTTTTTTATAGTGTAAAATTCCTAAATTTACTAAGCTACAAATTAGCAAAAGAAAATACGCGCTATGAGGCATCGTAAAATGTATTTCCAGTACATGTACATTTTTTAAGTTTTCAGCAAGTTCCAGAAACTTCTTCCTTACCTAAATACTAATATATTTTGTATTAAAAATCGCGTCCGAAGTTTTTTTGTATTTTAATATTTTCCCAAACTAAAAAGCGTTTAAAAATATGATATCTTTCCAAATAGATTTAAACGAATGTAAAAAATCGTTGTCTTCCTATCTCAATTATATAAAGTACGTAAAACTTACAGCATCCATCAAGCTAACGCCTAAAAATGTATGTCTCTTAGATACTTTAGGGTGATTTAGAATTCTTCCCGTATTTTGCCCATCGCAAAGACCATTTCTTTATTTAAGAGGAAAAACCATTATCTGTTTTGAAACTGTTTATTACGTACATTTATTATTTTTTCACATTACACTCGCGTTCCTTATTTAACTGTCAATACATATCCTTTGCTAAAATGTGATAAAATCTTAATCGTGAGCAATTTAAAATGTATGTTTCTTCAATCTTGGCATCATCCATGCTGATCTTCAGCTCAATCTCATAATTCGTTGAATTTCTAAAAGGCCCCGTAGCTTAATACCTGATTTTAAGACACCATTTAATATACATATTTATTTATTTATTTCACCATGCTAGTATTTTTATAGTCGGCCTTTGTAAACAGAAAATATTAGACTTTCATCTCTATGCTATAGGATCATTTTATATCGTTGAAAGGTAGTCTATATCGCAAATGGGTAGGTTTTTAATTCTACCCTAAGCAAAGACATTTTAACAACGATTTCATCCATTACAAATTCTATTTCTATTCTCTTTTCTGCCACTTTTTTTATAGTAAGTAATAATAGTTTATGGTTTTCTTAAGCTTTTGTACAGCAGTATTATAAGAGCAGTAGTATTATATTGTACAAGTTCGTGAAATTAAAACCGAAAATGCGGCGACCGATATTAAAGAACTTTCAAAACGCAGCATCACGCATCAGTGAATTTCAATTGGTTGTATTTTATCATCTTTCAAAATAAGTAAAGTTTTTTTTTAAAAAACATTCAAGTAAAGTAAAACTTTACCCATAATTTTTCTCATAGTCGAGTACAAAACCATGTTAAAGTAAAGTTTATGTCCTATTGCACATGATAATTAATTATATATTAAACAGGATTTTAATGTGTTTGTTATTTATATTTTATTACTTATAAGCACTAATTCATTTTTTTAAATTATAATAATAGCATAATTTTTCTTGAAAACAATTAAATAAAATTTAAAGAATAACGATATCTAGAAAGTTTGTCTACAAAACATGACCAATTTTTGGCATCCGTCCGTAAAACATATTTTTGTGGTCGATTCGATCAATCAACAATCTAAAGTCTATTTAAGATATATAAAGATAAGTAAATGAATGAAATTGTGTGTTTATTTGTAAGGTCGTCTTCATTATCAGCCTGTGTTAGTCCACCGCTGGACATAGGCCTACCCTAATGCACGCCTTTTTCAGACAATTGGGTAATCGGCTCAAATTGTCCTAACCAACCAGAAAGCAACGATAACAGAAAGTTGTTTCACCGCGAAATTCAAACCCACGAAATCCGGTTTATAGAAGAATGGCCAATAACGCTAGACCACGGAAGCGGTATATACTATTGTACATGCGTTAGAAGTTATATTTCCTTGGCATAACAAGATGAAAATCTTTTCAAAATATAAACAACGTAGAATAAGGCGTTCGCCTTTTTCTACGTTTGTAGATATAAATATCGTGGATACAGTTGTAAACTAATTTCAGGGTGTCAGTTTTTTATGACGGTGTGCGCGCGCATCTGAAAAATTTACCGTTTTTCCTTCACGCGCCAATAGAAGTATGACTTAAAATTTTAGCAATTGTTTTCGTTGTATCGCATTATTTTTATAGTCAAAATATAAAATTGCCTTTTCTCTGGTATGATTAATTCGTAATTACGTGAAGATAGCATAATAAAATTGCTTTCAACACATACTTATGTTAACGAATTTGTTGCAACATATGCACAAGTCTTCACATTATCTTTGAACTAAAATACGAAGACATTCAACTATTTAGAAAATTACAAATTTTAGAGGCAATCCTTTAACATTGTCTTTAACCTTGGCTGCTACATGTCGTTATATAGTTTTGAATTGGATTTTTGCTTCCATTTTTTTACAAATAAATGTTATCAATAACAAAAAATCTAAAGGGTGAGTGATAAATCATTGAAACGGCATCAAACTTTAAGCATTACTTATGGCGTTGATGGCAACCCTAAGTTAAGGAGGAAAATAATAAGAATAAGTTGTTTTTGGAAAATCAAAAAACCCACCGGCATGTGTTATATTTACCACTGCCAAATAAGAAATAGCATTCAAGTAAAGTTTTATGGCAATATCAATAGACACCAAAATGTCTGAAAATCTTCTTGGTTTAATGTTTTTTGAAGCATTGAACATGGCTTCGGTGTTTGTGTGACAATGTTGTTTGACATCAAACTATGTTCATTTAAATTCCATTTCTTATTTGCTGAGAATAGATACTACCATTTTAAATGGCAACCATATTATAAAACGGGCGTGAGTTATGAAAACGAGAACCAGATTTAATTTAAAAGTACTTAAATTTTTATATTTGATTATGATATCGTATATATATATATGTTATTTTTATTATATATTTATATATATATGATTATAGTTGTTTATTGAGACAGACACAATTAGACAAATGAAAGGTTAGTCACGTTGCATGCATTCAACACGTTTACCGTATACTGACGCGGTTTTTAAAAGATATAAAGTTTTCAGGTAGTTTGTAGATTGGTTCACGTCTACGGCTTTAGGGACGTGACCGCCTTTCAAATGTTTCTGCAGTGACACACGATGCTGAGAAGCAATTATTTTCTGTAGCAAAAGCACTTATTGTAACAATTTCTTTGGTAACACTTTTTATTATATTTTAAATTCACAACATATATTTATAAATTACAGCCTACATGTTATATGACATAATAAGCTACTGTAAGCTACTGTAAGATTTTATCAAAATCCGTTTAGCAGTTTTACTTGATAGAGAAAAAAATATACATACACTCTTACAAGCTTTCGAATTTAAAGTACTAGTAAAATTTGAAATACGAATGTGTTAAACGTACTAGTAACAGTTAATATAATACAATAAAAGTATTAACTAAGAACTCTCGAACAGTGCTTAAATACTGTTTAACGAGGTTCAGTATTCTGCAGAAATCAATATGAAATAAGTTATTCTACGCTTAATGGTATCTTGGTGTTGATATGTCCAAAGGGATTAACTATGTAAATATATATTAATCGTAAATATCTATAACTGCCAACACTATCAAATACATATACGTCTTTTTGTACCGACCTTATGTAATTGGAAATTTTAATTTTGTTTGATTATATCAGCATTTTAACTTAATCGGAAAGAACAATTAAAGACTGTAAAATATAACGACCGTAACTATGCTGAACAGTTTTAAACTTTGGATAAGTTAGGAACAGGAAACGTAGTTGGCAAATAAAACCATTAAATTAATAAAAATAACTTTTAAACCTGATTTAAAAGTTATTTTTATTGTATGTGTATGTGTATGTAATTTCGGTAACAGTTCATCGTCTAAGTAATTTTCTTTAATGCAACACATGTAGCCTAAATTTGGTGGTACATAAGTATGTGTTGCATTATTAAATTTAACCATTTCTTCATAATAATGAAAAATATTGTAGCAGTAGCTATACGACACAGCCTTTCCAACCAAAACCTGTCGACACAAGGCAAGGAAATTTATGTCATCCATAAAAAGTTTTATACATTTGTAGATAAGTAAAATAAATCTTTTGATATATCTTACGTAGCAAACTTGTGACATGAATTGTTTTTAGGATGGTATGCCTGTCTTATTTATACTGGGGTCCGTCTATCCAGAAGTAACATCACTCATACATAGTTGTATATAAACATTACTGTCTTCGCTTTGAAGGCACCGTAGCCTCCTTACATGACTGTCTATATATCAGGGCGGCAAGGGGAAGATTTCTAGCTTTTCACTCTAAATTTCTTAGGCTTTCCAGGGACCCGTTTATGACACTCATTTACAGAATTTTGTGATATATATTATTGTTGTTGATACTTATTAAACCTTGCGCACTCGTTATTAATTAAACAATTACTATGGTAGTATTTTCATACTGGGTGTTTTTTTAACAAAAAACCTACATTTTCGTCATAATAAAATTCCATTTTGTAGACAATAAGTTTCATTAATTTTTTTTTTAAGGAGATAAAGAGCCCAGAAACGGGAAAAAACTTATGTTTTTTTTATTTTATAGAAAAAAGGTCTTAACGATTATATAATACGATCAAAGCGTAACAATGACGCGCAGCAAAGTACACGTATTTCCACTTGGAATCAACAAGCAAGAACGGAAAGATCGGTTTTGAAAGTGGACCAAAGCGTAATTTTTAAATGGTAGGATTTCTTCATCTTTCGAAAAAGGGGAGGGATTTTTAAAATATCGTAAAACACGGAAAATTTTTACGCTTTAAATTACCCAAAGCGTATAAGGAATTGGTTTGGTAGGGTTTTTATTATTTTTATTTCGGAAAGACACAAAATTTCATTTTCATTCTACAGCCAGAGGAAAGTTTTTAACTGAAATAATAATACCGTATAACAATACATTAGTTAAATCTCTAACTTAGATATTCCGAAAACGTTTTCAATCCCTTTCTGAATGATATATATGCCAATGAATTTTTAAAAGACACCCGAGCCTAAATATATTTTATGAGTAACGTTTCCCAACGTGTAAAGTCCAAAAAGGATTACATTTATGTTACGTTATTCAAATGGAATTTTAGAAAAATACTTTTTTTTTTGAAATGTGAAACCAATACGAAATTGTAGTTCTTATTTATCTGTTTAAATTCGGGGTTTTTAAATAACAAAAAAAAAACAGCTGTAGAGATTCGGCCTCCGGATAAAAAACGATGATTTGTCTTTTTTTCGTTTTTCTACCCACAAAAGATAATGAGGTAAATTTTCAAAAAAGAAAAAGTCCAAATATTTTAATAGAAAAAAAGAAATATATACGTTTAATATCGTAAAGAATTGGACCCCAATAATAAAGGAGTTAATAAAATGGATCGCCTTTGACCGTCGGTCTGACGGATTTTGGTTAATTTAGTAGGAGACAGTTGTATGATGGTGTTGGTGTAATTGAACATTATTGAGCATTGCGTAGTTTGGCAAATTTTAATGTGGTTGCAAAGATTTTTAAGAAACGCGGTAGATTCAATTGTAGTTTTGTCAACAGGGGCTTGGGAGGAGGAAGAGAATCAACACGGAAAAACCCGTAACGTTTTTCCGTTTTAACGTTTTTTACTTAAGCAATTTTTAAAGTCACTGTTATTATTATGATTAATTTCACCTTCAACGGTTTTCATTGATATTGGCCACCACCCGATTGGTTTTTATTGTAAAAAATGTAGTTTTAAGGTTGTGTAATTGTCAATGATTTTTTAGTTTTTGTTTTTGTTGTTTTTTTCCAAATTTTTTAGTTTATATCATCGGTTAACTTTGCCAGGTTTAATAAATTTAAACGGAATTAATAATTTTAAGGTTGCCCGGGTGGAGGTAGAGATCTTTTGGAGACCTTTCAAACTTTAATAAAAGGGCACCCCAGGTCCAGGCAAACCAGCCTCTATCGGATTATTCACGTACACAATGTCATCTTTTAGAGGACTTGGCCATAATATGCATGTAATTAAATTTGAATAATGTATTAACTGCACTAAAATTATAAAAATACACACTGCAAAACAAGAAGTAAGTATTAAAAGCAATGAGATTTTTAATAATCACATAGGCAGTTCAAAATAAACTTACTTTCAAATATTTAGACTGGCATATCATCTTTATGGTTTCCATACCATCGATTTAATCTATGGCCCATAGTAAGTACATTGATGAAATTAAACGGGAAGTATGTTAGAAAGCGAAGGAATTTTATATGAAAGAATTTCTGTATTCAATCAAGCGAGAAAATCAATTTTACCGTCGAATGGCTTTACAATCAAACGTTACAGGAAAAAATTATACATTCAATGAGGCATACGTAAAGACTACTTGAGTGTGAATGTAATAAGTTAATTAATTTTGCTGAGATATGTTAAACATTTTACATCCATCGATACCATTCAATGCCAATGTAACGGAAATGTTTCTTTTTGTATAGGGAAAATTAAAATCCGCTTTCGAGTTTTACAAATGATTTGCTTTTTTTTACCAACTTCCCAAAAGAATTTCTACTCATTTCGAAGCGTATGTTTTATTATTTTTTTTTATATATGTTACCTCGTTGGCCCGCTTCTAGCGCTCTGGTTTTCCTTATTCTTTTTTTTAATTATAATAATAATAATACTAATAATAACTTTATTGAGTTCAGCCCGGTATTAACACTAAACTTATCTCTAATAACTTGTACATGCAATACACGAACAAAATATTTTAAGTACACCTAGACCTCAATAGGATTCCCTGTACTAGAAGGGACAAGTTTCCTCACATTGGAACAATAAAGAAAAGTTAATTACATACAGTGCGAATATTTTAAAAAATTAATTGAACATAAAAAAATGTTAATATGAGCAATATAATCTTAAAGGTGAATTAAACAACGCTAATGTACGAATATAAAACAAAAAGTAAAGTACATATGTTATACCATGGGCACTTAATGTAAAACTCACAGTTTTCAAATATAATGAATATTTTTTATGTTATATGTATTTAATAGATATTTCAGAAATATAAAAAATACAGCACCAAAAATTACAACCTCGTGCGATTAATTTTCAAACGTTGCCAAAACCGTAAAAGATAACACAAAGTATTGTATATATTAGTAATTGTACTTACTACTAGAACTGGTCTACAATAAAGTCCGCGATAACATATATGGATGTTTTAAGAATAACGCACAATAAGTATTTTAATTTGAAACATGTGTCATTTTAATCAAATGAATATCTTAAGAGATATGAGAGATTTAAAACCACGGAGTAATTTTTGGAAGTTGTCACGTTGTCACCGCTCATATTGAGCAAAATGGTTGTATGCTGCTTGAAGTCGGTCGTATTTTTGTGTTAAAATTCCTCTTGTCTTTTAGTACAGTTTATTTATGGCTATATTATATATTCCGTTTTACAGCTACATGATATTATTTTATTAATAATCTTATATATTGCACTCTAATACGCATTTTAATTTAGAATCCAGACGTTGATGGGACCTTTAATTGTGTGACTTAAAGATCAAATAACTCAGACAAAGTAATTCTAAATAATCGAATACCGATAATTATAGAAACCTACGTTAGTCATTTGATGAAAACCATAAAAACACATGACAGTATTTTTCGACATAAATCTATCACTAATACAGAAGCAGTTATTAAAACCAATGCATGCTTAAACCACAATATATACTATACTATCAACGCCTAACCAGCAAAGAGATCTATCGGAATTTGGATTTTTTATGTACTAATATCAGATATGATAGCAGTAATATTTGAATTTATTGTTTACAATCATCAAGCCAGAGGAACGCTGGATTAACGATAACGTCGTATCTCCTACGGTGTAGCACCCAATAACATGACCATGACCGCCTGACAGAAAGAGAAAAGCCTATATTACCGTGATTACTTAAGAGCGACGTTAGATATCTAAACAAATATTATAAACAGAAAAGATTTGTATTTTTGTGTGTATATTTGTAGTGTATCTGTGGTAGTCATCTTGTCAATGTTTGAGAAATGTCAGCGGGTAGTTGTGTAACGACCATTAAATGAATAACACGATCTCGTATTTCAATCCGTATCAATCCTAAATATAGTACATTTGCCGACGAGGACATTATAATTATTCACGCATTGTTTGAGTTGTGTAATTTTGGTGATCAATTATTTTAACAAAATGAATGCGATGTTTGGCGGCAATAATCTCACATTCGAGCACCGTATGCAAGAATGGAGTATTTTTCGAAGCCGCTTTATTCAATACTGTACGGCGAATTGAATATCCGAGGAAAACCATAAGGTCTGGTGTAAGAAGACGCGCATTATTGTTGACGGCGTTGGTGGAAGAAACCTATCGCAATTGTTGCAAGAGATTTGACTTTTCCCGTGAAGCTGGATAAGGTCATTACCACATACTACTAGAAATTTAGAATAGTCATTTTCAATAAAAAGAGCACGTTTGTCGAAAGATATGGATTTTATATGTCCGAACAGCGGCTGGGAGGATTTAGCGGAATGTGCAGCACGTGTGCGAAACTTGGACAGTTTGTGGGTTCAAATCTGAACTAGAAACGGCTTTACGCGACCGGTTCGTCCTTGGTTTGGAGAACATCAAAGGAAAGAAAAATTATTTGCAGAAAACATTGATTCTTTAACTTTTAACAAAGTGTTGGAGTAAGCTCAGAGCGTACGGTGTGCGCGTCTGGTTTGCGCTCGGCACGGGCTGGCAACGCCGCCGTAAGCACAGCGGGTACGAGCGCTGATAAGACGACACCAGGGCAACCAGTGTTTGCTATGCAGCGCAGTAGAAACAGCGGCAACAGCGCTGGTGGAGGCGCAGGCTCATCACAGAGTACATTGCTATCTCAAGTGTCAAAGTTGTGAAATTTGCGTTATAAAAACCATACAAAAGAAAAGTGCAGGTTTTCTAGCTATATTTGTCAACGTTGTAATGTCAAAGATCATTTAAAGAGGATCTGCAAAGCGGAGATAAATAGTAACAATTATTTGGGTAAGGATGACGACAGCGAAGAAGGTATTTATAATTTATATAACGTACAAAATGCGACAAAGGACGAGCCGTTTCAAAGTAACGTATTCATAGATGGGTGATTCTACGATAAGAGGTAACTTGAACGGCAATCAATATTAAATAGGTTTTTTATTCCATATTGTTCAATCCTTTACAATCAATTACACCATTTTAATGTATTTCAATTAATAGAGTCACAATTAAATGCTGTAATATTATATTTTTTTCTGAAATTGGCCACAAAGTCCAAAAAGTATCTACCCTGGCCAGTCCTTTGCCGATTTCAGTCAAAATTACGCCGTACCTAATTTGTTTGTTTCGCTTTCTAAACTAAAGCATGGTAAGTATGAATTTGAATAAATATATTATAATAATTTCAAGAAACAATTCAACAAAGTATGTTTTTTGTGTATATTTTCTGAACTTTAATTTTGTCCTGTATTTTTTGTGTCTTTACCCTGGAAATTTTTTTCACTACTACCAACATAAAATAAAATGGAAATATTGCAAATTCCTCTCAAGGATATCTTACAACCTGAAGTTAGCCAAAATAACAAGCGAGCCGTTAGAGGCCGCCATTTTGCTAGTTTTCGCGACGCATCCGTGCGGTGTAATGGTCTCACAAAGTCATTGTCTCTCACTGGTAAGTCATAAAAGTTATATTAATGATTTTATTCATTTGTGTAATATGACATTTATTCAATAATACTGTACTAATTCAAGTGGGATATTTAATTAAGCTAAAAATGTAATACGTCGATAACAATATTTAAATTTATCATGAAAACGTCTTTCCCTGAGGTATTTCCCTGCCAAGATAAATGCCAGGAGAGACTTACTTAGCCAGGAGATTAAACATATCATAAAATGTAGTCACAAAGTAATTAAAATTTAGTTAGATTGTACTGAAGTCAGATTTAAACGGAATATTGAGGTATTGTTATGATTAAAAAGCGATCTCTAAATTTTTTTACATTATTACAGGATATGCCACTGCAAAAAAAGTTAACACATGAAGAAAAACTACAAAAAAACGTAGAGCAGAAAGGTTAAGATATGGAAGGATTTAAAATGACCCAGAAAAGTATAAATTGCAAAAACTGAAAGCAAAAGAAAAATATTTGAAAAACCAAAAAAAGGGCTAATAAAAACTGTCGATCAAATGACTCGTAGTGAGTAACGTAAAGCCCGAAAAATATGGACGAAGAAAGCAAGAGAGCGTAGGCAACGACTTGCTTCACAAAATGTAGATAATGTTCCAGTTGATGATCAAATACCAAAAAGAATTTTTCAGTCCAGAACTTTGGTTGCTAAACTTAAATCAGACCGAGCAAGAAGGCAACGATATTTTATTAACAAAAAAAAGATGAAACCATAAATAGATTAAAAACTAAACTAGCATGTTACAAAAAAAGGTTACAAAGATTAAGAAAGCGGGAAAAACTTACACCTAACAGCAAAGTGGAAAAAGAGTTGAATTTCCTAATTGCAAGAGATACGTAGTACTCTATCAGCAACTAAAAGATAATTATTCAGCTCTTCCAAACGAAAAAGAATAAAAGATTTTTAGAAGAATGATAAGCGGGAAGTTGGTAAAAAAAATATGGGATACTACAGAACGAGAAAATATAAAATCAGTTCAAAAACTTGGAAATGTCCAACTAATTGATAATAAAAGGAAAGGTCATGAAGTAACAAAGAAGAAAATTTTAGACTTTCTTGAAGAGGATTCTAATTCCAGATTATGTGGCGGTAAAAGAGATTATGTGAGAAAGGAGATCGCAGACAAAAAAGAGTTCTCCTAGATAATCTCTACAGATCTTTCATGACGCAGTGCAATACAACGATCTCATATTCACTATTCTGCCGTCTAAAACCATTTTGGATAGTACAACCGAACTGTGATAAACGTGAAACTTGCCTATGCTGTGAATGTCTTTGAAAAAGCTTATTTTTTTGTTTGTATAGGCAAGGAAGTGCCTTTATTTCGTTAATAGTATACGTTTTTAACGATGAATATTATCGTAACTATCACAAGTCTGATTCCTGTTAAAAGGTGGTAGTCTAGCTACTTATTTAATTAATATTATTAGAAGATGTATAATTTTTTGTTAAATGTATGAAGAGATGTACATTTATTTTTGTTTTATTATTAATTAAACGCTTCAGAGATTTTATTAATTGAATTCATTATTTCAATGCCTGAATTAGTTGTCTGGTCTAATAAATATCTACCCTGATCTTGACGTCTCTACCCTGGCCTTCTTAACAGTAATAAAATAAGTGTGAAGTAACCTGCCATTGGGTGAAAAGAGTAATCAATCGGTTAATTAGCATAATTTAACATTTTCATGAAAAAAATCCAACTTTTCTCCCTGGCCGCATCTTCTATGGGCTCGAAACCTCTTATCGTAGAACTACCCAGATAACAAACCGGTTTGCTGTGAGATAGACTGTACAAGTGCTGTATCTGTTTTGCCTATTGTAATTTATAATCAGCTGTTTGCCAACAGCGAATATAGCTTACAGAGATGTGGCAGTGTGTTTAATTTTTATAACGGAAGTAAGGTAGTGCCAGATGGTTGTGTGGCATTGCCCGTTAGGTATGAAAAGAGCACAAGGGATCTGGTGTTTTATGTGTTGCGTACTGTTGGGAAAAACGAATACCTTTGTTGGGTCGAGACTTTATGAGGGCGTTCGGTGTACATTTATGTAGTAAGATTGATTGTAATAATTTAAAGATGGATGGGGACGTTCAATTATTAATGGAAAAGTACTCTAAATTATTTAATGATGAATTAGGGAAATTTAATAAACATAAAATTTGTTTAAAGATAAAGCCGGATGCACAAATGAGTTTTTTAAGGCGCGTTCGGTTCCGTTGGCGTTGAAACCGAAAATTGAAGAGGAGTTAAATAGATTAGAGGAGTTAGGTATTATAGAGAAAATCGATCATTCGGACGTTGCAACACCGATTGTACCGATTTTACGACCCGACGGTAATGTGAGAATTTGCGGAGACTTTTCTGTAACTTTGAATAAAGTGTTGTATGTAGACAACTATGCCATTCCACGAATAGAAGATTTATTCGCGAAGCTCAACGGAGGGGTAGAATTTAGTAAATTAGATTTATCACGCGCGTATTTGCAGCTAGAACTTGATGAATCCAAAAAATGGACATGTATAAATACTCACAAAGGACTTTACCGCTACAATCGCCTAGCTTTTGGTATAAATAGTGCCCCATTTATTTTTCAACGCACAATGGAACAGTTATTGGGCGATATTGAGGGTGTATGTATATATCTTGATGATATTTTGGTAACAGCAACCGATAGGCCTTGCCATTTGCTACGATTAGAGATGGTGTTGAGTAGATTGTTAGATGCCGGGCTAAGACTAAAGCGGGATAAGTGCGAAGTTTTGAAAAGTTCTGTGGAGTATCTAGGATATGTTATTGACAAAGATGGGTTACATAAATCTAATAAAAAAGTCGAGGCTATAATTCATAGTAAACCTCCCAAAAGCATCACCGAATTAAAATCGTTTTTGGGAATGGTAAATTATTATCGTTGTTTTGTACCCAATACGTCGTCAGTGCTAAGTCCTTTGAATAAGTTATTAAAAAAAGACGTAAATTTCTTAAAATTAAGGAGGAATTAGTCTCAGAACGGATACTGGCTCACTATAACCCCGAACTGAGCACGATAGTGACGTGCGACGCGGGACCGAATGGACTTGGTGCCGTACTTGGTGCCGTACTTGGTGCCGTACTCGCACAGCGGCAGCCGGACGGCACCGAACGCGTGGTGGCATACGCGTCGCGCGCTCTCAACAAAGCCGAGATTAGTTATGCTCAGATTCAAAAAGAGGCTACGGCAATCGTTTTTGCAGTTAGGAAGTTTAATCACTACTTGTACGGTCGTACCACGCCTTTTGTTTTGCGTACCGATCATAAACCACTATTAGCCATTTTCGGAAATAAAAGGGTGTTCCGATTTTAGCGGCGAACAGACTGCAAAGGTATGCGTTGTTCTTATCGGCGTATAATTTTAACATCGAGTATGTGAAAAGTGAAGAAAACGTAGCCGATTTCCTGTCTAGGTCTATAGAAGTTGACACTTATGGTAATACGGAATGTATGGATCGCTCGCTTTATATCAATTTTATTGGCAAGACAATTTTACCCCCAGTAACAGTTGATATTATAAGACAGGAAACTTCTCGTGATCCTACCTTGCTTAAAGTGATCAAATTCGTTAAGGAAGGTTGGCCTCCTAAGATGGCTGATATAGATTTACGTCCGTATTTTTTATGCCGTAATGAACTTTCTGTAGAATCGGGGTGCATTTTGCGGGGACACAAAGTAGTGATTCCGATTGCATTCCGCGAAAGATTATTAGAGGAATTACACAATTCGCATTTCGGAGTAGTAAACAAAATCGGAAGACAGATCTCGAATGTGGTGGCCAAATATAGATAGACAAATAGAGGAAAAGATCGGTTCTTGTAGTGTATGCCATCCGCTTCGCAATAATCCGCCAAGAGCTCGCCTCGCGCCCTGGCCCTACCCTGAACGTGTTTGGGAACGCATACATATAGATATGTTTATGTTGTTGGGGAAGCAGTTTTTTATCGCAGTGGAAGCACATTCTAAATGGCTTGAATGTTTTTTAATGAAGAAAACAGATAGTGAATCGGTAATAAGTAAATTGTGTAAAATATTTAGCCGGTATGGGTTGGTGAGAGTCATAGTTTCAGATAATACTAGCATATTTTGTTCGAATGAGTTTGAAAAATTATGTATGTTAAACGGAATTAAACATGTGACTATTGCCCCGTATCATCCTGCGTCGAATGGTCAGGCTGAGAACGCAGTGAAAACTTTTAAAACGGGCTTAAAGGCTATTTTAAATAAAGATATTCATAAAAACTATTGCTAGCAAATTAGATAAATTTTATTCGACTATCGTAATGCACTCATTCGTCAACCGGATTTTCACCTGCTCAGTTGATGTTAGGACGTCCGTTACGTTGTCGGCTCGATCTATTACGTTTAGAATCGGTTTAGGATGAATCATCCTCGTCATCCAGAGCCAAAAATAATGTTGTTATGGCACAAGACTCACAATGTAATCAGTTCTTAGGCACAAGGAAAATGTGTGTTTTTCAAATTGTTGACAGAGTGTTAATTAAGTATTTTTTTTTTAATGGACTTAAACACATTTGGAAATTAGGTATTGTTAAAAGAGTTTTAGGTTTATATGCCCGATATTAAATTGACCGTTAAAAAACACATAGATCAAATGTAAGCATACAAAGGGAACTCATCGGAAGAGGCTAATGATGATGGTAGTTGCTCTGAATATAATTTAAGTGTGGACACAGGTGCCGGGGACGAGACCGTGATTATTCCGTGTCCGGTAGCAACTATACCTCAATCTTCAGTGTCATCACCAGTTCATCGCTCGCCCTTATCACAAAGATGTATTGTACAGGAGGAGCGAGGAATATACTCTGACGATGAGTTTGTGGATGTTGAGTCTCCGGAAAGGGTTGTTGATAATAATTTGCAAAGCGATAATCCCAATGGTGATATTAATGCAGCATCATCACCCATTCCAGTGCCCCAACAGGTGCGCCGGTATCCCATGAGGAGTACCAGAAGCAATAAGCATTTAAGTTGTAAAGAATAAGTATTATTATATAAGTTAGTATAGTTTTATATTAGTGTTGGAGGGATGTAGTGTATCTGTGGTGGTCATCTTGTCAGTGTTTGAGAAATGTCAGCGGGTTGTTGTGTAACGACCATTAAATGAATAACACGATCTCGTATTTCAAACCGTATCAATCCTAAATATAGTACAATATTATTTATTGCTATAGAAATTAGCGAAAGGGTATATAAGTGTCCTAAATCGTCTTTTATTGCAAGCGCTGCGGAAGAAGACCGAAGGCTACGAAACAACTTAAATTAACCCGTGGTAAGCCGGAGAAAGTATTTGCGAAATTTTAACTTTGTTGTTTCTACTTATGAACAATCACAATACACTTTTTTCTGCCTCCGTAGCCTAGTGGCATAGGCTTGTGCTTTAGAAACCGGAGGTCATGGGTTCCAATCCTGCGGGACGCAACAAATTTTCATTGCTGTTTCCTAGTTGGTTAGGGCAATTTTGGCCGATCACCCAATTGTCTGAAAAGTAAGATGATCCGTCGATAATGCGTCGGATGGGCATGTAAAAAGTCGGTCCACCCACTAACCTGCATTGGACCAGCGTGGTGGGATACGGTCCAAACCCCCTAATGGATAGGGGTGTATTAGGGGAGGCCTATGTCCAGCAGTGGACTATTACAGGCTGATGAGATGAGATGTGATGAGATGAGATGTGACCCCTCCAAAAAGTGCCATATGGGCACTTTTTAATTAAAAAAACAAAAAAAAAATTTAAGCAAAAATTAAGACTTTTTGCTTAAAAAAAACTCCATACGTTACAAGTATTCATTTTATTAACATTCTAAATAACAAAAAGGTAACTAATGAAGGAATCAATTATCCCACTTCTTAGAGACGTCAATATATTCGCCGTCAGGCGAGTCGTAATTCTTGATGGGTGGTGTGGCAACAGGACCGCTTATCGTATAAGGAATAAGTTGCAGATCGGGCTGTGAACAAAACACGTTAATATTTATTCCAATATATATTTATGAAGATATTTTAATTTTATCAAGTTTTAAAATAACATTAATAATCCGTGTCGGATGGGCTGGTAAAAGTTGGTCCACCCGCCAACACGGTCAAAAATCCACAATGGATAGGGGTGTATTAGGGGAGGCCTATGTCCGACCGTCGACTATCAGAGACTATCTGAATTAAAAAAGTTGCCTTTAGTCAACATCAACAATCCAAAGCATTCAAATTAAAATATTTTTTTGCATTGATTTCATTTAATTAAAGTATTTTTTTTTAGAAGTCAGTGTTTTAAAACATGATCATTTTAAAATTATTTTCTCCATTCCACTACAACTTTTCTCTAAATGCTTTTACAATGTTGCTTGGTAATGTGATAATTAGTTTTAGTTCAATTATAACTTCGGAGATATGTTTCATATAACTTTCAATAGTGTATATCAGGTAGAGTCAAAACATTGATACTTACTCTAAACTAACAATAACAAGGCTCAGAACTACAACTTTGTATGTTTAATCTTGAATTGTAATGAAATAGAAGATAATTTTATCCTTAACATGAAAACTTCGAACTTTCCAACAATGACAGAAATAAATTTATTTATATTCTCATGCATATATTATTTAACTGACTAGGAATTAATAAAAAAATATACATGAAAATCATTTATTAACCCTTTCGCAAGACTTGATTTGAATATCCGATCAAAAATTCAGTTCACAATAATTACTTTGTAAGGTTGGATTATTAGCACGTTGTTAATAACTTACCATCACTGCTTCATTGTAAAGTTCCTCCGACTCTTCATACAACTTATCAAGGGCGCGCTTCTGAGCTGACATTATGCGATCGATCTGTGCAATATTTTCAATGTACTCCTTACGTTTGTAACGACTCCATTCTTTCTGCAACAGAGCTCGTTCTTCCTCTTCTTGTGGTGAAAGTTGGACAACGGGCCTTTTACGTTTTCTGAAACAAAATTATTTAATTATAGCAATGTTGTATTTAATCTCTGTCGTCTACGTTATTGGCCCTTACTTTACAAGCAGAAAGTTGTGGGTTTGTTTCCTGCAAGCAAACAATTTTGTGCTATCGTTAACTTGTGATTAGCTAAGACAACATAAGATGATCTATGCATTGGAAGCGCACATAAATAGTCGGTCCTGATTGTGAGTTCCCGCTTTGTCATAGCGGTGAGGCTCAGTACCTACGACTTGGTCCAGCCGCGGTGAAGCTAAGAGGAACCTGGCCGACCTGAGGTGTGAGGCCGGCCGTGGTGGAGGCTTGAAGCTGGCTGGAGAAACCTTATTATGCAGCCTATGAATCATCGATTCATAGGCCGCTCTCGCTAATAAGGTCTAAGGTCGGGAATGCGTATGCATTTCCCCACGGCAAAAAAAACATGTGATATGTAGCAGTGCCTTTAAATGTACTGAAAACTATTCCATTTGGCAAATTTAGTATGTTCTGTGTTGATTGCTTGTTGTTTGTTGTTATTCTAGAAGTCAAATGCCAGATCTTCTGTATAATGGATATGAAGCCTACCAAAGTCAGAGTCAAATATATTTATTCAATATAACGGCATGCTCTCCACTGACTCTATAATTGATTGTCAAACAAACTGCCACCAGTACGGAAATGGAAGCCTCTGAACTGAGAAAGAACGGCGTAAGGAACTCAGCAGGACTTTTTTTTTCTTCCTCTTTTCAATAAACTCTTTACAAAATCAAAAACAATACAACAAATTTTCTCAATATTCAATCTAACATTTCATTACCAGGGTATGTTATCATTAATGTAATCATTACAGCAATAATATGCTTTTATATACCAATTTTTCTTAACAATTTTTTTTTAATTTATTGACAGTATATGACAAAAGCTAAACGTTTTCTGGAATTTTGTTAAATACATTGCATGTACATTGCCCCATAAAAGATTTCAATGTCCTTTAAAGTTGTGTTGTTGGAAGAAGCAGTTTATGCTTTTTCCTAGTATTTATATGTATCACATTGTTTAATAAATTCGTGAACATAAATTATATTTTCAAATATGACAACCCCATAACAACTTGGAAAAAGAAAGAAAGTGATATTGTATTAATAATCATAGTACAATAACATAATTAAAATGATCAATATTACTGAGGTTTACAATAAAATCCTGAACAAAAATAAGCTTGTCATGGCAATTCAGGATAAAGTATTTTGGAAGACTGATTACCGTAATACATATATTGTTCAACAATTATTGCTATATGCAGAATATTAAGAAATTTTTTAAATGGGACATTTTATTAACATTTTTTTGGAGTTATAAAATATTATTTTTAAAAAAACTATTCACATCACACACACATCATCAGCCTGTTTTAGTCCACTGCTGGACATAGGCCTCCCCTAATACACCCCTATCCATTAGGGGGTTTGGACCATACCCCACCACGCTGGTCCAATGCAGGTTAGTGGGTGGACCGACTTTTTACATGGCGATCCGACGCATGGATCATCTTACTTTTCAGACAATTGGGTGATCGGCCCAAATTGCCCTAACCAACTAGGAAACAGCAATGAAAATTTGTTGCGTCCCGCAGGATTGGAACCCATGACCTCCGGTTTCTAAAGCACACGCCTATGCCACTAGGCTACGGAGGCAGAAAAAAGTGTACATGGTAAATTAATATCAAAATTCAATTTGACATAATCAAATTCATGTATTTATCCATACACATAGTATTTTAAAATTTTTTTTGTAAATGTTGCAAAATATTAACCCAGAGATTGACTATTTTTAACATTATTTATGAGGTAACATTTGTAAAAAAATCTTTTTGCAAATATATTGCTTCATCAAAGATGTTGTTATATAAGGGTAAAATTACAATACATATGACTAAAAAGCTTCATATCATATGTTATGTATGTTTTTCTATACAAGAGATTCACTTGTCAACTTTGTAACGCTTCTTATTTATCAATTTTACATAATAAACAACAACAATAGCTTGATAATAATTATTATTCAATCATAATCTTGTTGAACTAAAGTTATTATAATAATTTTTTATCACTTTTAATATGCATTTTCAAATCTTTACTTCTAACAAAATTATTATAGAAAATTAAAAAAACATCTTAATGTTTAATATTTAGCACAAACTAAAAAATAATAATATTAAAAAAAGAATAATTATAAGAAATTACATCTCTTAACTTGCTTATCCATATGAGTATTAGTTATTTATATATTTTGTTGTATTTGTCTTCAATCAATAATTTAATAAATGTTCAGGTTCATGCCTAACTTTTAGTGTAGCTGCAAAATATCACAGTAAATTTACAACATATCTAATCCAATTTTACAGATTTTTCCTCATGAGCAGACTAAGATGGGATATGTCTGTCTGTATCTCCATGTGTCAGGAATAACAATCTGGGTTTTTTATTGCAAATTTGACACAAGCTTTTATTTTCTTAATATTGAACATTGCTTTGGCAACTAGTACTTTAGTTGTCTTGTGACTGTGTAGTATTTAAGTCAACTGGTTTCAATTTAAAAATTATTGGATCCCACGCAAGTGGTAAAAACCTATCCACCCTAATAAAATTAGAATATCTTTTGAATTCTGTAGCTTTCCAAATCATCCTTTGTATTAATCGATGATCCATGATCATGGATGCTGGAAAGAGTCCAAAACATGGGCAATAAATATAAATTATTAACGCAACAATTTCATGAAAGAGTGGATTCAATATGTATTATAATCGTGTAAATATATGAAATAATTATTCACAAAATAGTTGAAAAAGGACAAGTAAGTCAAACTATGCTCTCATCAGTTCCATGTTCTCATAACTGGTTAATGTGAATCACTCTACAAATCACCCGGTTTACATAGGCACTTACTATTTATACCTCACATTTACCCGATTATAAATATAATGTATAAGTTATAAAACCAACATCAGAAAGCAGTAGCATTAAACAAGCTATTTTCTTTATATAGTCCAGTATGTAACAAATAACAGTGCATCAGTGACCTTAGAGAGCTTAAAGGTTATTCAAGATATTTAAAATATTTAAAGATTCTAACAATAAAAACAGATTTTAATCACCATTCAATACTTTCCATTGTGTTAAGAGGTAGGTTGGAATATAATTCATTTTGTGAACATGCCATTCAACACCCATATAATAATAATATTTTCTGGATGAATAATACCAAATTCTTTAGTCTCAAACTAAGCTAAGCTCGTACTATGGAAACTAGTTGACTGATAAATACAAAGATTTACTTTTATTTTGTTAATAAATATATATATACACAAACCACAGTGGGAATCGAACCCACACCTGTTGGCGTCACAGTCACTTATCACTGCACCAAGCAGGTCTTCGAGCTATATGTTAATCTAGATTTATGTTATCTTACAGCAAATTAAATTATTAGTACAGCAATAATTGACAGTCATAAAGTCCCAAGATGTGGTGCTCGGACAAATGTGCGATACATAAGTAGTAATATTTACATTTTTGTTTAAAACAATAATGGCAGGAATTAAAAAGCTGATATTTTATCACACAGTAGTTAGTTTAGAATTTGTCTTAATACTATATATAAAATGTGTTACCCCATTTGGTCCATGATGTGCAAGGGGATCTCACATTCTTCAATTGGTTTCAGTTGTCTTGCATTCTTTTGCAGACGTCTTATTTGTTTTTCTAATTTTTTACGTCTTCTCTCTTCTCGAGCCCTGATAATTGCTGGATCCATCTTTTTCTTCTTCTTCATAGGCTCGGCCCTATTAATAAAAGTTACAGCATTTATTTTTCAAAATACAACTTTTTAAATATTAATTCTTACTCCTCAACTCACCATAACTGATCGGTTATTTTAAAATTTAAAGCTGTTGCTGTAAAATATTTCTATTTATCCCTGTTATAGGCGTAGACACAGATAATCTGTAATAAAGGATACTCATTAAAGTATAGAACGAGGTTATGTAAATAATTATTAATCAATTACTATACCTAGAGAATTGTTTTAAGATGGATAAGGAAAACATATTTCCAATATACCTTTATATATTTATTTTTATATATGTTTAATAGAATAAAATGTCGTTTTATACATAAATAATATTAACCTCTACCAAAAAGACAATTATGACATTTGTTGTCAAAATTGTGGCTTGACATTTGAAAGAGATTATGGCGTCTTCAAGTTTACATCTTTATTATTTCGAAATAGTTTTGCCAAAATAATATTACCCATGTTTACTCATGACATAACCATATAATATCTGGAATATTTGGGTTTCAACAAGTTGTATGTAAAAGGTGCGAAAACTCTTATACTTTTGTAAGTGAAAACTCTTATACTTTTTGTGAGTAAATGCGGATATATCAACCTATAAAGATTAAATACTCCTTGCTTTTAAAGAACGTAGGTAGTTACTTTGTTAGATAATTTACATGTTTTGTAAAAACACAAATACAAAATGCGGTAATATAATAATAAAATATTTCTTGACAAAAACCTGTGGTGTGGTGAAGTAAATGAGTATATGAAATATACTTTTATGTAAACTGAATAAGTTTTTTATATGTAAAAAGTATAATTTTAAGGAACCTCAATGAATAACAATAATTTTTCAATCATGTGTATAATGGGTTTGTGTGTCTTATATTTTTTTATGCCTTTTTCAATCTTAATCATTCTCTTTTGTCAATCCATATAACCTCATTTTTACCAATTTTTGTAGCTATTATAAATAAAAGAAGAATCTCTTATACAATGCCGATTGACATTGTTAAAATGCGCCCTTGTACCCCAGCCGCTACCTTGGACAAAGGGGTGCAAAAACTTTTTTTACCCAATCTCGGAAACTATGAACCCTGCAAATATGCGTATAGGTATTATATGCCCTCAATTAAAATTGAAGAAGTTATAAGCAAAAATTTAAAAAAAAAATATATCAGTACTACAGTCAATCTTATAATTGGTCTTTTTAAGAGATTTCTTGTAATTTTTTTTTTTATTTAATTCATTTAAAACGCTGTTACAGCGCTGCAAAGTTTACGGGGTTGGTCAATTCTAACGATAATTCTGCGAAAACGAAGTGTTAACTTCGTCATCAGCCTGTGATAGTCCACTGCCAGACATAGGCCTCTCCTAATACACCCCTATCCATCAGGGGGTTTTGGACCGTACATCACCACGCTAGTCCAATGCGGGTTGGTGGGTGGACGGACTTTTTATATGCCCATCCGACGCAAGGATCATCTTACTTTTCAGGCAATTGGGTGATCGGCCCAAATTGCACTAACCAACTAGGAAACAACAATGAAAATTTGTTTGCACGACCTCCGGTTTGCAAGGCAGTTAACTCAATATAAGTAATAATTTTGATATAATTTTTTTTAAATATTGTAAATGCAATCTTAAATATTACTTAAATACATAAAACTTTAATTACTTATTTTTTTTATTTTAGCTGGTTGCACGTTATTTCCTAAGTAAATTTTGATATAATTTTGAATAATTATTTTAATAAAATTAGTGGTTTGGGAAATATAAAACACTTTAAATTTATTTTGCCACTTTTTTTGATACGGATGTGACGCTTCCAGCTTTGGTATGCTTCATCTAACACAGAGTTCACGGGAAGCTTCCGTCTCCACGAACTGTTTGCTAAAAGTGAAGGGCACGCGTACAGCGGGTACGTGACTTAGGCATTTGTTTAAGCCTCCTAAGGATCGTTCACGATATCGATATACGGACCGGGACGCCCACCGTCTGGTCTAAACACTTGTTTGGTCACCTTAGGTTTACGGAAAGTACCTACCTTATAGTTGTGTTGTTTAAAACCAGTAGAGTCCGACCGAAACTGGTTTTCCGGCCGAAACCGAAAGTCCGGCCGTGGCTTCAGTTTCGGCCGAAACCGAAACTCACGTGATCAAGCATAAAAATTCTTAAAATACTAAAATATGGAGCTTTTATGCCTATTATTTTGCTTTATTTAAGTCAAGGGATGGAAACAGTATATTAAGCGTGTGGTAATCATTTATTTCAATTGCTAATAATATTTTTATGTAACAAAATATTAAAAATATATGCATTATTTTCCAAATTAATTTCTCATAGCATGAGTACCAGTTATTAATAAATAAATTACTAATTGTGACTGTTGCATTAAAGACTAAGTATTGCTATTTTGAAATTTTAGTAATTAATACTTTCGTTTGTATTTGTAGTTCCGAGGAGGGATCAAAAAGTTGTAAAAATGAGATAGAATATAACGACTATGATAGCTTAATTATGTATTTTTCTACATAATCTCCGAGTCCACCTACACACCAAGTCCAGCGTTCCCAGTTTCCAAGTATTCAATCCCTTTAAAAAAAGGATTGTCTTGGTCCTGCAAAAAGGTCTCCACGGCATCGTTTACTTGTTATACCTTAACTTAACAGTTAATCTTAACACATGTTTCCTCTTAAGTATTGTATCAATTTGGAAAGAAGATGAAAAATAGCTAGGCGCCAGATCTGGTGAATAGGGGATGCTCAACCAATTGTACGCTAGCATGCTGAACGGTGCCATCGCTAATGCCAACCTATGCGCCGGTACGTTGTCAAGATGAAACAGCTCGCCCGTTCAAAGTTTGCCTCATTTCTTATCATCGACGGCATTTCTCAACCTCGGTATTGAAGCAGCATAACCTGTTATGATGGTTCCACGCTCCAGGTAATCAATCAACAATATCAATTCTGAGTCCCAAAATATTGAAGCCATACCCCGGCCAGGCAATATACCACGGCCACGGCATGAAGATCCTTCGGGTCAGCGAGGATGACCGTTTCCATTGCGAAGATTGCTGTTTTATCTACTGATTTAAAGAATAAACCAATGTTTCGTCCACTGTCACAAAACTAGATTTAGAGTTATTAGAATATTGTTAAAACTTGTCCAACGATATTTTCGAATTGTTATGTCGATTTTGTTTTTGATTCTCGGCACTCATCTTGCGGAGACTTTTCTCATATTCAAAATTTGTGTCAATATGCGTTGAGTACATATGAAATGCTCGTTTATTAGATTAGGTATCAGATGTTAATTCTTTAATTGCTAAAACAGTTTTTTCGAATATGGCAATATACCTTTATTGTTTCTTGTAGATTACTGGCTTCGATGGACGGCTGCAACCATGTTCATCTTCCGTGCTCGTTCTCCCTACTCGAAATTAAGTAGCCCACTTTGCGACAATTGATTACGACAGAGCAGACTCTTCTCATGTTGCCTTTGAGCCGCAATAAATCTCTTGCGTTCTAAATTTTTTAAACAGTGATTTTTAATAACAAGATCGCATTTAGTTTTCTCTATTTCCGAGAAAATTTTGCCTCACATAGCAAAGAAATGACTACATTCAGAAAAAAAGTAAAGTAACTCGAAGATTTTTTTATTAACACAACAAATATCTGAGCTACGCTTTCCAATATTATTTGTATTTATCTTTTGGTTACCAAGGATTATATATGTTGTTCTCGCTACTATTTGTTCCCTCCTCGTCGTTCTAGAAGAATCATCAATTTCTTTTAGGTAATTTGGAATGTTTGTCTGAACTAAAATCGACTGATCTGAGCTCGATTGTAGCAATGATACATTTAACTTTTGCTACTATAATTATTTCTATTGCTTACGCGAATATTATACATTATTAAATAAAATGACTTTACAGATTTTATCGCGTTTATTTAAACGTCGGGAATTTAAAAATGTAAAATAAACGTGATAGAATCCGTAAAGTCATTTTATTTCGCTACTATTTTTAAAATGAAACCAGTTTCGGTTTCGGTAAAAGTTTCGGCCAAATTTGGCCGAAACGAAACAACCGAACTTGATACAACTCAGGCCAGAAACCGAAACCGAAAGTTCGGTCGGACACTAAAACCAGTAAGTTCCGTTGTTGTAAAATTTCACAATAAAAACTTAAAAGAAAGTGAAACAATAATAGAGTATCTTCGTTAATTTATAATTAATGACCATGAGGACACGACCGTGTTATGCTTAACTAGATGTTGCCAGTTTGCCCAAGAGGTAATATTGTTTTAATAAGCAAACTAAGTAAGCATCAGTAAGGGTCAGTATGGATGTGAAGAAAATATTACATTAAACGCTTGTGTAAAATGTTACATAAAAATAACCGTTTTTAGAGGATCCTATTGGGATATATAACCAATACACATAACAAAAAAAATGTATTGGTTATGTGCAGTAGTATTTTTTGTCTGCTATAATATCTGAATTGGTTAGTCCGATTATGACGGGACTTTCACTGAAAAATAGCTGATCTAACTAGGAGTAAATTAAGCTACATTTTTTTTTACTTACAAAACATTTTTAGTCTTAATATATACTAAACGACTCAATAACCATAATTGCATGAACTTGTGTAAATCTTAGGGCGTCCTTCACTTGCTTACCGAGTACACATAGTCGTTACAAGGTCAAATCGTTGTTGCTAAGTATGTCTCCAAAAATAGACGTAGATTTATGTGAACTCTCTTAATTTTTATTTCTCTGTTAAGTTGTATTTCGTTTTTTAAATCTTAGTTTCATAACTAATTTTCTGTGATTATTTTTTTAGCTCAAATATATAATTTAAAAAATTCGAAGTTGAAAGGGCCCTGGAATATAGGTGTCCCGCAAGGATCTATTTTTGGACCTCTTTTTTTCCTCGTCTATGTATATAAATAACCACATATAATAAACAAAAACAATAACGATGTGATATTTGCCCTCCTTGATGATGTATATAATACTCTCTCTTATGTAGAGTATTGCCTCAGTGTAAGTAATTTACTACAAAACATCAAAAAGACAAAATATTTATGACCTCTCATATGAGATGCGGTAATTTTGTAGTGTCTTTAGATGGAGAAGCGCTACACTTTGTTAACTCGACTGTGTTTCCCGGCATAACAGTAGACGCTAATTACAGCGGGCCCTCTTGTAAATGGACTGGCGAATAAATTTAGCTCCGCGGGATACGCTTAGTTATTTGCACAGTATAATGTCTTTCGGCATTTTACTGTGATGAAATGCGGCAGATATTAATACAATGTACATTCTTCAAAATAGAGCTATATTTGCAGTCTACCTACGTCCTAAATAATCACTTAGAGAGTTGTTTACTCAAATTAAAATAACGACCGTTCATTTTTAATATATTTACATATGAAAATTTTATATATTTGCAGAAAATCAAAAATGATTTTTAAAGTGATTGTAATTCATTATCATCATCAGCTTTAGCAGCCTCTATCCCTCCAACTGCTGGATGCTGCCAACTTGAACCGGCTACTGCACGGAGATCGGCATGCCACCTAGACACCCGGTGGTGTCCACCAACGCTCCGTCTTCCCGAACGCGGCCTCCATTTCAGAAACTTATTAGCTTATCGGTCAACGGTTCTTCTAACTGTATGACTGGCCCACTGCCACTTCAACGAGCTAATCCTATATACTATGTCGCTGAGCAGGTGGATTGGTAATTGACTAATTACACTTGCACTGCGGATCTATCTTGCTCCCTCAGTAAGGTAGATCTGCCGTCAAGTAAATAATTGTAATTTACGTTAGATAAATACTACAAATAAATTTATAATTCTTCCAGTAACAATATGCGAAGAATAACTAGTTTTTTTTATGGGACACTGTAAGCTTTTACAGCACAATTCTAGGGAAAAAAATTTAACCATTAAAAAATTGTCAAAGAACGTTTATGTTTTAAAGATTTTTCGATTTAAATGAGTTTTTAAATGATAACAAACTCTGGTAATGGAAAATTATCTTTATTTATATAGTATTTGTAATTATTGAAGTGAAACTTCTTTATCAGGATTAGAAAAAAATTTTGTGTAACATTTATTCATTACGCGTCACATTTTTCCGGTACGCGCTATCTTTTTCTGATCCCTACCACGCGTGATTCGAAGTATACCATTCATGATTTGTTATTATTACGACATGTATTTATTATTATTACGACATCAATAATAGTAATATTTCTATTAAAATTAATGAAATTCAATAATAATCTTTGTAGTAATAAGCTAAAATGAAATAATTTTAGAATCTTTATTTATGTGTCTGTGATAATAAAAGCCTTTTCTTAAACTTTATCTAATTTAACTTTATTTAACCAATTTCTGTAGAGTTGCATATAGTAAATTATTTTTTGAAAAATAACGTCATAAAGAAGTTTCACATCTTACGAGTGTACGCTAGTACACGCATACATTTTTTTTTGTTTATTGGTTTAATTTTATGGTAAAAGATGACAAAAAGGTCTTGCTGAGCTTCCATCGCCGGTTCTTCTCAGGTCAATAAGTGAGTATTCAACTACTACGTTGAAGAAAGCAACTTGAATTTGAATTAAGTTTTTATTAAATATTGTTTTTTCTTTTTACTTTTCATATCATACTATCAATCTGTCCACGGCTCTACCTGGGACACGACAAAAACACTGTGCATCACGCTATTTTTTCACATGGTTGGAATCGAACCCACATCTAAGTGTGTCAACATTCTAGGTCACTTACCACTACGCCGTGCCGATTGGTTGTTTTTAATTTATCCCTAATGGGAAAGGCAAAGGACTTTAGTCCATACAGCCAGAGTCTTGTTCTTGGTAATATTTGCAATTTTTATAGATTTAAAGGCCGAAGCCATGTCTTCATAGTTATTGATGTTAAGGCCGAAGCCATGTCTTGTCTTATTATTCTTGATCATAAGGCCTAAGCCACTTCTTTGATGTTGATTGGTCAAAATGGTCGAAGTCAAATCCATAAGCAATAATAGTAGTATCCAAACAAAATTTGTATTTCCAGGTGATTGTTACATATCCGATGTTAAGGTAAGTCCGGGAGTACAGTCATAACAGTATCCGCATTATTTTTAAATATGTTCATTATATACAACAACACCACAACACCTTAATTTAATTTAGCACTGCACAAGATCCATTTCTAAATAATTTGCACTTATATCATTAATATTTACTTAGCTATTTTAAATTACATGAAACCATTTTGTTTCACACTCTGGTTTTGGTTAGAATTCCCGTGCCGATTGGACTATGCATGACAGAAGCTTTAATTTTAAATGTCATAGTGTCATATTTGAAAACTTGAACATGATATGACTGTTCAAACGCTTGTTAAAACGCACAATCATCGTTGTAAACAACCTCCACCCATTTCTTAGGAAGATAAATTAAATATTGCAATTAAAAAAAAAAACTAAATTTCTAAAGTCTACAAATATGTTTTTTCTATTACCAACCAAATGCAAAAAGTTCTTAAAATTTTCCTCCTTTGAACAAGCACAACGCCAAAATATATGAGCATTTCGTGCGAGACAATGTTCCTTTTGTATTTTTTTATTTCCCTATAAACGAGGCGACTAAAATTTGTATTCAAAGCGAGGCACTAAACCCATATCGTCAAAATAATTGGCAATAAGTCACTCGCTATGTAAACACTAAGTCTAAAAGTATGGCGGAGGCTCTTGATTTATTTAGACGCTGTCGTGGTTCTGTATACTAGTAAATCATTTTTATTTATATCAGGCAACATCATGTACATAGACTAGATAATTGGTAAAATCCTTACTCCATTATAGTAATGGTTGGCGGTTAATGCAATATTTTTCCAAAAGAATCGTATTGACATTGATTCTATGGATCTAAAGTACATCTTTTTCTTATTTTTTTTTATTTAATAGGTAAATGAATGTCTTGCAAAAAGTTTATTATTTATATAATTCCTTGAATCGAAGCGATCAAGGTTACAAAAGTTACCGAGAATAGTATCGTTGATAGATTATTAATTTAACATTACAATATTATGCTAATTGTATATGTGTCATTACTAATTACCAGAAGAATATTAACAGTAACAAGACAATCTATTAATTACAGGATAAAGCTCTTAAGTCGTTTTATTAAACTTTTTGGACCCATCGATCTTAGCTCGGCAAAAAGTTAATTAAACTTATCCTTAAATTAGATATCTTTAAAGTTCCCATCGAATGTAAAATATCCATGATTATTCATTATTAATTGATTTGTATGTCAAATCCGGGTTCAATGGTAATCTTCGTATAATTTTTCACTTGTATATATACTCGTTGTTTAAAGAATAATCATATTGATTTATCGCAAAGGTTGTTACAAGTGTCCTTAATAATACGACGCAGTATTTGACATTTTGTACGAGGTGGACAACAATTTGCAAAAACTAATTCTTAATAGAAATGATCAATGGATTCAGACCCTTTACAGGGTCTGGAAACGGACATCGTGATGCTCACTTGGTTAACCAGCTAATGGACTGGCTTCCGTCGAGGAGACTGACCCTGCACTGAATACTGCCTCCGTAGCCTAGTGGTATATGCGTTTGCTTTAGAAACCGGAGGGCTTGGGTTCGAATCCTGCGGGGACTCAACAAATTTTCATTGTTGTTTCCTAGTTAGTTAGGACAATTTGGGCCGATCACCCAATTTTCTGAAAAGTAAGATGATCCATGCGTCGGATGGGCATGTAAAAGGCGGTCCAACCACCAACCCGCATTGGACCAGCGTGGTGGGATACGGTCCAAAACCCCCTAATGGATAGGGGTGTATTAGGGAGGCCTATGTCCAGGAGTGGACTATTAAAGGCTCATGATGATGATGATGATAAATTCTTAATATTCGCATAAAACGGTAAAAGCAATTGCAATGAAATCTGGAGCTTTTTTATTTTATTTAAATTTAATGAGATGTTCATTTTGACAAGACTGGTAAGTTTCTATACAAGTAACTTTAACAAAAAAGCCTTTTGTTAGTAAGACTTTTGAACATTATTTGGTAAACCATGAAACTTGAACACTACTTTATACAAAAGTTGTTCATACTATTTATCTTACATACGGAGTCAAATTAAACCGTCTCCACTGTTCATGGTCGTCATAACATTTTTATTACATTCAGTAATAATACGAAAGATGAAACGACGTTAATTGGTTGTAAAAGGGGAAATCCCTCGGGTCAGCTCGGGTTGTTTGCAATCGGAACATCATTCATGGTACATGAATTAATAAACAATCATTTGATCACGACACAAAAATATACATCTCAATTTATTTCGTCTCGAAATGTCCGCATTTTATCATAACCGAAAAAAATTCGATGCGTCGTTTCTTTGCATATACGCTCGTGTAAATAATTAACATTTATTAAAGTAAACTTGATGCGAGAAACGATTGTTTTTATACGCGTTTAAAACAATTCTTTATCCTGATACACAATTAATTGACAGCGTCTCGCGTGCCATCTGTCATCGTGATAGTCCGATAGCAGTGGGGAACTATAAAAATGTAAATCGTCCCATTATAATAAACAAAAGCCGACCGTTTAGCATTATCCTCAAGATGCGGCAATGTTTGGCATCCTCACATTCTTTACAGAGTGCCGTCGGTATTGACATGCGACACGCGGGGATCACGCTAACGGTTCGGGCGTTTCGTGGCTTGATTTTCGTTTGTTTTATGTGTTAGTGACGCCAAAGTAATGGATGCAAACGAGACGGGATATATCAATGTAACGTTCGCGAACTTCCTCAGTGCCAATATAACCAATCTCGCGAATAATAGTGATGTGACGCAGAGAAGTCTGTTCGATTTGTACGAAGCGTACAGGACTAAAGAGCGGGAACAACTGAGCGCGTACAGAACGGTCGCTTATGTGTTCGGCGCCGTTATATTTCTGAGCAATCTGACAGTTGTCGTGTCTAGCGGCCTGATACTCAAAAAAGGTAATAAATTATGCGTTAGTGTGTAATGGCGGCAATTTATTTAAATTTCTCTAAATATATTTAAAAACAGTGAATGCTTTATTTTCATCATTTATCAAAATATTATAAGCAAACCAAATGATAACAAATCCTGGCGTTTGTTGTATTTTGGATGTCTTTTCTATTAAAAAAAGGTAAAAAACCTTTGACAATTACATTAAAACTGAAGCACCTTAAATATTTTTACGTAAATTCATTCTTAACATCACTTATCTGTACTCATTTAATTTTTATGTTCATGTGAAACACACAATTGTTATTTAATTAAATGATATAACAATAAACTCTCATAAATCGGCTTAAAACTGCGTTTAACAATATATTTCGGTCCAATATAGAATTAACGTAAACGCAAAATCGTTTTACGCGTGCCATAATTGCCTGTTTAATTAGTTCGTTGCCAATAATGTTTTCAATTTGTGCTAAAACACCTCTATAACAAGTCCTATTACTATTTCAATGTGAACATTTAGTTAAAATAGTCCAAACGTGCCAAATATTTTAGAGTAAATTCAATATTCGATTGAAATTTAATAAGTTACTGTTAACTAAACTGTTGCGTTTGAATAATAATATATTTACGAATATTATTAACCTGTCTTCGAAAACTTTTTGGTGAAAAATAACTAAATGTGAACATTTTTAAAAAAACTTTGTCAAGATACCAGGAAATAGAGGTGTAAAAAAACATATGCAGATCTTTATTTATTCTCACAACGTATACCTGATGAATTATACAATATGTCCTTTATGATATTTTAAATCTTTTTGTCGTGCTGACAAAACAAAAAAAAACTATCTACGAACGCAAAAATATAACATAATAATCTTTATTATTCCTATGAAATATTTAATCTCTAGAATGATTTCTTAGAGGATTCTGCCGACAGTAATATTTCTTATTGTTTGTCTTTTGACGTGACCACGCGCAAAGTAAAGAGAACTGATTAGTACTGTAGTTCTTACGTAACTAGGCTTATGTAATTTATTTCCATGCTAACATAGTTAAGAAATATAAATAGAAAAGAAATAAAAATATAAAATACTTATAAAATGCTTCCTTTTACCTTGGATAGATCGAGAAAAATATAGCCTAGCCTTTCTTCATACTTCATTAAGTTTGATATTTAGATCTTATTATCATCTATACAACAACATATTAATAAACATACATGCTTTAAACGTTTACAAATGTAACATTAGTAACACTTAAAATTGTTAAAGTTATTTAGTAACTAAACGCAAGAAAATAGTAAGAAGTGACCGACTCATTAATTATACTTCAGTCTTTATTGTAGCCAAGTAATTAATAAACCCTATAATTATATACAGAGTAAAAAGCGAAAAACTTTATATGTTAAAAATCTTAAACAAAAAAAACTTTGCTATAACTTTGTAAATACTATAATGCTAATGGAATTATACAAGGGACCCGCGTGGAAACGGATCAGAAAGTTTTAGGGTCCGCAAATAAACGACAAAACGGTAAACGGCATAGTTTTATTTAATATCTGAGAATGTTTGAAAAGGTCGACGTTTCACCAAAGTTTTCGACCGCGGAGGGATCAACTTTGTCGCTAAAACAATGTATAGCGGTCCTTTAAACTTTGCCTATCCATGCCCATCCAGCCGAGATACGTAATGTGACTTGGCAAACATTAACTTAACTTTGTCGCTTGTCAAATGATACTGCCCGTAAGTGTTGCCAAAGTTTAAAACATCTCTCAACTATCGTTTTCGAACGATCGCTCGTAAACTTTTATTTTTTGGAATTGTGATTTTAATGCTTATTTTGCGAGCTGATTTGTTGTTTTATAAGGTCGTAACATTTTGGTTAGTGATTTGAGTTTTGAGATGATGTTGTGTAATTCGACCAGATATATATAGAAAATTGTAATGTATATATTTGTATTCTGACAAATGTCCTTTTAAAGAACTGATAGCCAAACTAGGGCCAAATAAGACGTGAAATTGATGTGAGTAATGTAATTCATCCATGCGTCGTACGTATGGCTTTGTTATTAGTCAGCTTTGTTAACGCTTAACATCTCGCGACTATTCATTAGAAACGATAGATGTCGTCACCTTGTTGTCATAGGTTATAATTTGTACAGGTTACAGGTCAAATCCTATTTGATCTGATATCACTACATCTATCTTCAAACTACGCAATGAGTTTCGATGCTGAAGTGATTGAAGAAGGTTTATAAGTAAATGCTTAATATAGTTGGTATATGTTCTATCAGCACAGCCCCCGTGCTAAGCAGGGGCGGGTCCCTAGATCATAATATAGTTTTTATAGATGCGCAAGTACCAGAAGCTAATATAAAAAAATTCTAAAAGACAATATAAAAAAATTCTTTAATGTTTATTCCTTAAGTAATTATATGATAAACTAACATCTTACAATGGAATAAAGTGAGGTCGGAAACTAATACATTTTTTCCTCGATGACACATGTCTTATGTTAATTTCCTAATTCAAATGCTTCGAGCGTCACCAACATGGGAGCAAAGATGTGTTAGTATTAAACTTGGCGATGTATTAGCTCAATCATTTAAAAAAAACACGAATAAATATCAAAATTGATAATTTTAACCGAATAATATTACTAAAAATATAGTTTTAGTAGTTAAAGAATGTACAACAGTCCAAGTATTGCATAGTAACCATTTTTTTATTTACCAATGTAAAACACTCAAATGTTCACAAGCTTTTTCGTCTTACTCGCATTTAAATTAAATTATTATTAAGTTACAAAATGTTGCATACACGACTAACGTACACACAAACAAAGTAAAAACAAAAATATGTAAATTCTATGAGCCGTTTCTACCTGAAAGGAACACAGATACAAAACAGAGATACGTCGCGTTTGCTATTAAAATAAAGATAATTTTATAATCTGTAATCTAACATAACTAACATAACATAACAGATTACAGATTATAAAATTATATGGTGGAACTTCGCGTTATGATTTACTTATTGTTGCCACTTGTAGTTCTTTACATACATTTTAAACTCTGAAATAGCGCGTTTAACTGAATTATGTCACTAGCATATATATTAGCATAGCTATAAAAAAATAAATCCTATCAATTTTTAATGGCATAAATATTCTTGATTTAATAACCTTAAAATTTACTTACAAATGTACGTGATATACCTAACTTCTTAACAAATGATTTCAATAACATTAACGACAGCAGAAGATATAAATCAGGAATATTAAATCTTAAAGCAAACGATCAAAGGACACAAATAAAGCATTGTGCAATTTGGACATTGCCTTTGTCGGTCCAACGTCTAATTAGATGGGCTTTTTTTATTCATTAAATATTTACATTCAATAGTTGAGTTATATTGGTAATGGAACTCAAAATTACTAGGTATATACCTACCTAACTAGCTTAATCAAAAAAGATTTGTCAAAATTTCCTGAAGTGGCTCTATAAAACTTTTATTATTTTATTTTGACTCCCTAACTCCTATAATTAGTTCTTTCTCCACGACTCTAACATGGCTAGTAATGACAGAGAAGGTTACACACCCACCGTCTTCAACCCACCCTTCGCTCCCTAAGCGACCTTCTTAATCGGCTTCATCAGATCCTATCGAGCAGTCTCTTGCAGCATTTCTGTTCAGGCCGGCCAGGTTACTCTTACTTTCCCGCGTGTGGACCGAGCCGTAGAATTTCAATCCCAATATAGCCAATTCGGAATAGACTTCACGGTCAGTCTCTTTGCTTAGGCACGCTAGGTTCCTCTTAGCTTTCCATAGCTGTTATAAACCGCTGGTACGGAACCCCACTACTACGACAAATTTTGAATTTCTTTTAGCTTTAGCAGCTAGAGCAAGCCGCAAATAGTCAGCCCCACAAATACAACCTAGTCAACCTATACAGGGGTCAAATAGCCTATATGGAACAGCCACTATTCCGCAAAATGTGCATGTCTACACGACAACTATTTCACTTTTCAACAAATTTTTCACTACGACATGCACCTGCAAAGCATGCTACGATTATGAAATGTTACTATTCAAACAATTCAAACCCTCTCAAACATCATATTAACCTAAATATGTATAAATTACTGTTATTCAATACTATAGTATCAGATAGACTGCAAGAAAAAATATCCTACACAGTTTTTTTAAAGTATCAAGATCATTCAATCCCATTGAAGCATTAGTGTATTTCTTATAAATAACGAGGAGTTTGTTTGTCCGGAACACATTTAAAAATTGCTAATGGAATAAGTAACGCGCCTAATACGTTCAGAGCGATTACACGATATGCGCAAATAAGTATGAAAAACAAACCGATAAATAACTCCGTGGTACGGTTCGTTTGGCTTTGACTAGAGATTTTATCAATCTTATGACTTGCTTACGGGATACGGGAAGCGTATGGAAAGTTTTATTCAACCTTAACAGACTTTGGACATTTTAGAAACGTTCCGTTATCTAGTTGTGAAAGTAATTTTCTTATGGCAGAGAGCGTGGGTTCAATTTGAAATGTTATATTGTGATCATATAGGTAATAGCAATTGAGTAAACAGTACTTTGTATAAATGCATGACTTTTAATATAACACAAGATGCTGCAAATAAATAAAGTTAAAAAAACACTATTTATAATATCCTCCTACGTCGTCATATAAAAGATCTTTGATAAAACAGTGCTACCTATTAGCGGCTACAGACGTAAAAACACACTAACGTGCTTATTTTTTATATTATTTTGTCGTGCAGAAAATCCTTTTTATTAAAAGTTTATAACAATAAGTATAAACATCATCCAGCTATGTATGGTGTTGTTATTAGAGGGGTGAATAACAGTGACAATTTATTCATAAGAAAGATAGATATATTTGATGGGTTTGAAGTATCATTTATATTCCAAGTCTTTTTAGGTTCTGATATTGTACAGTTATTTGTTCTATAATTTTAATGAAATATACTGTATGTTATATATATTAAATAATATATTGTATGTTTAAATATATTTGTAAGCATCTATATAAAAAATATGAATATTCATTTAAACATACGTCTTTTGTTTCCAAAATATGTATTAGTCCATATAGTAACTTTTATACACTTTTTTTATTCCGTATGTTCTCTACGTATTTCAACCAAAAGTCTTCCTAGTAATAAAAAAGCTATACACATTATGTAGCACGACAAACAATGGAATAAATGAATAATAAGCAATTATTTACGTTATCAACACATTTTCCACACGTCAAAACATGTAGTTTAACCTAAAATACATGTTTTAATTACAAAAATGGGCATTATTTATAATAACACAGTAGCCTTTAGCCGTATACGACACACAGTTAAAAGTTATTACATGACTAAACTAATACCCGTTGGACGAATGCCAGATCGCATCACATCTATTAGTCTAGTTTAAATGTGAAAAATGCATATTAACATACCTTACTTATATTCAAAAACAAAATACTATTAAAGCTAAACTATATAAATAAAAAATATAATTATAAAATACCAATAAATAGGTTTAGTTAAAAACTCGTGAGGTTGAAGGAGTTCGGTCCCTTTTTACGAGACAGTCTGGGGTAGTACATCCGCGGTGTCTATTTCTGCCGCAAATTAGTAGTGTTTAAGCACCACTGTGTTCCGGTTTGAAGGGCACAGATGTCAGTTAATTACTGGGTAAACGGGACATAACATCTCAAGTCTCAGGGCGGGGAACGTCCTGCTCGTCTCATCGCTTTAAAATTTTACCCTTCCCTTGCTATTTGATTTTAGAGTAAATATGAAGTAAACTAAACAAGTAAATGGCAATACAGTGTAAAGCCTAGTGTCAATTCATAAAATGTGCTACACATTTTATCAATTTAACATCTGAATTGAAGAAATATTTTACTTCACTAATTTAAAGGTTAGAATTATGGGCACACAACTAATTTTCATTGATCTTTCATACGGTCCAAATCAAACGGTTTCATACGAGAAGACGTGCACTAGGGGACGCTTATGTCCAGCAGAGGACCAACACAGGCTGATGATGATGATAACAAATTAATTTGAATTAGTACTAATAAAAAGATTTTATAGCTACACTTTTCTCTCAGTATAATAAAAATAAATTATTATAAATGGCTGGGTAGCTATAAATAAACATATTTCATCTCAGTCAGTCCCCCGACTCGTTGCTAGTGCTGCAATAAATTCAAAACGTCTAGTATAACAGTTTGAAATAAATGAAAATTTAGTTAAAATTTATCGTTTCACATTCGTAATATTAGTTATATTTTTGTAACACTAATGTTAAATAATAGGGTCTAATTTATTTTATAATTTAATTACTTTACATTTTTTTAGAAGCCGGAATGAGTGGCTAACTCATTCCGGCTTCTTTAAAAAATATTTTAACATAAAAGTATTTTAATAAAAACGTTTCATGGCTTAATTTGTTTTAGTGTTAAAAAAAATTAAAAATAAAGCTATTTTTTTTTTACCTCGCATTGGTGGTAGTAGGTATTTCTAACGCTATCAATTTTTTATAAAAAATATAAGCCAGGTTGAAAAGCTTTTTAAAAGAAATTTTAAAATCGATTTAGTAGTTTTCGAGTCCATTCATAGCATTCTTAAAACAAATCTTTCCCTTTATACCTTACATTACTACAAACATTATAACATATTATACAGCAACTTAGATTTCTTTAAATCGTTCAATTGTCCATAGAAATCAATCCATAGATCTGCCAACAATCACAAGACTGACTATGATAAATTCTGATGAAATCTGTAATACTGTATTAGCACAACCAACAGAAAATATTATTATTAGCATTAAATTGTTTAAAAAATGACCAAATATTAATTTTTTAGGTCAGCAACCTAAAAGCACATACCTGCTACTCGGCAATGTCTCTCTTGCTGACACCATCATCGGTAATATCTATAATATTTGGTGCCAGCGTGGAGAACTCCTCCAGCTCTAATCCACTATGTATTTTTCAAATAGGTGAGTTAATTCTGTTTTGTAAATATGAAGGAAATTAGACGTTTTGTTAAAATTAGTTGCAAATGCATAATCATATTCTCATTTCCGTAATTTGAATAGAATAAAACAAATTAAGAGATAAAATTCTTATATTTGTTATCTAAATGTGTTTTTATAGAATATTTAAATAGATATCTGAATAAGTAATTAAGTAACAAGTCAAAATGATACAATTAAGATGTTTTCTGTTTGCTTTGGCAAGTTTCATTAATTTTTTTTAATTAAAATGAAAAATATGTATGATAACAATGTCTCATTTTGTATAATATTTTGGAAAACAAGAAACTTTTTTAGAAAATAAGGTTATATTACTTTTATTGCCTAATTTTATTGACTTAACTACTTCCAATAGTGGTTAATGGCCTTGGCTTTTGTGTCGAACGATATGGGATCAATTTTAACTAAGAGATTATATACATAATGATGTAATTTCTGGTTGTTTTTTCAAATTCAAATTTAAAAAATTCTTATTCCATTTAGTCTCTGTATTTAAGTGTTTCAACTGCCTCCGTAGCCGTTTATTGGCATGTGCTTTAGAAACCGGAGGTCGTGGGTTCGAATCCTGCGGGGACTAAACAAATTTTCGTTGTTGTTTCCTAGTTGGTTAGGACAGTTTGGGCCGATCACCTAATTGTCTGAAATGTAAGATGATCCATGCGTCGGAAGGGCATGTAAAAAGGCGGTCCACCCACCAACCCGCATTAGACCAGCGTGGTGGGTTACGGTCCAAAACCCCCCAATGGATAGGGGTGTATTAGGCGAGGACTATGTCCAGCATTGGACTATCAAAGGCTGTTGATGATGATGATGATGATTTAGGTGTTTAGTTCAGAAGTTTTGACCGGTCTAAAAACCGGCGAGGTCGTATATTTTTTTCTTTAATAAATTTTAATCAACACATTAGAAATCAGTTGTTATTTGCGTATATTTAAGATCGAAAAGTAACTTTTATTCATGTAGTGCAAACGTTGTTTAGTTTTAAACAAATAGTATCGTGCTATACTTATAATATGTAGTAAAAATAATGCATTTCTAACGTGTAGGCATGCTAGTTTGTCCAGCAATGGTGTCGATATTCAGTGTCGGAATGATCGCCGTTGATCGCTACATCTTCATACTTCACGGCCTCTATTACCAGAGGTGGTGCAACACCACCAAAGTTAGGATATGCATCGTCTGTATTTGGATGATTGGTGAGTGCGAACGACGCTGTGTCTAATATTAACGTGTTTAATTATTTTATTTACGTGATTTCGAGATATTTATAAATAAAAGGTCTTTAAGCCTTCAGCAAATGACAACAAGACGCATAACACTTCACTCTGTCTCGTGACTACGGCCACTGGAAAGTGTTCGAAACGTCAAGTCAAGTCATGTTAAAATGTTAATAAACGCAATAAAATCCGTTAAAAGTCCTTTTATTCACTAATATTAATGTTTTATGTGTCTAACCCTTTGTGTGTAACCAATTCGCACCTTGTTTGTATTAACTTACAGGTGTCACGCTTGGCTTCATGCCGGCTACCGGTTGGATCAACAGGGAACTAGTAGAAGCGAAATGCGCTTACGTCTCCCTATTCCCTAACACTCTAATCCTTATCAACTCCCTTCTGAGCATCGTTCCCATTATACTGGTCGCAGTGCTGTACTCAATAATTCTTGTGAAAGCCTTAAAAAACGTCAACCAGATCAATACGACTGTGAAAACAGTTAGGGTGAAATCCTCCAATAACAGTCCGGAAATGAGAATGTACCGAGGGCACGGCAACAAGAAAGCTGCTCAGTCGGTAAAGTGCGTGTCGAAATCTGATAAAGCTGTTGTTAAAAGAAGCGCGTCATTTGAAACAATCGACAAACGCACACCCGCCATTACAAGCGGACACAGGGACAAATCCAAAAGCATAGACAATCTCAATCACGAGCAAGTAAATAGGAATAATGATAACGTAATAAACAAGGGAAATACGTCCAATGTGAGCATTGCCACGGTCAGTATTCCAGTGACGTTAGACGGGTCGATAACCGACGTGCGGCATCCCCCAAACAAAATAGCGAAAGCGCTAACGAGCTGCAAAACCCGATGCAGGGAGAAGCTGAAAGAGACTAACAAATGGCGAGCGATAATAATAGTGATGTTAACCACGGGCAGTTTTGTATTCACGTGGTTACCGTTCTTCATAACGGCAATTATATTCGTGTTCTGCGATCAGAAAATGGTTAATCCTGAGTGCACGAATTTGAGAATACTGCTCCGCGGCCCGATTGGCACTCTCGCTTTCTGTAACAACATTTTAAATCCTTTGATATACGCATGGTGGCATAAAGGATTCCAGCGCACCGTCAGGATGTACTATCATAAATATATCAAGACCTTATTCACGGAATTGGAACGTTGAAATCTCCTTGGTCGTATTTACAACCCCCCCTCGTCGGAAGACGTCGTAAATACTTTATTTATTGCGAGATTAGAGTAGTAAAATGTGTTATGACATTGCGACGTGAATAAAAGTTATTGGAAAATATTTCATATCCGTTGATTTCGTTTCGTATGAACAACGAAGACAGTAAAATTTACAGTGATTAAAAATAAACTCCTATTATAACATGTAACTTCGTGTACAATTGATATTGTTCTTCTCAACAATAACCGCCAAAGGGAGTAATTTAAATGTTGCAAAACGTTCCCAATTTAGAAAACTCATTACCATATGGACCCAAACTCATAACAACTATTATTGGATGACCCAAATTTTGTATACCATATGGGGCCCAAAAACTGTACGCTAACTGGTAAAGTGAACGTATAAAATTGTACAAAGTGTCCGAATTTTAATAGCACCCATGCAATTAACGTAATGTCTGTTGTTCAATAAATGTTTGTGAATTTAACTATTGTTTAATGTAACCCGAACTGTGTATTCTAACATCACTTTGTTGCTTGACCTTCGATGCACCTGATACTGAACAAGTTTTCCTGGTAAGTTAAAGTAAGTATACGACAAGTTTTTATTAATTGTGCTCATTAGTAACCATCTAAAGTTAACAGCGAGTCTAAGATATAAATTAATGAAATTAGTTTTTTTTTACTGAACTTTGTCAAAGTATGAACGAATTTAAAGAACATATTAAAACATTACAACATACCATGCCATTTATTCAGTACTTTACCACAATTGGACTTATTTAATGTCATTATAGTAGGATGGATTAAGTTTGTACAGGACAGAGTTCATGAACCGACTTTTTATGTCCAGACTAAATTTGCGAGTTTTATAATATACTTCGTGAGGTATGCATATCCATGTGGCGTGATATGATTGATAAATCACCTTTAAGACCGTACTTTTGTAAGTCGTTGGCGTATAATTTGATTGTCCCAATGTATTTTAAACTTTTGAAGAATATTACAAAATTACTATCAATACTACGGATTTCTTTCAGGACTGTTCATTGCTAGTTTACCGGCCATGGGTTGGACTGGGAGCACGTTCAGGGAATACAGGTGCTGGTATATAACTGTGTTTCCACCTCCGCTGCTGATCATCGTCTCACTGATGGTGCTATCCGTCATTATAATGGTGTGCGTACTGTACATCCTCATTCTACACAGCGCGGTCAGAACCGTTGATAGGATCCGGGAATATCGTGAGAGCCACACCTTGTCTTACATCAACAAATCGTTCGACTACAAAGAACATGAAAACCCACCGGTCGTCGAAATGTCGACAACGACAATAAGTATATAATATCAGCACAGACTATCACAGAGATATCAAACAATCCATTAGGAGACAACGAGATGAAAACAGTTAAATCGGAAAGCGGGCACATCGTCGGCGAGAGATTCAGAAGAAACTTATCGAAAATGACCCGTTATTTCCGCAGGTCGAACACAGCGAATCATCCGAGCAAAATTAAAGCCGTAAAGACCGTGATGCTCATTCTTTTATGCTTCGTCGGCACTTGGACCCCGTATTACGTAGCCATAATAATGTACGTGAAATGCGACATCACGAAAAATGGCTATGACTGTATCCCGTTAGAATTGATGACCTTAGGGCCTCTTTACATTTTGGGCGTCAGTAATAGTATTTGCGATCCGATCATTTACGCCTGGCGACATTCAGGTTTCAAACGGACACTGAGAAAGATTTATTGGCGCTTCGTGTGGAATATGAAAGCACTTAAACGTTAATTTAGTATAAAATTTTAAATTCGTGGCATCATTTCGTATATAAAGAATGAATCATTTTTGATATAGTTCTAAATGAACTTTGGTCCGATCCGTTTTATAACTACCTACTTTATATCTGCGATGTTTATTTAAGTTATAAAAGTATTGTGCAATTCATAATGGTGTATAATTGTGTAGTATGGTAAACCATGATTTTTTTTATTTAAATTAATTTTTATATGTAATACGCGTTAACATATTTTACACAGTTTATTCACATAGTTTTCTTAGATAAAAGGTATTACTTAGGAACTTTCCGTGTATTTTACTGACAAAAAATAACAGTCTACAAAAACAATTCTTCTACTGTTAATCAATTTTGACAAAGGAATAATATGTACGACAAAATGGATGCCGTCGCGTCGCAATAATAAAAATCTCCACGGTTGTTAACGTCATTATAAATTACAGTTATTACTTTCCATGATGTTCCTTTTCGCATAAGGTAATACTCGTGAGTAATATTACGCATATTGTCTTTTAATAAATCTAAAGATATTCTTACGGGGGAACAAATGTGTGCATATGTATTTTATAATAAAAAATACTAAACATTGTATTTTTACTTTTGTAATAGATGTGCCATTTTTTTGTTTTAACACCGTAATAGTAAAAAATACAAATATATAGTACGCGCTTTATTGCTGAACATGAATCTTGGCATTGTCACACTTGACTATATAATATAGAAGTTTCCAATTGCTTATTGGTTGTTAAACACGCTACCACGGGTTTGGGAAAGGACGCCTCAGACATGAGAAGAACCGGCGATGGAACCAGTGTAAGGCACATTTACCTGGTAATTTTAATGGGTTCAAACATCGGTGATAATTTTCCATCAGGTAGCCCGACTTCTCGTCTGTTTTCGTATGAAATAAAAAGAATATACAGAAGTCATTCCCTGATTGCTGCTTTAGCTGACTACAGTGACTAAATGTAAATTTTGTTTTTGTGGTATTTTACTTTGATGTAATAGTAATATGTACAATAGGTAAGCTTTATGCCAAACAGCAAATATTTTAGGATTTTTGAAAATCCACTAATTTCTTGATGATTAAGCAATTTGACATCGCCTAAATATGTAAATATGAACAAATCGGTGTACTTATACTAATCAATTAACGTGTTTGTAACTATTAATGCATATAAAATATATATGTAAACGAAGGACGATGTCTATTATTTTTAACGTCCATTGGCATTGAAATATAAGTAAAAACCTAGAACATTTAAGACTAAATACTTTTTCTTAACCGTTGCTATCTGTTAACCTGACACACTGTCACTGTTTTTTCTTATCAAAAAATATACGTATTAAAAATAAAATTTTATTTCAAATATGAACATTACTCCTGAGTACTCCAGCAATTGCTTTTTTGTTTGAAAATGTAACAAAATATCCGACATTTGAGCAAATTGCTTTCAATGACATCCGATATCGGATCTCAAGGTACATAGCATTCCGCGCCTCGATTGAAGAAATTGAACCTTATACGCCGGATTTGTTGATTGTCTGTCAAATTCTTTTCTTCTTTTATCCAATATTCTTAGTCAATAAATATAAGAGCTATATCGTAACATTATTGAAATTATATATAGTTCAACAACGGAAAGTATTTTATGCTAATTATACTTCTATTCGGAGAAATCAAGTACCTTGCTATAGTTGTTCCACAAAAGGTCTGTTATTAACTATCATCAGATGTAATTTTCAATGACAATTTTAATGTTAAATTACTTTTGTTTGAGTTCGACAAAGATGCCTAATAGAATTGAAATGGTTTTAATAATATTCGATGGTTTTCAGAAATTATCAACCGACGCGAACACAGTATCTAATTTGAATACAAATTAATATTTAGTTGCTTTCAGTGAAAATTTCGCATATTCATCGTCTTGTAATTTCGCTGGCTTCTTATAGCTATGTCGATATGGATCTTTTAAAAAATATTTTATACTAGAAGGTAAAATGTTAACCAAGTTCTGTTGTTAATCAAGTAGATTATAATGACAAAAATGTTATTGTATCATAAGTAATCTGTTTAACATCTTTAATGCTGTCACATTTTTCGCTTATTAAAATTATATAAAACAAATATTAAAGTGATTAGTTACTGTAATACTAACCGATAATAAAATTTATTATGATTTGTTAAAATGATAAATAGGCCTTAATAACGATAAAACCAACGTTTTATTGGTACGACATGCAACTCGAGGTATCAGATGCAGCGATATCACGAACTTTTCACGTTCATTGAGCGGTCTGTTCATCAAAACACCTTAGCTTCTAGATAAAGATACTTACTAATAATCATTATTTTCTTTAAATTAAATCTGAAAATGTAAAATTCAACAAAAATATAACATTATTTTAAAATGGAACAATACTTCGTATTATTTTATTATTAATGTATCCTCGTTTTTCCGCTCCTGTTATCTTTATATTCCAATAGTCATTTCATTGTCGTTATAATCATTTCTAAGTTTAAACGTATTAAAAAATTCTACAAGCAGTTTTTTGGGGCTCAAAGTATAATACAATAATGTAAACAAGTTTACTGAAAGGCATTTTTATGAATTGAATATCGTAAAATAAATGAAGGGTTTAAAATACTACGGCAGGCAATTTATTGTTTGCGTATATGGCGCATGGCTGCTTAAACTTCAATAGATTTTATATAAGATAATAGATAGGGATTAGATTTATAGTATTCTTCTTCTAAGGCAGATATTTACTATTAGCTCAGATAGTAAATATCTGCCTTAGAAGAAGAATACACAGTAACCTTTTGTATTTTAAATACGTACCATAAGAATGTAATGTGAAGTCTATAAGCGTAATTTAGTAAGTGCATCGTATTGTAATTAATTACAATTACCAAATTCTATATAACATATAGATTTAAACTGTAAACTACTGTAAATAATTCTAACGAACATCTTAGTAATTATTTCTTTTATTTACGGATTATTATAATATCAAATCCACTAATTTACGGATTTTTCGGTAGTATTTTTATACTAAGTAGAGTTAGTTAGTTTAGTTTAGTTTTTAGTATAAAAACTTTTTGTGAAACCAACATTAAAATTAAGAAACGAACGATATGTCAATTTTAAATAATAACTCTGACGGTTATTGGAAACATTGAAATACAGACATATACCAACTTAGTCTGCCCGTGATCATGGATGCTGGAAAGAATCCGAAACGTCGGGAATAAATATATTTTTAAGTAACGAAAAATCCGTAAATTAGTGGATTTGATATGAACATCTTAGAAGTCATAAATTATTTTAGCACACACCATCCGAAATGCTGTTACATTACTGAGTGCGTCAAAACAGTTACATGCACTGCTAATTATAGTAGCAGTAGAAATAGTTTTTATTAAAATCATATTTGATTTTTATAATATTCAGCGTTTTATTAATGTATAGCCCAGATCTGAGCGAAAATCTCAAAATAAACTGTCACACATTTCATCATAATTGCAACTGATCCTAACAAAACTGAACAACAAAACAGAGTTCAGTGTTTGCCGCATTATTATTGTACAAAATTAAGAAATATACGCAATGGGCGATACATCAAAGCGTACGTATTTCGTTTTATCACTTAATCCGTATATTTAAACTGCAATAAAGATACCGGTCGCAGTATTTATTGGAAGCTAGATTTGAGATTGTGGATTATCGCTTGGACTGAGTGAAGGATGGCGCGGTCCGTGGTCTTCGTGTTATTGGTGGCGGTCTCCCTTGCACAGGGACATCATGAGAAGTATGAGGGGTAAGTAATTTCTTTTATGATTTTGTAAGTCATGATTTATTTGCCTATTGGTACTTATAACATTCATAAAATAGACTTTAAAAAGGCTATCAAAAAAGTATGGTTGTGAATATCTATTTTCCAATGAAAAAACGTTGAAATATTAATGAAAATATTAGATATTTGAAAAAAATTTATGGTCCCTATCGGTAGAACATTATAGTCCTATTACTTTTAAGATTTTTAATTAATATACACAAAGGATTTTCCAAACTATTGCCTAAGTTATTTATAAAAAAACTAAGTTTTATCAATATCAATCAAGTAGTTTTTCCTTTATACTCTCGAAGCCTGATCAGCCCACCGACACGGCCGGAGGGAGATAAGGCGTAACACCGATTTTTTAATCTAAACAGGAAATTTAGTCTACTTTGCCCTAACCAACTAGAAAAAAATAACGAAAAGGTGTTGAGTCCCCGCAGGATTCGAACCTCGACTTCGGTTTCTAAAGTGCAAGCCCATATCACTAGGCTACGGAGGCAGTTAAATATACAATATAAGGAAGATATAAAAAACATATATATAATGTCGGCAACCTGATATTAATATAGTATGATATTTTAATTTAGTGGTAAAGTTATAGCAAGTGACACTTCTCAGCAATCCGACGCATATTTTTAAAGTATATCGAATGCTTTTGCACTTTGCGATAACGATAACAGGTAGAAATCGATATCGTAGTGATACTTTCCTAATAAACCTACAGAAGGGGCCAAAAAATACTTTGCCCAAAACAAAAAGGTCATAAAGCAGGAAAAACAATAAAACCTAGTTAAGATATATTTACAAACTATAATTCTGGCCTGAATTAGTACCGTATTATAAGAGAAAATATTCCTTAGTGCTCTCCATTAGGGTATAAGCAGTTTATTATAACACTTATAATGTGACCAATGAAAATGTACACAGAGCGACAAGGAAAAAGAAGTCAATTTATTTCATAGAAGAATGATTTATGTACTTATAGGTCACGTAAATAGAATAATTTAATTAAGTCTTTAGATGTGTGGGTGGTTCTAAAGAGATACGATATTTGAAGTCCCCAATTGACTGATCGTATTTACTTGACACCCACAACTTCGGATCTTATTGCTTACATATCGGCTTTTCTAAGTATTGGAATTAATTTTGGAGATAGCTTGGTAAAAAAAAATATCTCAGTTTTTATTGCTCAGAATTTAATTTCTCCTAGTATTACGTTACACCGAAGTGAAAATAATTGCATTAAGGTTTCTTCAATCCGATATGTATGCAAAAGTTATTCATTTATAAAATGCCCGGTTATAACAAGTCGTAAACTATTTCACTAAATATGATATAAACCAATATATAATTTGTATATTTATGTACTTTAATAAGATTTAAATATTAATAAATTTGAACAACCAAATCTTTCAGAAATACTCACTTAAATTGCAGGAAGAAATAAAACATTTTTTCTTTGTAATAAAACTGGCACAAGCAGTAGGACCTCAGTAAAAATCTTCATTATTTACCAAAATTAATTTCTTACGTATCTATGTATAACTAGTTTAGTATGTCCATATTTATAGCTTTTTCTTATTTTTCTACCAACTACTTCCTGCCTTTACAGGCCAAAGTCGTACTAAAACTAACTATGAAGTACTCCGGAGTTTTAGTTGTAAGTTGGTACTAGAATTTGACGCAACTGACCTCGATTCCTAGCCATATCCGTATAGATACTGGATATGGCTAGGAATCGAGGTAAACATTGTAACCCCAGCAATGTAGTAGTGTCATGTATCTTGCAAATTAATTCAAATGTCTTTATTTAATATAGAAGTGTAACAATCGCTTATTGATTGTCAAGGACTCTACCACTGGTTCGGAATAGGACGCCTCTGAACTGAGAAGAACTGCCAAAGGAAACTCAGCGGGCCTTTCATTGTAATCTTTTAAAATAATCTAATACGCATTTATATTAGTACTATACCGTTTTATGATACGTTTTTAAATTTGAAAAACCATTGCTGATCTACAATTTACTTATAAAAAGGACATTTTATTATAATATAAAAGTCTTTTATAAAATTTTTTACAGTTTTTATGTATAACAATGTTCTAAGCTCTATTTCACTTTCGTATAATGAGACACGTCCTGCCATATCAATTTAAGTGCTTGTACCAAGCGATAGCATTGTTTACGGTAGCCACCTAACGATTACTTCCGGAATCTATTTCCTTCCGTTTTCCTTGTCAGATACGTTTATAGAATGTACTATATAAATAATCATATTATCGACTAGCCTACTGAATCTTCTGTTGGCTTAAACTTGTTTCTGTTTCTGATAGGTGTCTTATAATTTGGTCTATCTCTTCATTTTTTTAATGTTATAAATACTTATAATAAAGATGTAGTATGTGATGGTGGTAGATCTCCGTTTTACAGTGAACCATCTGGGGAGTTTCCAACGCGATATTTCGGACCCAACGGGGGTCCCGTCATTCAACCTTATACACCACACAAGTAGGGATAGCACACACTCACCTGTAGTACGCCCTCGCTTATGAGCACAGCGGAACACACACCGCACCGCCCTGGAACGCGGGTGTATGTAATATACCGGACATTAGATACACCCGCGTTCCAGGGCGGCTCTCACCGCCCCCAGCAAACGATTAAAACAGTCGCCAGATCGTCGGCTTCGTAAAAAGTTTAAAGGACGGTAGCATCCCGCGAACTCTGCGTTAGATGAAGCTTACCAAAGACATGGGTCTGGAAACAAAATCATTGCTAAAATAAAAAGCATTAGTGTTTATACACTACTGCCTTTCAGCTTGAAGGGCACCATAGCCACCGTAATTACCGGGTAGACGTAACCGGCCATGTTTCGGGCCCATAAATGGAGTCGTAGCGTCTTACGTTGCATTTTAATGGAAGGAACGTATCACTTACCGTTAGATAAACAGCTGATCATCTCATCGCTTTAATGAATTTGAAAACACAAAAAAATACTTACCAGTTATTGTTAAGATACAATGCCGAGTTATTTTAATAGTTATAATATACGTGTAAGACAGAATTTAATACTAGAGAATAAAGCATATTTAGGTCAACTAAATGCGCAAACTTGGCATTATCTCAAATGTCCTAGCTGCACATGCAGTTAACCGAGTGCCAGATAAAGTTAGGTGTTAGTTATGAAAGCCATTTGAATATAAATTATTCAACAATAGTCCCAACTGCAAGATTGGATATTCCGCCGGAACTTTATACATCGTTGTATCGCGGACTATGCGCAATTTTACTAAGGAGTTGCATTATTATTGTTAAATAAACATATTTATTTTGACTAAGGAGAAAGTAATCATAATTATTTGATAACAATACTAATTTTTATTTTTAAAAATCTAGCACATCAAACTTTAACATTAATGCAGTAAAGAATTATCTTCCGATAAAAAAATATAAATTTAAATAGAATTGTGAAATTATTGAAATGCTAAACGATTTTTCTGTTTCAATTATCTTATAATTAATTAAATACTTTCTTCAACTCGTCAATATTGTATCTCCTTGTAGTGGACATAATTTTCTACAGTTATCTAAACAACAGACTGCCTCCGTAGCCTAGTGGTATAGGCGTGTGGCTTAGAAACCGGAGGTCGTGGGTTCGAATCTGCGGGGACTCAACAAATTTTCATTGTTGTTTCCTAGTTGGTTAGGGCAATTTGGGCCGATCACCCAATTGTCTGAAAAGTAAGATGATCCTTGCGTCGGATGGGCATATAAAAGTCCGTCCACCACCAACCCGCATTGGACCAGCGTGGTGGGATACGGTCCAAAAACCCTCTAATGGATAGGGGTGTATTAGGGGGAGGCCTATGTCTAGCAGTGGACTATCACAGGCTGATGATGATGATCTAAACAATAAAGACCGTCGCACTCTCATTCACGAAACTAAGATTTTAAGTTAAAAAGTCAAATAAATAAAATTGGTGTGTATTCGTAACATCAAAGTAACCGTTTTTAAATGATAACATTGTGATATATAACCGACAAATAACAAAACAACATTTTCCAAAAACCTTTGTCTGTCCGTTTGTTCTGGCTAATGTCTGGTCAGCTGGTCCGATTTGACGGGACCTTCTCTAAAATATAGCTGATATGACTGGCAGTAACTTAGGCTACTTTTTTTTTTTAATAAGGCTATAGGATATTTTTTTTCATGTTACCACACGGACAGAGTCGCGGGCAAGTATAAATATAAACAGACCTGCCAATTTTTTTATCTATATATTAACACTTTATGTACACAAATAAATGGTACAAAGGCGGGTACTATAGCATTTGTTAGAACTACCGAGCATTATACATTTCTACTAACATGTATCTAATAATCAATTTAATGTTCAGTCACCAATTGTATCGAGTTTCGGGGCCATCTCAGGAGATCCAAGCATTAGAAGCCACTCTGGACATAATATCGGCCATTCCAGCAGCCAGGTCAATCTCCGGACAACTGGAGGCAGTAGTCAGGCTATCGCCTGAAGAGAAGCAGGAATGGCTGAAGTACTTCGACATAAAACAAATGAAGTACACCAAGATGGCCGACAACCTAGCTGAGTAAGTGATAGATAGATTTAAAAACATCCTCTTAACTTAGAATCATTACATGATGCCTGCAAAAATACTTTTTGTAATTAGGTCTTCTTTATCATGTACGTTTTTTTTTGTCTCAGTACTTCACTGTATGTATATAATAGATAAACAAAACACACTCCAATTATGACTCTAGAAACGATAAAGAAATGGCTTCTTAAAATGTTTAATTTTATCTTATCATAAATAAACTGCTTAATTAGCATTGTAATACAGCATTTATACCTGCGCTCTATAAGATAAACAAAAAATATTTGTATTTAATAGAGCCCATAAATAATAATTCGATATATGTTAGTTATTAGGAGAGTTTTATTAATATAAATAATTATTTATGAAATACGGTAATAAATATATGATACGTTGTGAAAACTTAAACCTCCATGATAACACTTTATGCAAACAGCATGCCAGCAATGTTTTTTATAGTCCATTTCATTAAACTCTACGTTTTTATAGTTATTAGAAATATAAATGAAAAGACCAGCTATTCTTAACTGTTACCAATGTTTTGTAATAAAATTAAATCTGCCGCATAATTTATATTTATAAGATATATGAATAGTTTTATAATCGCACATCATCAAATTATGCTTGCGATAAATATAACATGGTTTTATTTCTTACTTTTAATCTAATACTAATAAAAAGTTTAATTGAAAATAAATAAATGATAAGAAAAATATAAATACTTACTATAATCATGTTTGAACCAGCAAATAGAATGATGAAGCCATACAATATTTCTTCTTTATTTGATAGTATCCTTCGCGATGAGGAAGTCAAAATCAATAAAGCTAAAAATGCAGCTAAACGAAGTGGTAAATCAATGAGCTGGGATACATACTACAGGCACAATGAGGTAAGTTGGCTGACGTAATATTGTCATGATGGGACATGTGTAAAATATTCAAAAGCAGTAGGGTTACAACGTCATCATTTCACTTAGTAGCATAAGATTTTATCTAGAAATATCGCAAAGCACTTTTCAAGTTCTTTTTTTAATTACAGCAGTAGTTATGCATTTGCAGAAAAAGATGTTATCGATTTTGACAAAGCCTCTATCGCCTTGTTGTTTAATAATTGGAATTTATCATAACATGCTAACAAATGACAGTAAAAGATCTTAAAATTCTCACATTACCTTGAGTTGAGCCCTGCTAACCCCCCATAAGTTCGGGTTTTCTCGAAGTGATTGAAAACAGCCTAGCACTAAAGCCACTGCAAGGGGCTAAGAGTCACTGCTCATATTCCTGGCACTAGATCTCTTGGTTTCCAAATTGCGAATGGATAAAAGATTTTTTATTTCTTTTTCTCGTGGGTGTATGTATCTTCAAGTTACCACCTAGCAAAAAGCAAATAAAGTTTCAATATACTCCTGTTAACATTCTAGATTAATGCACATCTCGATTACCTTGGCGAGCAGTTCCCCGATCTGGTGACAGTCATAAACCCGTCTCTTAGCTTTGAGGGTCGCCAGATTAAGTACGTGAGAATATCAACAAGTCGATTCGAGGATTTAAGAAAACCGGTCATCATTATTGACGCAGCAGTCCACGCCCGCGAGTGGGTGACACCACCAGTGGCCTTGTACATCATCAACCAGCTGGTCGTGGATATAGTTGACAATAACCTGACAGAGAGGATCGACTGGATCATCATGCCAATGGCGAACCCTGATGGCTATGAATACTCTTGGGATGAGGTATGTAAAGACCAGGGCTTTAGTAAAACACACGAAAAAATCAAAGGCTTAATTGCTATTGTAACAAGTATAATAGCGGTCTCTTTTAATATTCCTCTTTATTGCCAACTTGAAAACATAATTACACAAAAAAGAACTCAACTACATTAATTAATAATAATATTACGTTCATACAAGTAACATGCCATAAGAATAATTTAACGCAGAACTAAGTAATCTGTTTAAGGAAACAAAAGAGGATTTTTTTACTTTTATTTTGGTTTTCTTAGGATCGAATGTGGCGTAAAACTCGTTCCACAACCCACGAGAATGCCGATAACTGTCCAGGAGTCGATGGCAACCGTAACTTTGATCATGAGTTTGGTACCATGTTCTCCAGTATTAACCCATGCTCTATCACATATGAAGGACCGAGACCCTTTTCCGAACCGGAGGTCCGTGTCATCAGAGATGCCGTGATGCAAAACATAGACCGGGCTGCTATGTACATTTCCCTGCACAGTTATGGAAACATGTTTCTATATTCTTGGGGAAACAATCGTAAGAATTATTATCGTATACTTTTTTAAATAAATTTTATTTTAAAAAGTCAACCATCTATTGTAGTTTAATGTAATAAAACAATATTTCTTGTCAATTAACTTCATATCAATTTGAATATTCAAAATTTTTTGGAAATATTGAATAAATTTTCATTTTGACAATAGTACACTTTGGTTGTCATGGTGAACAAAAAATTATCCAAGCAATTATTACAGGCACTATACCAGCTAATGGTTTGATACTCCACCTTGTCGGAGTCAGAATGGCGACTGCTATCGACGAAATGGCAGTAGAAGGTGCTCCTGCGTACATAGTCGGTTCAGCGGCCAACGTCTTATACCTGTCTTCCGGAACTTCAAGGGATTGGACCCGCGCAGTTGGCGTCCCTCTGACATACACTCTTGAATTACCCACCATCGATTATTACGGTTTCCTTGTACCTCCAGAATATATAGAACAAATGGTCGTCGAGACGTGGGAGGGAATTGCCGCTGGCGCACATTACATTTTGTCAAACTTATAATAATTTAAATGTTATTGTGTTAAACAAGATTCAACACCTCTTTTAACCATATTTTGTTTTGTCCATGTGATCCTTTATACACATAATATCTGCGATACCAATGCTCTCCTCAATAAAACAAAATACATAACTAATTAGCGTTTTAATAACTTACCAGCTTCTGATTGCCGCATGTTAATTCGAATGTCATCATCATCATCTTCATCATCAGCCTGTGATAGTCTACTGCTGGACATAGGCCTCCCCTAATACATCCCTATCCATTAGGAGGTTTTGGACCGTACCCCACCACGCTGGTCCAATGCGGGTTGGCGGGTGGACCGAAGTTTTACATGCCCATACGACAAGGATCATCTTACTTTTCAGACAATTGGGTGATCGGCCCAAATTGCCCTAACCAACTAGGAAACAACAATGAAAATTTGTCGAGTCCCCGCAGGATTCAAACCGGAGGCTACGGAGGCAGTAATTTGAATGTAAAATATTTAAATATTTATGCATTCTATAAGCATAATTTTTGCCCTTATATTACTTCTGACGTTATAGAAATCGCATAAACAATGGTAATATTCCAAAAAGTCCTAAGATATCTATATATATATATATACTCTACAGTAAATACATTTACTGTGGAGTTATCAATATCAGCCGATAATCGATAATAGTTTGTCGCTCTTAAAACTGTTTGTTAGTGAACATGGATAATATTAGATATGAAAGCACATCTCTCGCAAATATATTTTGATTTATTTACCATACTCTTATTAATTTATCGAGGACAAATAACACGTTGAGGATACAATTCGTTTTCCAACGTTCACTCTTAATCAAAGTGATCGGAGCAAATAATGTGTCAGGATAAAATTGATTCCTCGTCGTAAAAAAAAACTTTCCTGTAGCCGTCCAATATTACTGATATTACTTTTCCTCCTGTAATTTTTCACTCAAGTTATTTTTTTAGCTAATGTCACACGTGTTCACTTTCCTACAATTGATATTAAATGGGATTATGGGTCGTGTAACATTTCGTTATTGCTAAAGAGAATTGCGTTGGATTTTTCTGACGTTTTATTAAATTAAGTTTATTCTTAAGCGCAATATAAAACTGAATCATTATCAAAAACTTACAACCTTTGTCCTAAACAAAAATATTAGCAATTATATCTTTTTTCAATGTAATTAAAGCTGAAGCTTAAAATATGACGGAATATCGTCTAAAAATTCCTTTTTAAAAGGATCCTAAAAAAAACATTTTTAGTTTCTAATATTTGCTAACTTAGTTGTAAGCAAATGTTACTCTTTTTGTATTTGATTTTTTGATGATTTGAATGAACGGTTTTTATTTATATTAATATTCAGTTTAGTTTTCCTTAAAGTAATATCTCGGGCCGGAGAAAAATTTTAAAGAAATATTTCTGACAATATTGAATATAGTAATAGGTTTATATTTTGTAAACCACTATTTATCATAACGGCTTTGACGATTACGAAACAAAAAACTATTTTAAAGAACACCGCACCAATACGAACGAATCATAATCATAATTCATATTATCCAGTGGTCGAGTGATATGTGTTTTATTAGTTCTAATCAAAAGCTATAAAACCACAATAAAGATATGTGTGGCTGATGATGTTAACATTTATAAAAATATGAATCATTTACAATATTGAAAATTTATTAAGGAACTGGCTATCATTTAATTTTATTTTGTGTGGTGACCAGACGAGCAAGAGTAAACCACCCCCGTGGCCTAGTGGCGTCGGCTCTTGCTTCACAAACTGGAGGTCGTGGGTTCGAATCCCGCGGGGAACAACTATTTGTTTTCATAGTTTTCTGGATTATTACGACAATATAGGCCGAACCATTTTAATGTCTGAAAAGTAACTGATCCATGCGTTGAAGGGGCACGAAAAGGTGGTCTTGGTTTTCTAGATCTTCTTTTGCACTCGTTATAAGATGTCGATGGCCTCAAAATAATAACTTATTCATATGAAGTCTACACTTTGGGGTTGTAGAGGTCAGTAGACTCTAATCACAATGAAAATGTAATTCTAGAAAATTATAAGTCGATAACATGGAAAAATGGCTAGGTGACGGGCAAGACATCATCTGATAATTAGTAATACGCCTAGCCCATAAGAAATACATCGTATGTCACCATAAGTTCGCTCGCCGCTTGAGATATATAATATTACAACGTTTTCCTAATTACGTGGCACTTCTAAACAGAATACAGCAGTGTTCCACACACTATTGCTTTATTTCCTAACGCCTCACGCTTCTGTGCCTTCAGCATCACTATTAACATTCTGAATTTAGTACTAAAATTAAATATCTCTCTCATATTACAGATTAGTTGTTAAATAAGACACGAACACGTGAATTCAAGTTAACTAAAACAATTAAAAAATCTATAATTATTTTTTTTTAAAATATCGTAATAATAATCGTAATAAATATCGACATAGATAATTTTTTATGCTATATTGCGTTAAGTTTCATTATTATTTATATGTATTGACTGTAAAAAATGTTTTATCAAAAATGCTATTTCTTAAATAATAAATACTTTTTTTTCTCATTTCACGCTTGGATTTTCTTATTTTTAACCATTCTGTTGAGCAGTCTTTAATTTATGAATCAATTTAAATACAATGATAACATAAAGTGGTTATTATGTCTTTTATATTTATACAATAAACTATAAACAGCATTAGTAATTAAATTTCTTTTCATGTATTCAAATATAATTATTTCCCTATTTCGCAACACTAATATGTTAATATAATAACCCAATAATATTAATGACAAACGCATTCGAATTTTGTATTAAATCTTAACATCATACACAAAGTTCTAGAAACAACTAAAGTAATGAGACATGCCTCGCCTTGGCAGTCCTAAGGGCTAAAGCGAGATAACATTGTTTACCGGGCGCTTAACGAGGTCTTCCGGAATGAGTTTCCTTCTGTAAATCAGTTTCCATCCATTTTCCTCATCGGATACCGTACACGAATATACAAATAGATATGTTGATAAGCTGTATCCAATTAACCTAGAAACAGTTATGCCCGATTCGATATCGTTATGCAACGGTGATATGTAATTAGTTCTTTCATTTACGCGAGTTGTATAGATTAATAAATGAAAGAAAATTAACGGATTTTACCGCGTTTATTTAATGTGAAAGTTCATATTTTAACATCCGACATTTCGAGTGTCGTACGTATATGTTACGTGTTAAATAATAATGTATTATGTATAGTGAAATATGTTTCGAATTTTGACGAGAAATGTACAAAACAAATCAATAATAAAATGAAATCACTTTATATACGGAAATTGCAAAATTGATTCTTTTAAAAAAAATAATGAGGAGGACTTCGTATAAGGTAATACCAGTATAAATAATACTTATCTGAAGTCATCTAAAAATACGTGTCCGTAGTTGAAGAAAAATGTTGCAGTGCAGTTTCATATTAGTAAATAAAACTTATTTAGCTCAACGAAATACGCTTACTTGGCAAAATCTCAAATGTCCTAGACACATGTAATTAACAGAGTGCCAGACAAAGTTAGGTGTTAGTTATGAAAGCGACTTGAATATAAATTATTCAGCAACTATTCCAACTTTAACATTGGTTGCTCTACAGGAACTTAATATGTAGAAATAGAGACACCTACAGGTTGTATATCCGTGAAGAGTAATAAATATTAAATAAACAAACACAACAAAAATAAATGTATAATATAATACCCGCTAACCTGAATTGGACCGGCGTGGTGGGTTTCGGCCCAAAAACCGCCTAATGGACAAGGCGGCGTGCATTAGGGAAGGCCTATGCCCAGCAATGGACTAACATAGGCTGATGATGATAATAGGAAATATTTTACGCATAACTATAAATATAGTGCAGTAATCATTACTTGTAGTCACGCTATCATTAGTGTTACGAAATTATTATCTCTTTTTTTACAACGCCGTGAATAAAAAATTACGAGATGCTAAAACTCCGTTCAAGTGAATTACGTATAATATAGTGTTAGTTAAAGTATATTTATAAAATAGAAGTTTCCTCCTTACAAGAGACTGTTAAGCCAGCCTTGTACCACGTTGCTAATTTCTGCTGAACAGGACAACGTTGCTATGTTGAAAATAGTTTAACAAGACTTTCGGTAACAATTCTTATGAGCAGGGCGTGTCGTTAACATGAGCCTGACGTTCGTATATTCCAAAAATATTAGGGATATGCGTAATTCCATTTAACAATTCTTAATACCTGATCCTGCTGTTCGTATAAGTTAATAATTTTTTATTGTTCTCAAACATTATAAATTATATAAACATAATATTTTTAAAGAAATTGTACATATAGGTATCGCGTTCTTTTTATTTCTTATTGATAAATAACAGTGTTTTCATGTATTAGAGTCTTTATTAATTGTAAAGGTTGATGATTTCTCGAAGCACTATATCTATATATGCCAGTCCTTTATATACCTATAAACGACTGGCATAAATAATACCGTACTTATTTCTGCCGCAAATGGCGCAAAGGTTCTGCTCGACTCGTCGCTCCCTTTGATAAAAATCTATTAATACTTAAGTTAATATACCGTTTTGCAACGTCCACATTATGAAACGCCTAGCAAGATGTTTAACACGTGCGAACTGCACCCATCCTATCATTACCCCATCTCTATGCAAACAACACGCTAGCAATGTGTTCTTACGGGCCATTTCATTAAAGTCCTAGCGCCAGCGACTACGTTTTTAATTTCTTTTAGTGCTTAATACAAAACAGGAGTGGCTTGATATGTTGTTTTATTACTAATATTTGAGATGTAGTTTTCGTCATATATCATGCAGTAATTGTTGCCATTATTTAATTTTTGATTAAGTATTTATGTTAAGAGACTGATATAAATGAAATGTCGAACACGCTACAACCTTACTTTTAAAAGACAGCTCATTTACCCCATGGTTACAGTTTCCACAGTGCGAAATAAACCCGAACAAAGCAATTTTTCAATATTGTTACGTGTTAGAAAACGTAACAAATTATTTAATTTAAAACGGTTGCCTTCACGAAAAAGGTAAAGGTAAAAGTACAAGAATTTTTTTGATGGTTATGTGCCCAAAAGCAATTGGCGCTTTATAAATTACGCTGTGGGGACTATTTTTAATTTAACCTGATGGATAGTAGTCACCGCCGCCATCGGCAAACCATGGGGTACCACTCATGCGCTGTGTGAGACATAAGATGTTACATCTCTTTTACTCAGCAAATACACTGACTACGGTGCTCTTCAAACCGGAACACAGCATTGTTTTCGCACTTCTGCTTTGCGTCATAAATATACATCGCGGTAATACCACCCCAGATGGCCTCCTGAAAGAGAAGACCTGCCAAAATGCCTGCCTTCATAAAAATGTATACTTAAAGGATAGTTGGATATTAAATGGAAATCATACCTATAGTAAATAGTATTTATCACCAAATCTGCCATTAGGACACCGCCTTTACATTCAGTCAATTCATTCAGTCAATGTCGATAGTGTTACTCTGTAAGTAGTACATGAATATGTGAACGATTTTCTAAATGTGACTTCAGTAAATAGGACACCATCTTTCATTTAAAAATTAACTACATAAGAGCCAATAAAGGTCTATAGCAGCGAACTGATGTCATACGTAATTAATTACTACAAGCGGATCGTCATTTTTCATCTCGAAAACGATTTATCACTATGATTGATAAACATAGGACGATATTGTTCTACGATTTTCAATTTTCATAACACCCTAATTATATGTAAAATAATATAGACATCGAAGTCTACGACCTGATGTTTACAACATAAGTCATAAGGTTATACATGTAATTATATGAGTACATATTCTGAGGTGAATAGAGAAAAAGTCCATCCGCCTTTTTTACTTTTTAAACAAATTGTTACATAAATTACAATAATTAGTAGAAAATCAACACACGCTTGTCAATATTAACGCACCGGATGAAATGATCCAAGGAGAATTTTCTTTGTTTATTCTTTCAAATGTATGATGTCTATCGCTGCCAGTTTTTCATTTATTTTTCTCATTTCATGATAAGTAGATTTCTAGTATAAGTTTTGAGGAACCTTATATTACTCAGAGCATTGCTCATATTGTCTCAAACAAGCTTACGAACTAGACAGGTTTTGAGAAATGACGTATTTTCCAACATACACATTTCGTGAGTAAACATATGATTGTACCTTGTATCTTGGGACAATGACTACGTATGTTTCTAGACAAAATGTGAGTAAATTTAGATCTTTATTTCGCCAATAATTACTTGTTATATTATTTGAAACGTTCGTTAGGGGAGATAATAAATGTGACGTAAATTTAATATCTTTTATTTTTCCCAATAAGTCACTTGTTTAATATTGTTCACCTTTCAATGAATTACTTTTGAAACGCGTTGACGTGTTTAAGGTCAATTGTATAATCAATAAAATGGTTCATGGTTTCTTCAAAATATGATCTATACAAGTTTTGATTTGATTTGAATTTCTGAAATTGAGAATTAGCCGAAGAATAAGAAGTGTGAAGGAAGTCAAGGTGGCGTGCGTTATTGAAGGCCTATGTCCAGCAGTGGATGATGAGGATGAATGTTTACTTTATGCCCTTTTATTTTAATAGTATTCATTACTAACAACTAACAATATATAAATAGCTTCGTCATTGATAAAATTTTCCGCAAGTTATGAATGAACAGGCAAAATGAAACTGACAGATGACAGCTCGACACTTTGATAATCGGACGACATTGTTCCATTAATTGACAGGCTTTAACAACGTTTGGAGAATATTCATTACGATCTATCACTTATATAATTTATATCATACTTTTATATTTTAAATTGCCTCGCTTTTTTAGTCTTAAATTATAAATTCATCACAAAATTTATTCTTATAAAACTTATTAATAATTATACATCAAATCACTACCTACAGATTTTTTCCCGACGTTTGATTCCTCTAGCATCCAATATTCCGGAAGCAGACTATGTTAATGTATATACCAAATGAGTGTATAAAATCGCGAAAATTATAAAACTATTAATAACTTACAATCCGACTGATATTTTGACTAATTTTTTTAAATTCTTATTTTACATTCTTTATGTTTTTTTTATGGATAAGCAATATCACCTTACAATGGTTCATCAAATATGTCTCGTATTATATGCTTGTTTAATTGTATTACAATGGTGGAGATTGTTAAAAACCTATAAATTGAAATTAAATTCAAGATACCAAAATAAGGAATATTTTCTAAGTAATACGAATTGATTAACAATTGAAGCCCATCTTTTTAGCAATAATTAGCTTCGGGATTAAAAGACTAAATGTCGCACTAAAATCAATTATATTCGAATATTTGTTCACAATACTAATAGCGTACTTGTTAAAAGTGATTAAATTCACATGTCGTAAATGTTATATTCGTAACAAACGGATTACTGCTTGCTACCGCTACAACTATCATAGCAATAACCATACACGTCTGGCTGAGATGTATCTATATATTTATTGTTTATTATCGTATTCGTATATACGTAATATTTTATGTATTGTTATAAATTTTCCTCTTAGTCATTTGAGTTAATTCTTTTAAAAAACTACCATACACGCTAAAGAATAAAAACTTGCATTAGTTTAATTATAAAATTTTGAAAATTAACTACAGAATTGTAATACGGATTCATTACAATTGTCTCTAGAATATGCCGTCTGCTGCTGCGTATTATTATGCAGGAACAGAGTGCAGTATTTCTGTAGTAAAAGCTATTTACATGAAGGGAAATTAAAATGGGCTATTGTTGTTTTATGTTGTGTACTAAGTCGTTAAATTTTAATTTGATGCATTGTTCTATTTGTTAAATAGAAAAACATATTAATATAGTTTTTTTAATAAAACAGTCAAAATTAACACGATAAATATGTATGTATATTTTTCTATAAAAGCAATAATCATTCTAATACACTCTCGTACGAAAAATAACTGCCTCCGTAGCCTAGTGGTATGGGCGTGTGCTTTAGAAACCGGAGGTCGTGGGTTCGAATCCTGCGGGGACGCAACAAATTTTCGTTGTTGTTTCCTAGTTGTTTAGGACAGTTTGGGCCGATCACCCAATTGTCTGAAAAGTAAGATGATCCATGCGTCGGATGGGCATGTAAAAAGTCGGTCCACCCACCAACCCGCATTGGACCAGCGTGGTGGGATACGGTCCAAACCCCCTATTGGATAGGGGTGTATTAGGGGAGGCCTATGTCCAGCAGTGGACTAAAACGGGCTGATGATGTATGTGTGTATGTGTACGAAAAATAAACTTACTTATTTGTGCAATTTAATTTATATAGAATAACTTTGCAGAAATTTATTTAGAACCGGACTTGCGTTCTACATATTATACAAAAATCGATAGAGATTATTCTTCTATTCAAATCTTTCTTTAAGCGCCTACAGTCTTATTATTATGAATACGTATTATGAGAGCAACATCAAAAGTGAACCTCTAGGCACCGATCCATCAAGGCAGCTATAATTTAGGTTTTCGGAACGTGACTTCATCCATTACGGCCGTCCAATGAGTATTGATTAGGGGTATGCGAATAGTTACGAATTATTCAATCCGAATCGAATCGAATAATCGAGTATATTATTGTTATTGGTTCCATTGAAAATCGACATTCACCGAATTTTTTAATTTTGTGAAATTACGCCGAGTGGTAACCTTTTTGGTATACAAACTTATTATATTTTTATGTATTGTTGTGTTTATGAACCAAATAAATATTTTTCTTTCTTTCTTTCTTATATTCGATTTTTTTTAAATATTCGATTTTTTCGAATTATTCGTGCAGATAAGAAAATTCGAAATAGTCGATTCGATTGGATTCGAACGATATTCGTACAATCCTAGTATTAATTATAGGTAGGCGCTTAAACCTTTGTATTTATGCCGTAACTGAATAAGTCGTTTAATAAGTAGATTAGATCGTAGGTCTCCGTGATGTAGGAGACCGACGACCAAGTACTTTGTATTATTAGGGTTAAATTTTCTGAAAAAAAAACGCTACAGGCTGTTAAAGATAACGTTTATACCTAAAATAGGGTAAAAACAGTTAAAATATTAACGCACAGTATGACTTAATACATTTTTTCTTATCAACTGTATAAATATAAGAGCTTAGTTTTGTAAGCATAAAAAGATTTATAATCAAATTATAATAAATATTAAAAAAGTTTATCATTTAGAAAAAATAAAAACACGAATATTTTACGCTAAGTTTTTTATTTCCCGACTATAAATTATCTGATTCTGCTAGCATCGTCGCTCTTCGCATCGCATCTTGTCAATGCAAAATTGGCGTTATGAACGAATAGGGTATATTATACAGATTGATATGCTATATTGACTATACTAGGATCTTTGAGGCGTTGTACAAACTCATTCACCCATCCCATGATTACGCAATCTCAACTCTCAATGCAAACAACGCGCCAGCAATGTGCTCTTACGGGCCATTTCATTAAAGTCTTAGCGCGACTCACGCAATTTTTCTATTTATTGCAATATTAAAATAAGAACAGTAACGGCGTTATATTTCCTGTATATTTATTATGAGGTAATAATAAGTTTCGTTGTGTATTGTTTGACATACAGTTATAGTCTTCTTTTATTTTAAAATTAATATTAAAATTTCAAGTCTTACTATTGAATTAAGTGACTAGTAATAGATAACAGTAATTGGAACCCTTCTTCATAAAGATTTAAATATGAGAATAAGCATCAAGTCTACTTGTCATATTAAAATATTTTACTCTATATTTACATTGATTTCTATGTGATTCAATCCAGAACACATAATTTATTTCAACACTGCTTTTAATATTATGCCTTGATCTAGCGCTGGCATAGCAATTCATCATGCGATAGTCCACTGCTGGACATAGGCCTCCCCTAATACACCATTTTTTTTTGAGAAAATTTGTTGAGACCCGCAGGATTCGAACCCACGACCTCCGGTTTCTAAAGCACAAGCCCATACCACTACGCTACTGAATCAGTTTACATAACAAATAACATAAATTTTCAAATTGACCTGCTCTTTTGGTAGAAGACATAAGCTTACCTATTTCTTACTCTCAAAAAAATGTACATACACAAGTGTAGAATATTACTAGCCTCTGATTAATATATACGCATTCGAAATAATAAATCAAGTTCACTATACTCTTTACGAATGTCTGCTGTCGATTGCTGGTAGTTTTTCATTGATTACTTTCTTTTATATATAATGGTAGTGCTAGTAAAACGATAAGTTTATGAGTGACCTACAATATTACTAGGAGCATTGCTTAGACGTGACTCAAACGCTCACGAAATAGACACGCATCTTTGAGTAATGACGTACTGTTTCAACAACACACATTTCGTGAGTAAACTTGTGATAGATCCTTTGTATCTTTGTGACATGACGACGAGTTTGTCTCGCTTATTTAAGTGGCTAATGGGGCGCACGTTTTCGAGCTTTATTTTTTGCGATAACTTACTTATTTTTAGAAAACACCATTACTAAATTACGTCTTGATGTTTTTGGGGGCTTATATATATATATATATATATATATAACGTTTACTTTGGATAATTTATACATATTGCCGATTAAAAGGACTAAAATTTATGTCATATGTCAGATTAAAACTGCCGATTTGTGAAAAATGGACTATGAAAATCATATCCTGACAATTGGCTTTTATACTTTCATATTTTATGATTTTGTTGTATTGATAGACACGCCTCCGTAGTCCTCCGTAGCCTAGTGATAAGGCCGTGCACTTCAGAAACCGGAGGTCGTGGGTTCGAATCCTGCGGTTATTCAACTTGTTTTCATTGTTGTCTCCTAGTTTGCGTGCATTAGGGCGCCTATTGTCAGACAGTGGACTATCCAGCGTCGGTTGAGATGATGAAAATAGCACATGTTCGACGTGGTGATAGGTTCAAGACTCTTATAAGCAATCCATTATGTGATTACAAACGCTATTTGATTAGTTTAGACATTACGTGAGTTAAGACTTTTTACAATCTTATGTTATTGAGAACTTGCGAAATTTTTAGTTCTACTGCATTAAAATTTAACAGATTCTTTAAGTTTATGGTAACATAAACTTCATATATTAAATACACGTTGCAAATACAATATTATATAAAATAACTTAATAGCTGAGATTCTTTTGCCGGTTCTTCTAAGGTGTGAGGCCTCCTTTTCCGAACCAGTGTACGTACCAATAAAGGTATTTGTATTTGAAAAAAAACTTAGTATTTATCGACAATTAGCTAATGTTCAAAAGCTGTACTTCATCGATTATAATATAATATTCAGATAATAAATCCTTATATGATCATAAACATTCTTTACATTGCTAGTATTACGTATAACGGAATAATATAATTTTATACCCCTTATACGGCAACAACATGCTCCTTACATTGTTATCATTACAGATTAGTACAGTAATAACGCGTGTTATTGTTCATGAAACGTATCTCGTGACATTTGCTTGTTTTATAATTTTAACTTACTTGTAAAGCTAACTAAGTATATTAATGTAAACAAAACTTCAAAGTTAGCAAGGCGAAGATTATTTGATTAATGTTTATGGTTGTAAGAGATACTTTTGCACATAAACTACGCTTTTAGAATACTTACCGTTATCATCACTGTGATTTATTTTCAAGTTCTAGTTTTGATTGTATTACTGTGATCATGTTCTTTAATATAAAATGAAATGTTAATTCTTTTTGGCTTTCCGGACTATCAAAACAAAACCATATTCGCTAGAGAAAACAATAGAATGGTTTAATAATATAAGTTCGCAAATGAACAAGAGAACTGTTATTTAGGTTCATTATAATTGTCTCTACAATACGCCGTCTTGTGCTGCGTGTATTAAGCAATAATAAACGTTGCAAAGTTGAAAACAACTGCATTCTACTATGCAGTGATTTTCAAGGAAAAGCTTTTCACATACAGAGCATTGGTCGAGATACGCTATTTTGCGATTCTAATGTTGTGTGTAAGGCAATTAACCTTTATTGTCTCTCTATTTAATAAAATAAATTAATATAATTTTTTTTTAGAAGACATCTGACATAAATACAATTTTTAATTTCGACCAGGCAAATCAAACTTATATCTAAAAAAGTTTTTATCTTTATGTTATAGAAACAATAATTCTCGAACAAATAAACGGATTGTATGGCGGCGATACCACGGAAGATAACAATAAATATTTACAATTAATTAAATTGTTCAGATGTTTTCCCTTCTGAAATCTACTTTAATACCAACCTGGTTATGTATTCATGTTTTACCAACCCCGACCTAGTCAAATTACTTTAAATTAAATTATTAAATCATAATCTATATTAACCAGCGTTGATAAAACTAAACGACATAATAAAACACCTAAGTATACGTCTAACATGTTACAGTTGTTTTCCATGCTATTTAAATACGCACTGACAAAAGCCAAAGAAAATAAACAGAAACCTTTGTACGTATTCAAATGTATAAAAAACATTATGGCGCCATATAAAATGAACTTCTTATTTAGTAATCCACTTAAAAGTTCTTGCAAAGTGTTGAACGCGCACCTAACGTAATTAGCGAAGTTACCCCTTTCCCTATAGATGCCTCGAGGCTAGGGAAAAGTTCGAAAGGTTTTGGAATATTTTCTCTTTAAGTTCACCATATTAATTATAATTTACTTGGTGAATTTCCATGGATGGGATACGTTAGAAATTGTTTAAATTATTGTGTGTCTCCTTTCCAAAAACAACTGTAAGAGTTAAAACGTAACAGCCTTTTGGGCAAAAAAGAATATGAAACGGCCAAAGTCAATTTATATAGTAAGCATTAAGTAATTGGCACAACTAATCGAACAGTAGTGAAGTTTTGATGTATTTCCAACTATTATAGTCATATGTTTTTATTCGACGTTTACATATCTATAAAAACATATCTTTTTTACTCATTTCCAAGTTTATATTCGGTTTTATTTTATTATCATCATCATCATCAGCGTGTTTAATTCACTGCTGGGCATAGGACTATGGCTAATGACGCCTTCTCCATTAGGGGTGGGTTTCTAGACCGTATTCCACCACGCTGGTCCGATGCAGATTGGTGGGAGGACCGAAACCAAATTGTCCAAACCAAACAGAAAACAACGATAAAACAAAGTTGTTTCCGCGGATTCGAACCCACAGCCTCCGTTTTATAAAGCAAGGGCCAATACCCTAGCCACGTAGGTCTTGGGGTATTGGCTATATATATTATATATATATATATATATATATATATATATATATATATATATATATATATATATATAAATTGCAAAACCCTTAAGGTAAAGCAATAACAACCAATAAATCGGCTCGGAATTACTGTATTGCCGCAGGCCACTGGCGTAATAACGTTTCAACAACCAACTTATTCTACTTATTCAAAACTAGAGTCCGACCGAAACTGTTTTTCCGGCCGAAACCGAAACCGAAACCGAAAGTTCGGCCGTGGCTTCAGTTTCGGCCGAAACCGAAACCGAAACCGAAACTCACGTGATCAAGTATAAAAATTCTTAAAATACTAAAATATGGAGCTTTTATGCCTATTATTTTGCTTTATTTTAGTCATGGAATGGAGACAGTATATTAAACGTGTGGTAATCGTTTATTTCAGTTGCTAATAATATTTTTATGTAACAAAATATTAACTGACTCCGTAGCCTAGTGGTATGGACGAGTGCTTTAGAAACCGGAGGTCGTGGGTTCGAATCCTGCGGGGAAACAACAAATTTTCATTGTTGTTTCCTAGTTGGTTAGGGCAATTTGGGCCGATCACCCAGTTGTCTGAAAAGTAAGATGATCCATGCGTCGGATGGACATGTAAAAAGTCGGTCCACCCACCAACCCGCATTGGACCAGCGTGGTGGGATACGGTCCAAACTCCCCAATGGAAAGGGGTGTATTAGGGGAGGCCTATGTCCAGCAGTGGACTATCAAAGGCTGATGATGAACAAAATATTAAAAATATATTAATTTTTTTCAAATAAATTTCTTATAGCAATATAAGTTATTAATAAATAAATTAATAATTGTGACTGTTGCATTAAAGACTAAGTATTGGTATTTTGAAATCTTACTAATTAATACTTTTGTTTGTATTTGTAATTCGAGGGGGATCAAAAGTAAAAATGAGATAGAATATAATGACTATGATAGTACTTAATTATTCATTTTTCTACATAATCTCCGAGTCCATCTACACACCAAGTCCAGCGTTCCAATTTTCCAATGCTTCAATTCCTTTAAAAAAAGGATTGTCTTGGTCCTGCAAAAAGGTCACCACGGCATCGTTTACTTGTTATATTTAGTTTTAACACAAGTTTCCTCTTAAGTATTCTATCAATTTGGAGAAGATGAAAAATAGCTAGACGCCAGATCTGGTGAATAGGGGGATACTCAACCAATTGTACGCTAGCATGCTGAACGGTGGCCATCGCTAATGCCAACCTATGCGCCGGTACGTTGTCAAGATGAAACAGCTCGCCCGTTCAAAGTTTGCCTCTTTTTTTATCATTGACGGCATTTCTCAACCTCGGTAATACCGAGGTTGATCTGCTGATGCTTAGCTGCATAATCTGTAATGATGGTTCCATGCTCCGGGTAATCAAACAACAATATCACTTCTCAAAATATTGAGGCCTTACCCCGGCCAGGCCATATACGGCATGAAGATCCTTCGGATAAATCCGTGTTTCGTCCAAATTATCTTAAAGTTTTCAGAATCTTCTTAAAACTTGTCCAGCGATATCTTCGAAGTCGATTTTGTTTCTGATTCTCGACACCCATTTTGCGGAGACTTTTCTCATATTCAAAATTTGTGTCAATATGCGTTGAGTACCTCTATATGAAATGCTCGTTCCTTGGATTAGGTATCAGATGGCAATTCTTTAATCGCTAAAACAGTTTTTTCGAATATAGGCGCATATTCTTATTGTTTCTTGTTGTTTTCTGGCTCGATGGACGTCTTCAACCATGTTCGTCTTCCGTGTACGTTCTCCTACTCGAAATTAAAGCCCACTTTGCAACAATTGGTTATGACAGACAGTCTCTTCTCATGTTGCCTTTGAACCGCAATAAATCTCTTTGCGTTGTTAACTTTTTATAACAGTGGTTTTAATCGCACTTTTCGAGAACATTACAAACAAACACATAGCAAACAAATGACTACATTCAGAAAAAAGTAAAGAGACTAGAAGATTTTTTTTAACACAACAAATATCTGAGCTACACTTTCCAGTATTATTTGTATTTACTTTTTGGTTACCAAGGAGTGTATATTTTGGTCTCACTACTATTTATTCCTCCTCGTTTTCTAGAAGAATCATCAATTTCTTTTGTCAAACTTGGAATGTTTGCCTGAACTAAAATCGACTGATCTGAGCTCGATTGTAGCAATGATACATTTAACTTTCTCTACTATTTTAAAATAGAAAACACTTCTGAAACCAGTTTCGGTTTCGGCAAAGTTTCAGCCAAATTTGGCCTGAAACCGAAACTGCAGCCGAAACTTGATTTTTGGCCGAAACTTGGCGAAACCGAAACCGAAACCGAAAGTTCGGTCGGACACTATTCAAAACTAACTAACTTTTATATTTAACTGTCCTATTTAATTACTTTTATCAATAAAATATAACATAATGCGTAAGAATTTGAATACGCCCACAAAAAATTGCAGCAATTTATTATACATAATAATATTTATCTGTCAGAAAATGTGGCTATTATTTATTTATTTATTTATACTTATTTGCACAATTAAAGTACAAAAGGCCGACTTAATGCCTTAGGCATTTTCTACCAACCAGCAGCTTAGGGTGGTTCAGAGATGTTAATGTGGGTGCACAAAAATAATGAAAGCAAATAACAGTTTCGAACTAAAAAAAACTCAATAATAAGGAAGTACATATATAAACTTGAATTAAATAAACAAACATATAATTAAATAATATAACATAATATATAAGAAATAATTTATAAAATAAATACATAAAATACATACAAATTATAAAATTACATATATACTTATAAAGTTGTCATAGAGATAGTAATTCTACCGACGTCTGATCCAAAAGGTATTTTTGGGCTTTTTTTTAAATTCGAGAATTGTCTTAGCCATCCTGATCTCCAATGGTAGCGCATTCCACAGAAGAATGGATTGAATAAAGAAAGATTTATGAAGAAAATCAGAGCGATGTGAAGGACAAAGCAGAAGACGGTTATGTCTCGAACGAAGATCTTTTTGTTTACCATCACTAAGAGGTTTAAAATGGGGACAAAGATATGTAGGAATTGAAGAAGAGTTAAGTAACGAAAAAAGTGTGGTAAGAGCCCTAGACGTTCGTCGTTTCCGAATACATAGCCAATGCAGTTGTAAACGATGTGACGATACGTGATCATATTTACGAAGATTGAATATGAATCGAATGCAGTTATTCAGAAGCCGGTCAAGTTTATTGAGTTGATCTGCATTCAGGTCAAAGTAGCACACGTCAGCATAGTCGATTAAAGGAAAAATTAAGGACTGCACGAGCGTAACTTTAGTTTGTATCGGAAAAAATTTTAAACCTGTACAGAGCCCTGATGATATTCGTGACTCTATGAGATACCCTAGAAACTTGATCTTTCCAGCCTAATGTAGTATCCATAATTAAGCAGGTTATTACACTTTCACTGAATGGTATAGGACAGTTGTTAAATACAAGTGGTGGTAACTATGCATGTCAACTTTCTGAGGACATGAGTACTCCCAATGACAATTGCTTGGCACTTAGTCGGATTTACAGTAAGACCAAATTTGGCAGACCATTGTAGTATAGAACTCAGATTTTCATTCAAAATGCAGATCATTTTAGGAGATTGTCATTATTACTATTAACATTTATAAGAATCATAGTTACCACAATGTACACGATATAACGAAATCAAACAGATATTTTAAAAAGCCATTACAACTTCTTCTAAAACAATGTAATTTCACCGTAAAAAATAATTTCACAAAATTCACAAGCGAAACCTTATCGCGAACCATAACAATTTCATTTCGAAACAAGAAAATGATTCCGTTTCTAATTTGTCCTCTGAGATCCTTTTGCGTCGTTTAATATCCACAAACGACCCGAAGTTATGAAAAACACAATAGCTATTACGAGCGAGGAAAATTAATTTAAAACTTTTAAGTGCGGTATTAACATTTAAACTTTATGCTCTATAAACTTTACGGAGATCAGACAATGTTACAAATTCAATAGAAGTACTAAGTAGTGCTAAATTTTATACTTAACCGCATCTCTTGTTAAAAATCTTTGTATCTTGTAGGATAATTTTATGTAATACTATTTGTTGCTTACGTTACTGCATGTGATAAAAATACTTTATAGTTTCAGGGATTTAATCAAGTTTACTTTAATTACTTTAAACTTACAATTTGAAAACTGTACTGTCTGTCGTGCGACCATAGACACTGAGTTATGAAACGTCGGATATAATCTTGACAAAATTAAAAAGCAATTAAACATGGCAGTAACCGTAAAACTGTATTATTTTCTTTAACATAATTAATCATTACTTCTTAAACCAGTAGTGCAAAATTACAGATTGTTAACAATCACTTGCTAAAGTTTTGTTCACTAAGACATAATGTAATCGTCAGCACAAAACTGTTTCTTTTTTATTTTAACTTAAAGAAGCGACAACACAAGCAGGACATTCATCTGATGTAAAGTGTTACCCTCTTCCCATTAGAAATTGTGGTGCGAAACGACGCAAGTCCTTGGCGCTCGATGACACACTTGACACTTGAGATGATTTGTCTCGTTTAGCCAGTAGTTACGCTGGCTACACTACCCTCTAAATTGGAATGCTGAAATGTTTTGACAGCTTTGTGGTGGCAATAGGCACCGCCTAGGTACTTCCTCAAAAAAAGCCCTTCCATCCTGTAAAAGAAGCCCTACCTTCAAACCTTTAGGTCGTTAAATACAGAATTGGTATTTTAAGGTCACAGCATGTAATGTTAGTATTTCCAAATATTTTTATTTGTGTGTTCAAAGCAAGTGTGGACGTTTATTGGTAGAGCCGATCAACGACTTGCTAAACTTCTCAAAAACCCATAAATTTGTTTAACATACTTTTTATGAAACTTCATGTATACAATCAATTTGTAAATATAATATAGTAAATGATTACAATTATATTAAGAAGATATAATAACTAAAACGTCAATTTGGAGTTAAACTTTGATTAAAAGATGTCGTACTTGCGCTTAATGTAGATACATTAAAATTATTTTCTGAAGTGTCTAATCCAGGAGTGGGCAAAACATAGCCGTTAACATAACCATTAGGCATGTAACGTGGACAAGTGTATATATTAAGAGAAAAATACTACCCCCAAATTTGAAGGTACAAATAAAGTAGCTGCGAAGTTTTGGAATCCTGTGCCGTATTTCGAGTAAGCCTGACATGCCGTGTCATTTATAACAATCCTGATCTCTACCATTGACACTGTGGCGAATGCTGCAATAAAATATATATTTTACATAAAACTTTTTGAAGTTATACCTATTAGGCACGTTATGATAAATTGACGAGAGTGAAATTTTACGACGCCGTGACACCAAACATTTGTGGTTAACTATCTGTATGTATTTTTTAGTAATATTGATGACAAAATTATTATTTAATATAATTCATACTGAATATTATTAAATCATTAACGTTAAACATTTATTATTTTGTAATTAAATATTTGCAAGCAATCAAAAACTATTCTTAATAATGCCAAAGAAGTATAACTTCTTACGCGCGTACTTAAGTACACGCACCCTTTTTTTGAGATGGAAATACAATTGTCAAGAAAAACTAAAAGATTCTACTGCGATGCACACTGCTGAGCTTCAGTTAAATGTGCCAAGGTTATTAAAATTACCAGACAAACCCAACTTAGAATCACACGCCTCAGAATGGCAGGTGTGTCTTACGCTAAAATAATTTTAGTAGAGTGTATATATTTGGTTTTGTTCTGTTCGACTCAGTTACTTTAGAAGTTAAAAGAAATTATAATGATATACTACTAGTAACTGAGTTACTTTATAAACAGACTTATAGATCTAGATATTTCATGAACAGAATACGTAATAGATTCAAATAAAGGTGATTAACGGTTTACGGTCCAGTAACAAGATCGCTTTACGTTTTTTTTACGTTTCGTCAACTGTCACTTCACTGTTTCGGATAGATGAGGATTACGAAACCCTTTAGGGTAAGGAATAGTTTCTAGTATTATTACTTACGATCATCACTTCTGTAGTAAATATCAAATATCCTATTCGTTCGGAGCTTTGGCCAAATTTTCTTTTCATTATACAAGACATATTCTGAATGAAGATAAAAGCAATTAAGTTTGCGATAGAAATATTGAAAATATAATAAAAAAAGGACCTCTCTCCCACCTTTGCAACTCCCTAAACTCAATAACATCTTATAATAAGGAAAACCAACGGCTTCAATCGACCGGATGAATACTAATTGTATTGTGTCTTCAATTTTTAATAATAACAATGTGAGAATAAAAGCTTGATTGCACCACAACATTTTCGATATACGCAAGGTCTAAGCCGACTAGAAAACTAACAAGTAGAAGCTGAAAAAAATATAAAAGTATTGGCTGTTAGACGACATTTAGAAAAAGGAATTGTGATGTTGACATGGCGAAGATGGCAAAGGAACCGAGCCTAAAATAATATAAAAGCAGAAAGAAAACGATGATGTGATGTCAACATCCTAAGACATGCAATCTATAATTAAATGTAATGAAAGAACAGATAATAAAAAGTTTTTTAAGTTGTTGCCACCATATTACTAAATAACATGTCTGATTTGTAAAATGAAGTGACTAGAAGAGTAAAGATGATAAGCGTGACGCCCTACCTCTGGTAAGAACCAATTTTTATCTATCAAGGCTTCGCACCGTAAAAAGGAATAAACAGTAAATTTTTAAATCTTTTTTTCATACAGTCGGAATTTATACGACAAATTCATTATTTTGCTTGTGCAAAGTACACAAGGGAAAAAAGCTAAATTAATTAACAGACAACTATTTATTTTTATGCCTAGGCAGATTTTAGACATAAGGATCAATTTATAATAAAACATATAATAATTTATTAAAACTATAATATGTAATAAATACTTTTATAAATTTGAGTTTCACATTACAGTACGTTTAAACAGAACGTTTAAGGTTACTTTAAATCTATGGGCATAGTCACAGATAAAGTTATAGAAAGCTTTGCAATATTTTATTAGTATAATAGCGGCTAGTTGTAGTAAGAGTTCTAGTATTTGATTATTTTTTCTCAATTGTACTTGCACTTGAGTGAATAGTCATTCAGCGTGTCCTGGTATGCTTACAGATTGATTTTATGAGTAGTTTCAATTATATGTATATAATTCACGGTCATGAACACATGCACAGGCATGATGTACTCCTAAAGAACAATAAGACTATGTCATTTATTTTTAAAATGCAAGAATACAATACAAGTTTCTTATTGCACACTCCTGTCGTTATAGATTGTAAGTTGAAAATAGCAAAAACATACCTTATTGCTTAAAAGCGCCATCTACTTCTAAATTTTACGGATCCACTGAAAACCAGCATTCATGAAGTTTCCAACTTCATGATAGTGTGCTGGTATTACCACTTTGGTACATCTATATATTATTATACCATTTTGGTACATGATAAAATCACGCTTGTATTATTATTATTATTTGTTTTACATTTCTTTACTTTCATTTGCCAAATAAATACTTTTCTTTCTGTCTTTTCTCTTTCTCATCGCAGACGAAGACGAATTCATTCCCTGAGGGGCCTGTGCTGCCTAAACTCATTTCTGCAATAAGCGGTCTAATTAATATACATTTTTATTATATTCTAATTATGATAAATTCATTTAAAACAAATTTAAAAGTGTTGTAAAAAAGTGATACTCCTTTAAAACTGAACCTTGTATAATGCCTCTATGTTATCACTAGAAACTTGTTTGATTTCTGCTATTATTTATGTTATATCGTATTAAGTATTTAAATCGTCTTTATAAAAATCAGTTTATAATTATTATAATATTTTTATTCATACCTAGGTAATCAATTTATTTTATTTGACATTAAATTCCGTGTTTACAAATACTCGTAGAACGGAACGTTATGTTTATTTACGTGCATAAGTCAATCACACGCAAATCACAATAGTCATTACGCACAAAAGCTAAAATTCACAGTGTAATGATCTTAATAATTATTTAAAATGTTGTGGTATCTACCATGGTCTGAAAGCATCAAGAAGAGGGCTTGTAGATACCTACTGCAGCGTTATCTGGGGAATTTTCTTGAAGAAAAACTTACTTTGGATCAGCTGAGTGTCGATCTATACAATGGAACAGGAACCGTGTGCGATGTCAGCCTTGACTGCGAGGTAATTTTGTTAAAATTTGAGTTTATATATTGGTTATCGGCAAGCTACTTTGACTTTGTATGTTTGTATTCTAATAATAATTCTATATATCTTAGCCAGATTTAAGTGCGCATCATGTTTTAGTAAACACGTGTTAATTTCGCGACCTTAAACAAAGAAAAATTCTTTTATTTCACTTTCAAGTTTCAACAAAAATTCTATCTCGCTAATTTTAAATTGGGCTATGCTCTAAGAAGTATATTTTTTAAATGTTTAATTCTTTGTCACTATTACTTATGGTTTTATAGTTGACAATTACCTCTATCGTTCTTTTTTAGTATAACAGATGTAATAGACACATGAAAATTTTAAAAACCACTATATTGTTCGCCTTTAAATGCCATATCAAAAATTGTGAATCTTAAGCTTTTTATGTTTTAAAAAGCAATTTTATATTTAAATTATATTATGAACAACATTGAAAATTTTTGGGCATGAAATAAAAAGTTTTTTAAAACAAATATTTAAACCATATATATATAAAACTTAAATGGTACAAGACAGAAATGTCTGGAAAGAATAGGAACCAGGGCAACACACCATAGTCATGAGATTACAAATAAAGAAGATATATATGTATATATAGATGGATAAATGAACAAATTAACGATCTAGCCTGTAGTGTCTCAATGCTGGGCCAAATAAATAAAATATAAAGAATCTATATGTGGGTGAGTTACCACAGTAGACATAGTAATGTTATTGAAACTACAGATTGCAAATCTATATAAACTCATTTCTATTCTCATAACTTAAATTACGGAATTTGATAGGTTAATTTTGTAAGATATTATAGTATTTATATTGGCTAATAAAAAAAAATCTTTTTAACATGGTCCTTTATCTTATACATTTACATATTAAATCTCTTATAATCTTGTACCAAGTGATATGCCTAGTAGTATCATGCCTTAAATGCTTTTTATCTCATGCTGACATTTATGTTTGTTTACTTTCTAATGAAGGCCCTTAATGAGCTGGGTGATTCACAAAATTGGCCCTTGGAAATAGTTGATGGACGTATGCAAGAAATAACAGTGACCATACCATGGTCTACATTGTTGAAAGATGATTCTATTGTCGAAGTCAATGGACTTTCAGTCACGGTGCAACCAAAAGTTCGAGCAGAGCCAGGTAATTAAAAATCATTTGCTATCCATGTACTTCAGATTTTAATTGATGATCTTATGGATGACTATAATATTTGATACAAGTAACCAACAAAATATGTAGAAATGAATTAATAAAAAAGGGTAATATGAAAGATGTTATGTTGATCCCAATAACAGTGTCCTAATTTTATTAACATTATCTAGTCAGAAATAAAATGTATGTATTTTATTTTTTATATGGTAAGGAAACAACCTGAATTAATGATGTTCTGATGACAACTGATACATGTAGCTCTTAAAAAAGGTAAACCTTTTTCTACACTCAAATTCACATGTCCAATGTTAGTTTAGCCAACAGTTTGAATAGCAATTGTGTCTTTAAAACCAGAACACATTGTTTCCTTCCTTAGTATCCTCAATGCTGGAGTCAATGTGGTCTTCTATGTCATCATCAATGCAGCTGGCTGCAGAATGCTTGCGAGAGGAAGTTGGACCACAAGAATCAAATCCAGTGGAGGGAATTGAAATGTTTGCACATGCAATAGATTCTGGTATGTGTAGTTGCAGATTACAGTTTGTATTATCTTGCAATGTATTATTTGTTTTTTTTTAATTAACTTTAAAGTTAAGGATAATTATGTTTTTACTATTTTTCTATTTTAATTGCATTATCTTATCTGACAATAATTTAATAAAAAATGATTATATGCATAAAAAAACAATAATTTTCAAGCAGGCTTCTATTATTAAAATGCAATAAGTAAACAGTTATTTTCATCATCATCAAAACTGAGATTGATAACATAAAGAGATTTATTAAAACACATAATCAGAAGTTATTAATTAATTCAAAACCGTAGTAACATTTTAATTTACTCTGTATTATATAACTTAATTGCTATTTATATATTTTATATAAGTTGTACATAATTTAACTTTTCTTTTAGTTCTGAGCAGAGTGAAGGTAAAGTTTGTTAACACAAAAATCAGAATTGAACATGTACCCAAAAATGGTGTCAAAGGAATTGCTTTGGAAATTCACATTCAAAAGTAAGTTCTCAGTTTGTGTAACATCTTTAAAAACATATGGTACTGGAATAAAATTAATGTTTTGTGATATTGTTGTTATTTAAAATAAATTTCATTTTGCTTCATAAATGTGATAAACTAAATGAGAGACCTTGTTAAAAATACTTTTGCAAGTGATATCTCATGGTAGAGTATAATTCCAAATAGTGTAAAACTGTACATGATTCTAATAGGCTTATATTAATCATCTTTTTTCATCAAAGCTACTTTTGTCGCTTTGAAGCATGAGATTGTATGTCTCGTTTACGATCGTTCAATAGTTACGATCGTTACAGTGCCCTATGAGTCAGGAGACACTAATGTTTATACACTGCTGCTTTGCAACATAAATATTCACTGTAGTCGTATTTTCCCAGACGGTCCCCTATAAGATTTTTTTAAAATAAACTTTCTATAACGTCCTTTTAGAACACTGATTACTGATACATATGAAAACTTACGTGTAATAATATTAATACTTTTTTTATAGCATTGATTACTTCGACGAGGCGGGCTCAGAACCTGTGCCGGACACAACAGACCCAGGCAAATCGAAAACATATATAGTTGCAACATACACCAACAAGAAGATAAAGTTTGATGGTGTCACATTATCCGTGGACGAATTCCCATCGAAGCTGCGAACGATGGCGAGGAGTCTGACTATGGAGAAATCGGTGTCATCGCAGGCTGACAAATCGGATATACCTGAGACAGCAGATGCAAACTATCAGAGCACTTTGTCCGATGTGTTTTATGAGACTAGAAGTGTCATATCTACCATTGAAAGTGATCATGTAAAGGAAGTAGTCGAAGACACAACCCGCGGCTCGAGGGAAGTGACGCCAGAAGACAGATGTAGCCAACCAGAGCCCATAGTGTTCGCCAAACTGATGGGTCAGCAGGATTGGCCGTTAAGTTAAAATACTCGGAGGAGGTAGAAGGCCCCAAAGTGGAAGTGAAGATATTGTTGGGCTCATTGATATTGTTCTTAACGCCTCGACAGTTGCACACATTAATAGAGCTGGTGGATGCGCTTAATCAACCGGATTTAGAAGATACAAGGTGAGCTTATTCTAAAGGAATCTCATTATACATTTGTTAACATTATTCAAAAATATGATATACAGTTGCCTTTTTGTATTAAAATAAATGTTGTTAAATGAGTATATTATGATATGTAACAAAACAACATTTTTTTTTTTAAATTTTGGTCCACCTGTCTGGTTGTTCTAGCTAATTTTGAGAATAGCTGATCTGAACGAGGAGAAACTTTCTTTTACAAAAAAATATTCGTAACAAAAAGTCGCGGCCACCAGCTAGTGTTCATACAATTGCATAATTTATGTATGTACAAAAATACATAAACACTGTATGTACAAATTTTTATGGTATCTTTGCGTTTTACAGTAACTTACCTTTGCGGTCGAGTGGGATAAATATGCAGTGTAAACCTATGAAGCAAGCTGATTTCCAACTCATTGAGGCACAACTTCAGGGTAATTTGGAACGACAAGCAAGACCTACACATATGTATGGATGGTCAGGTCCAAGCTTTGGTAAGTTGAAAAGCATTTATAGTAGAAATTAATAATTATTAAAATAACAAAGAGTAGGGATGACGAGATTTAATAACGGTTTTACATAGTTATTTAACAAACTTTGTGACTTAAAAATATAGAAAAATTTAAAATTATAATGTAATATTATACACAATTTTAAGAAAAGAAAGCGCAAAAAATTACTCATAGAAAAGTGTCCTAGTGTCGATATTGATGGGTTGATGCAGTTGCAAAATCCTTAATTGTATAAATAATTATTATAGTAACGTTTTTTATAAGTCTCTATTAGGTCTTACTATAATATACGTCATCGTGTGACTTCACAAATCGTAATTTCTAGAAGACAGCGACGCTGAAAGCGAGAAGTTCCATCCGATGACGTCACTCGGCAACCAGTTGACCGAGAGCTTCACTTCCTCAGTGAGCTCTATGAGTGCCAGTATGACCTCGAGTGTCAACATACCTACTGCGCAGCCGAGGATTAAGAGGAACAAGAAAGGTATGACGTCATAATATTAATGTCCTCTTAGTTAATTATAACTACAGCTATCTATATTAGTAATCAGCTAACAGTTTATAATTACACGGACATTATGCATTCCCTATTAATTTTTATTTTGTTAGTTCGATGGGACGGAAAACCGACACTGAAGGCAACAGCTGAACGACCGTTATTTCACGTGCCCATCCACAGCATGGTTCGTTTTACTTCACAGGAAGTCTGGTGATTAGTCCTCATTGCCTTAACCAAATAGAAAACCGTAATAAAGTGATGTTGAATCCCTGTTGGATTTCGACCCATGATCTCCGATTTGTATTTAATGGGAAATTTAAGACCGTCAGACATTATAAATGCATAGATACATAATTTTTTACTATTCTTGGTAAACTATACAATTAAAATCATTATGTAATATTTTTTTGTTTACCAGTGGTGTATGAGTATTTAATATTTTATGTAATAATATTAATTTTAAAAAGTTTATTTCATTTTAATTTCAGTTCCACATATAGATGGCGACCCTACCGCAGAAGTGTCACATATCAGTCTGAGAATGGCTTCATTCTCCTGTGTTTTGCTGCACAAGGTAAATTTGCTATTGAGGACCTACTTTACTTTGAGGTTTTTACTTTAGGACAATCAATAAGCAGGCTGTTCAAATGATAAGTTAATCAATACTCCCTTAATATTTACTCCGTAAACTTCTCAATTTTCTTCAACTTTCACTCAGCGTAGTATCCTGATAAATTATTTTATGTTTTAATATTTTTTCAGGATATTCTAGTCCCTACGCCCATGGGCTCCGATTATGTGTCACCAGCCTCCGCCTCGAAGATGCAAGAAGCTTCTAGAGAGTTCTTCGACAGCGTCGAGACATTCTGTCGAATGGACGAGAGAAGAGAAGCCCGGAGAGTTAATGACGCTTTGGACAAAGCCACCAAAAGGAATCATTTGAGGTATATGGTCTTTGCAATGTCACAATTTTTCCACGTTGTCATTGAGGCGACTTCTAATCCATCCAGATATATCTGAATATATTTTTACGCAGAGCAACTGGCGTCTGACCTCTGTAACCCAATGGGTAAATTGTATTGATTGATTAGTTCTCAGTTAATTTGAACTTTATCTGCAGCAGCTCTGACATGCTGTAACGACTGCCAAAGTTGGTTTTGACAACCGAGACTAACTGACACGCCCATCCGGTGCCTAGACTATGTGATTTTTCACCAGACGATTGGAAAATCGCCCCATTTTTGCCTAACCGACGTTAATTCAACAAGAACAATGTTATCTTCGTGGGATTCGATCCCACGACGTGTTTATAAAGCAAGGGCTAATACCAATAGCCACAAAGATGGCCATTCGATAATTTATTTATAAAACATTCAGATTTTACTTGTCTCGAATGCAGTACACACAAAAAAAAAGTAAATAGATATATCTGTGCTTGTTTTTATCCGAATTCAGAGAACGTTAATTAAAAAAATCACACAAGATGACTAAATCTTGCCGCCTACGGGCTCCAGCGGTATTGGCCCGTGCTTTATAAGCCAGAGGTCGTGGGTTCAAATCCCGCGGGAAAACAATTTTGTGTTTTCGTTGTTTTCTGGTTGGTTAGGACAATTTGGGCCGAACACCCAAATTTCTTAAAAGTAAGATGATCCATGCATCGGATGGGCATGTATAAAGTCGCTCCCCCCCACCAACCCACTTTGGACCAGCGTGGTGGGATACGGTCCAAAAGCCACCTAATGGAGATGCCGTGCATTAGAGGAGGCCTATTTCCAGCAGTGGACTAACACAGGCTGATGATGAATGACTAGATCTTTGTATTTGAATTTGCGCTCACCGCTACTCTCACCAGCAAATCGCTTCGTAAATAAACGGACTCGAAAATGCGTAAATCTTTGACACATCATAGATTTGCGGCGCTTTCACCGCACTTCAATCCAATTAACCTTATATGATATTCCAGGATACTGACCACGGAGATGAGCGTGGACGGAAGCGAGAAGGTGACCTCGCACGGCAGCCAGACCGTCTGTGAGGGGGCAGTCAGGAACGCCCTAGTTCGCGAGTGTCTATACCTTCAGGAGAATAGGGAATTGACTCCTCAACACTTTGACTTAGTACGATTCGAGAATAAAGGTATGGTTTGTATTTTCAAACATCTTTATTCAACATAGGAGCGATACACTAACATATTGATTGTCAAAAATCTACCACCGGTTAGGAAAAGGACGCCCCTGACCAGAGAAGAACCGGCGAAAGAAATTCAGCAATGATTTCGCTATATATGTTACTATTCATCGAGTCGATTAAGATTATGGTTACTGATCCTAGATGGAAATCAGCCATTTAAGGAGATATCACTAAGTACAAGCAAGCGTAAACACTGGCCCACTACTTGTTCTTATGGGATATATTAACTTTTGCAATGACCATCTGATGCATGGATCATCCTACTTTACCGGCAGTCGTTATTCAGCAGTTATAGTAACTGCCTCCGACCTAGTGGGTATGGGCGTGTGCTTTAGAAACCGGAGGTCGTGGTTCGAATCCTGCAGGGACGCAACAAATTCTCATTGTTGTTTCCTAGTTGGTTAGGGCAATCTGGCCAATGATCACCAATTGTCTGAAAAGTAAGATGATCCATGCGTCGGATGGGCATGAAAGTCAGTCCACCCACCAACCCGCATTGGACCAGCGTGGTGGATACGGTCCAAACCCCTAATGGATAGGTGTATTAGGGAGGCCTATGTCAGCTAGTGGACAACAAAGGCTGATGATGTGTATGTGATGTGATGTGTGTTATCAGCCGGCAGTGCTAAGATAAAGTCGTCTGTCCCCGTACGATTCGAACCCACGACCTACGGTTCTTAAAATGTATAAATTTGTAAGTGAAACAGAAACCGAAAATTGCTACGTTTATTTGTTGCTGTGTAAAGAATCTGATCAATATTTCATGTATTGCCTTTTTAAGTTGAACAATCTATCATTGTGTTGATAGTTAAAACTAACTTTTTTTTCACAAGTTATTAAACCTGCATAATTCATCTTTAAATACAGAATTAGGTTTGTGTGTGTGTCAATTAAAATCATTTTACAGATGATACTGAATTGGGCGCAGTCCCAGCACCTAATATAAAGATAAATTTCAAGCAAACATCAAAATATATGCGAGTATCCGGCGAGAAGAAACTGGTGTCCCCCACTACGGACATTGTGTGAGTTTAAATCATCATCATCGTCATCATCAGCCTTTAATAGTCCACTGCTGACGTAGGCCTCCCTAATACACCCTATCCGTTAGGAGTTTAAATATTAAACTTTAACTATGATTAAATAATGTAATTTTTTTGGTTTTAGAGTAAGATCAAAACTGTAACAATATTTAAATAACTTATAACTAGAATAATATCTTAAATGAAATGTTCAAAACGCATGTTACATCGAGTAAGTGACATATTAATGAGCTTATTTCGTCTCTAATATAATTTTTCTAACATTTAAGTTAATACGGATGTAATTAAACAAAAATTATATTTTTATCAGTAAGTTTGACAATGTCATTAAAAGAAATTAAGAATTTTTATTAAATATTATGCTATTTTTTAATTATAGAGTAAAATGCACCCCGTTCTACGTGGACGTAGAACTGACTCTGATCGAGCGAATGTCGGCCACCTTCTTCCCTGCAAGGAACTCTACTGCGAGTACTTCGGGCGCACCGCAAAACCAGATCAACGTATCGTTACATTGTCCCGAGCTAAATGTTTTACTCAGGTGATATTTTTGTTTCTAAAGAATTTAATTTAATAATAGTTGGTCTACATCCAATAATTTCGCTGCCGTATCTGGGTCTAAATTGAAAAGTCTAAGTCTTAAATGTATTAAAGGTCAAAGATGTATTGCAAATTATTATAGTAAAAACTAGATAATTTTTTAAAAAGATATAATACTGTGCCCTATTCTAAATATTTTATAAAAAAATGTGGTTTGATACATAGAAGTACGTTGTTTACATAAAGTGACTAGCTGTTGCTCGCAACATCGTCTGCGTGGTAATTGATAAAAAGACTTTACTTTACTTTTGTTTTCTATAATAAGAGCTTACGTTACTCTTAGATACCTCGGCTCTCGTTCAGTGAAAGGCCCATCAAAACCAGACCAGCCATTGAAGAGATTAGCCAGAACAAAGTGACGGACAAATATTAAAAATAATGTTGTTTAGTTATGTACCGGTTATATATCACAGTCATAATTTTAAAAATTGTGGTTAAAAGGTTACATACAGACGATCACACATTTTTATTTATTTGTATAGAGTATGTGTAGACGATTTTGCAATAGTGTATATCAGACACACTTAAAGATTCTTGTAACCTTTACTCAACATGTTAATAAATTAATTTTAAAATTTCTTCAATTGATTGCAATAATTACAGGCTGATGATGATGATGATTGCAATAACATTTTAATGATATCGTCAGATTCCCGATAGCTGATCTGCGTGCAGGCGTTAACCGCGAAACGCGTCGCGTCCGCCCCGACTACCTACTGTTCCGATTGCACGCGGCCACCGCGGGATGGCAACAGCTCGCGAGCGTCCGACCGTTGCCCACGAAGCTCACTCTCAAGGCCACGACGCTGGATTTGTATTACTGCGTAAGTTATTAAGCGAACTGGCAACGTCGCTATCTCATCATCATCCGCTTGAGATAGTCCACTGCTGGACATAGGCCTCCCCTAATACACCCCTATCCATTTGGGGGTTTTGAACCGTAGCCCACCACGCTGGTCCAATGCAACCCGCATTTTGGTGGTGGGTTGGGCCGACTTTTTACATGACCATCCGACGCATGGATCATCTTACTTTTCAGACAATTGGGACGTCGCTATCTATTATATTTAATATATCAGATATCCGCAGTTCGTGGCAGCTAATACTATTTGCAGTGCTAAACACCACGAAAGAATAGAATAAAAGCTGCTTATTCGCAGGGGAAGCTTTCTTAAATATGTCGCGAATACAGAAACCGTGAATTCTGGATGGTAATTTTTATGGGAATACAGGGGATGCATTCGAAGGTCACAAAGAAGATTAAAATATCCATTTCGGTTCGCTTTATCAACATCGGAATTTCATTTGATTCTGTTCAATCCCAACTTGTCCTATTCAATTCCCAATGGAAAACGGCTATGTGAGCAGTCAACGTTTTAATTTGCACAAATTCTACATAATTTTTCGCAGTCAGACCAACGATGGCTGCAGTGTTTGAGAAATTTGTTTTTCCATCCGACGCACAAAAGTCCCATCTTACTTTTCTGGCATTTGGATGGTCGACTCATAATGTCATAACTAATCGGAAAACTGAAAAATGACCTTCTTACAAGCTTCGAGTCCACGGCCTCCGGTTTGAAAAACGGGGACCAATGCAATAGACAAATTTAAGTATGTGAAAAATATAGTTTAATTTGCAGGAAAACGAAGATTTGTCACCAACACACGTCGCCCAATCATCAATGGACGCCGCTTCATTTGAAGGCAACATACTTCAGAGGAAACACGACTTCACCATTACCGATGTAAGTAATGTATGCTTTATATACATCATATATAATAGAATTATCTTATTTTTGTAAACTAAGTTCATATTGTCATTTGCAAAGATATTTTATTAGGTTCGTATCGATCGAAAGACAGTTTTAGTTGTATCCGTATTTTTTAAATTTCTGTGGGACTTATTTCCTCGCTTAATCGATGAAAAATAAGCCTTGATGGACTGTGGCATCAGATGGTTAATAAAGAACGCTAAGCGATTGGAGCTACTTCATTGCTATTGCTAACATTACGTCAATTCTATTCTTTATTAGGCGCTGGTGTAATAATTTTCTACAAAATATAATTAACTCATCACTTTAACCGCCAACTCTTCGTCGTTGCTTCAATTTCTAGTAAATTGTTTTACTAATGGCTACGGCTCTTTCACTAGGATATCGTTGACATTCCAACCGCGGGAATCGAACAGGGGACCGTTCGATTCGCTGCACGAGGAGATACACTTCGAGCCGAAATCCATGAACCCTATGACGACATCGATGTACATAATGAACAACTTGAAGAGCACTCTACCTAGTCCATTCAGCGGAAAGAAAATGGCACACCAGAGCATTACTAAGCAGGAAGACAACCAGCAAGGTTCGATTTTATATATGGTCGTTCATTTTATTATATAAATAATTTGAGTGGCTCTAAAAGCACGTGTGTGACAATTTAGATTTCTTTTAATTAAATTACCTTAACCCTAATCTAATAAATGAAAAACTGCCTCCGTAGCCTGGTGGTATGGACGTGTGCTTTGGAAACCGGAGGTCGTGGGTTCGAACCTGCGGGACACAACAATTCATTTTGTTCTAGTTGTGGCATTGGCCATCACCAGTTGTCTGAAAAATAAGATGATCCATGCGTCGGATGGGCATGTAAAGTCGAGTCCACCCACCAACCGCATTGGACCAGACCAGCACCACGACCATGGTGGGATACGGTCCAAACCCCAATGGAAAGGGGTGTATTAGGGGAGGCCTATGTCCAGCAGTGGACTCAAAACAGGCTGATGATGTGATGTGTATGTGTGTGTGATGTCCAGCAGTGGACTGTCAAAGGCTGATGATGCAATGAATGAAAAAGCCTTCCTAATCTTTATCTCCCTAAAACTTGAGTATTTAATTATCTAAGTTGTTTTGTCTTGAAAATTTGACTCCTTTTCTACTGAACCTACAGTAACTATTACTCAAACTCTTTCTGGTATTTTTATTTTAAAAACGTCCTAAGTATTGAATTCCATTAGTTTATTTTTATTTCCTTTTGTAAAATGATAACACGTAACTTAAAAAAAATTAAGTAAACAGAAAGCTGAAGTTCGATTGTACGAGACATAACACTTTTTTGTTACGTGACGCATCTAGTATTTTAACTAAGAACGAAGAACAACTTTCAATAATTACCTTACATAGCTTTACTGATGCATTTATATATATCCTTTAGGTCAAGAAGAAGACCTGATAGTTCCTGGCACTGAGGAAGAGATGAACGAATTCACAAACAGCTCTGTGGAAAACTCGTCAATACATCTAGATTTCAACCTGCCAATACTCAGTTTGCAGCTTGAGTGAGTAATAACATATAATTACTTACGAAAATAAAAAATAGTACTAATTTATATAATAAACTAAAAAAGGTCTAGATGTCGGCTTTATTTATATATATATGAACAGTAACTCTGAATAAATGCAAATAAATCTTACGTCAAAAACTTATGACGCCAAAAGCGGATGCGTTATTGTGAACGGCGGCCATTTTGAATCGCAACGCGATGGTTCACGTAGAAGGGAGTCCGGCTTTTTGGCGCCAATTTGCATTAGATTTTGTTTTCGTAAATGCCCTTAAATTGGCTAAACTACAGAACCCTATTTTTTTAGAGATACTTACTTTAGGACACTAGCGCCAATTAGATCTTGGAATTTATAAAAAAAAATTCTAAGTGAACGCGGTCTTAGCTATTTTGCCACGTTTATTCACCACGCTATTAATAAATTTGCTAACGTCGCTTTTTTGCAGGTCTAAACAATTATACGAGATAATATACAACCGAATAAACTCCGATCTGTTGCTATGGGAGCCGAAAATAGTGGACCAGTTCGAAATCAGCCCGCACATATGCGGAACGATCTATCCCGCTTTTGGTATATGCAAAGGCGCCGGGTATGGTGAGTGTATTATTATATGCTTAAGTGAACTCAGCTGCCTCTGTGGCCTAGCAGTATTTGCCCTTGAGCATCTCGCGGGTTCGAATCTCGCAGGGAAACAACTTTTTGTTATACCGATAACTGGTTGATAAAATTTTCTGGTTGGTTAGGACAATATGGGCCAATCGCCCGATTGTCTGATAAGTATGAGCCTCGGATGTCGGATGGGCATGTAAAAAGTCGGCCTCGGTTGTCAGACCGTCTTTAGCAGTCGTTATAGGATGTCAGATTCTCCTGTTAACTGACTTCATTCATCCTTAGTAACCTTTAGGTTGTGAAGGTCAGATGCTAGTCGCTCTGCGTAAAAACTCTTATTAAGGTAAATCTTGATGGATTAGAAGCCGACCCCATGATAACTTGGGAAAATGGCTAAGTGACAGATATAAGAGAGAAATAAGTAAACTTAAGCATATTTTTTCCTATACTATTTATAGTTAAATGCACTATGCAATAACTTATTGTTATTGTATGCCTTATAATTTGAATGGCTGTGATAATTTAAACTATTTCTTTTACACGTATTCCATATTTCTTATTGCTAAAAATTGTAGAAAACAAACCTGTGTACAACTGCAAATATTTTCGCATTTATGAAATTAAACGTAAAACAAAATCTCACTTTTGAATTTACTAATCAGCATATCCTTTACGAGTAAGTTGGAAGTTGTGGAGTAAGTTGCTTACTAAAAAGATCTGTTATATTCGAAAATGTTGTGCATTTAAGTTAGGTAATTACATTTTTAACTATAATACCAATGTATAATTTATACATATAATGATATGCTCATATATTTATTTAGATTCTGACAGCGAAAGCAGTTCTTCCGAAGAGGAGAATCTATACTATTCAACTTACGACAACAAACTCAAGAAAGGCATTGGCAACACAAAACCTTTGCCTGAGAACAAGGAGAGCCAGAGCCACAACTTCTGTCTCACTCTAAAAGTGGGGAAAGGACTTCTGACCATGTTCGCACCAGTGAGGGTATGTGTTTATATGTTACTAGCCGATCATCCACGGCGCTGCGGTTATTTTTTAATTTTTTTAGACTTTTCTGGAGTAAGGAACTAATGTTAATGATAATATAGCTTTATAGTAGTGTAAGAGTGTCTCAAATCGGTTCAGTAGTGTCGGAGCCTATTCGAAACAAGAAAAACCAAATCTGTTCTCTTTATAATATTAGTATTGATAAATAGTTACTAAATGACAATCCATCTAATTTTAGAAAATTCATTGGTACATATTAAATAATAATAACAATGCCCTTCGAGCCTACTACGACATCGGCGGCTGATGGCTAAATATCAGCCTCCGTCGCAGGAGATATTATAGTGTACAAGTGTACGCCCAAACACGGCAGCCATTTTCACGGAAACGTGAAAGTCGGTCCTGTTGTCAAGATCATCTTCGGTTGTCGTTATAAGACATCACTGTTTTAAAATTTTTCTTAATTTAATCAACCATCGAACACTGTGTATGTATCAGGTTGTAAATAAGATGCCAGTCGCTCTTTAAAACTGTTAATAGAGTTACGGTGCGCGTAATGTACAGCACTGATACTTAATGACTCAATAGTACACGACCGACGTGTGCACGAATTACCAAGTCGTACATTTTCCTGCTCTACAAACCTTGGCCGTGCATTATTCGTACGAGGTCCTAATGCACGGCCCTATAATCCGTGTACACTTGGTTCACTGATGATTAGGCCGTGTATTATTGTCAGATTATCTCGTCTCTTATTAAGTTCTTCAATAGATCGTTAGTACGGCCAGGTATTCCGTGTGCTGTGTGTGTACAGTTGACTTGTGTTTGTACATAGATTGTCTGACCGTGCAATACGCGGCCCTTTTTTATTCAGGTAAATCTGATAATCACTTGATTCGAAGGCGACCGAAATAACTTGGGCGTAACTTTGGTAAATGACTAGATACAATATTATTGGTCCAATAATATGATGTTTTTTATGATGTTTTAGGACACCAATAAGCGTGTCGTGCCAGGTCAAATGGGAGAACTAGTTCTCGAAGCCTACAAGCTGAGCATGTGCCAAGTGAGTGGACTAAACGGACGTCCTAAAACTGCACAGCTCTGCTTGAGATCCGGGAAAGTCACTCTGTATCACGAACGTTAGTATTGTCTTTTTGAATCCAGTATTGATGTGAGGTTCGTTCGAATTTGATAAGCTACGAAAGAGCCTATATAACTTTACATGATGTCCAAAAACTAAAGTTTAAATGTCTACTTTTTAAATATAAATATTGCTATTATATGTATTTAACATGTTATTTAAGCAATTTTTTTAGCCAACCTGCAGTTTAGGCAATATGACCTTATATGAATGATTTAACCTAAGATTGCAATGATAATTGTGGTTTTTACCACGTCTGTTTTTAAAGAAAATTTTTAAGTATTTACCATAATTATTTCTTTTACCAATAGTATTTACCAATTAAAAAGTCGATAATGTACCGGTTTGTTTAGTTATATATTGTAAAATCCAAACATTGAATTATAAATATTTCATCATCATCATCAGCCTTGATAGTCCACTGCTGGACATAGGCCCCTAATACACCCTATCCATTAGGGTTTAGACCTATCCCATTTCATAGTTGAACAAAACAAATTTTACTTGCTGCTTTGTGACTTGTGTTTATTTTTGATAATATTTTTGCTTTTCTAGCTCTCCTTACGATACCGTCAGAAAAGCCTCCTCTGAGGCTGTACGGCACAAGCCTTCCGATGCATTTGAAGAGCACCATCTATCCCTCTAATAAGGGTATCATAATAAAGGAGCGTCTGCCATCCAAGGACATGTTCTCCCTCGCCCTGAAGACAGATCCTGACGGGGAGACGCCAAATCTGAAGGTATATTTTATACGTAAATAAACCACAAGATCAATACGCGTCACGCTCATTTAATATGAAAGTATTTAACTAGCTTACAGCCATTTTATTAGCCCCTTTGGAACGTATGCAATGTTTTCACTCGCATGTTCCGATGTGATGCAATAAACTTGAAAGTGTTTAACTAGCTTAGAGCCGTTTTATTGGCCCTTTAAAACTTATGCAGTGTTTTCACTCTTTTACTATGCAACGAAATGGGCACTGTAGCGGTAATTATGGTGCCCTAGACAATTACACGTAAAGAAGAACCAAGTAGCCACAAATAACAACAACTTTTCTATTTGCTATTTCGTAGCTGGTTATATCAATAAGCAAATGGCTTTCTCATTTAATATTTACAGAATAATGTATTGGTGTATGCAGAGATAATGATGTATTTGCACCCATTTAAATACAAAATGATTTCAGACGATATGTATCGCCCTCGGCATAGAGCAGGCGACTTTACGCCATCGTGGAGACAAAGGGATCGCTTGGTTGAGTCAATTGATGGATGTATTGGACGTGTTGGACTATCCAGTGCCGGGGTATACGCCTTCCACTGTGCTCTCGGAGCTGCACGTTCATGTATGGGATTGTGCGGTCGATTACAGGTAAATTTGAAAATTTCATAATTTTTTCAAGTATCAAAATGAGATTTGTGATTTTTTTGGCCGAAAGACAAAGTTTTGTCATTGTTAGTAATTTGTTTGCTCTCCTCCTTTTTAAAGATCTCGATTGACATCTTTATTGTTTTACCCCCTGGCGCCTTGGTTTGAAAATATTGCGGTAAAATAACATTTTGTATCCTTGTTTTCTGGTTGGATAGGATAAAAGTGCTGATCACCTATTTACCTTACCAGATAAGTAGATGCGTCGAATGGGACGCGACTCCCATCTGCGGTCTTGACAAATGAGGACCAACTTATAATAAATATGCCTGTGTCAAAAGTAAAATAGCACTTTCACATTTAATTTTTGTAATTCTCATTTTGGCAATGCCATGATCGGCCCGTATTGGCCACATCCTAAAAAACGATAACTCATAATTGATTCACCGCAGGATTTGAGCTTAAAACCTCCTCCGGATATTTAGAGAAGCGTCCTCTTAGTTCCATTCGTTGTATTTGCTGATTATCTGCATAATAATGTATTGTTCTATTTCCCAGGCCACTGTACCTCCCGATACGCACGGTGCTGACTTTGGGCAACTTCAGCGTGTCCAGCAACCTTATACCGGAGACGAACTCTTCATGCCTTCGCTTCCTAGCCCAAGAGTGCACCCTCTTCCTGGGTCGTGTTGCACAGATGTCCCAGGATGATGAGAAACCACCGGAAGTCTCCAGGGACTATGTCTGCGTAGTGGATGTAGGATTGTTCGAGCTGTCCTTGAGGACTGAGGACAAGTCTGCTGGCGTAAGTAATTATTTAGTTGGACCAATCGTATGGTGGTTTGAAGAGTTTATAATGGCACTAGTGCCTATTTATTATGGCTTGATTATAGCCAATTTAAGCCTGACGTTATATTATAATGGCCCCAAACCACCTGTCGTTCTGAAGTTAAGGTTTGACAGTAGACTTTATGTATTTTGTAAGTTATTTGTATTATATATATTGTAATTGTATATATTTTAGTGCGTGTTGGAATCAATTGTACGTTTTAACATAATGGTAACAACATCAGTTTATTCTTAAAAATAAAGTGACGACGACCGGTATTTTAATAATATAGATTTTAAGCACATGTCTGTGACGAGAAAGTATTATCCCTAATGTCGTAAAGCGTGTATTTAAAGACTATATTAGGCAATTCTCATTCCTTAGGGCTCCGAGCAACCGCAAGTGGAGCTGACCGCGTGCAACAACCAAGTGAGCGTGCACACGTGCTGGGACTCCGCGTCGGCGCTCTGCCGGCTGCTGACGTACGCGGCGGCGGACGGCGACGCGCTGCCGCCGCTGCAGCGCTCGCCGCGCCACAGCCTCTGCTCCGACCAGCCGCTGGAGCAGCTCGTCGGTGAGCGCTTTACGCTGCATGGTACACCAGTACACGCCTTCTCCATTAGGCGGCTTCGGACCGTATCCCACCACGCTGATGCGGGTCGGTGGGTGGACCGACTTTTACATGCCCATCCGACGCATGGATCATCTTACTTTTCAAACAATCGGGTGGTCGGCCCAAATTGCCTTAACTAACTACGAAAAAGCAATGAAAATTTGTTGAGTCCCGTAGGATTCGAACCCACGACCTCTGGATTCTGAAGCACACGCCGTTACCACTAGGCTATGGAGGCAGTTTAATACTGAATTAATGTGACTACGCTTAATGAATAAAATGAATCACTTAAAATATGCAAAGTCTCCTTCAAGTTTCTTTCAGTTAAGCAATGATGGAACTACGCTTTATACCGCAATATTAGCGTTTTATAAAACTGATACAGCCAACTAATATTAATTTTTAATCGTCATTCGAATAATATTTTGAATACTTCAGGCTTAGAAGATCGCCCCATCGAAGAAATCAGAGAGCTATCACCGAGTGAAATCCAACAAGTGAACGATCTGATGGCGGAGGCTATGAAAGAAAGTCCAAACAACACAAGTATGTCTTTTTTAATTTTAACAGATATACGTAACAATTTATTTGGATAATTATCTATGAAGATTTTTTTATTAGTCATATTTTTATTTTTCGCTAAACGTAAAACTAAAGTTAAGTGAGAAAGAGAGAGGCATAATTAGGTTTTCTTATATTACCAAGCTGAATGACGCATGGAATTTTGTTTATAATGTAGTGTGTTCGTAACCGTGCATATTGGTGAATAATTTCTACGCAACTGGCGGCTTAACGATATCTAACCAATTGTTAAAATTGTTATTATGTATAAACTTCTTTATTCTGTTATTTTTCTCTTGTTCCTATGTATATTTTTGTTACTTTTGCTCTATTATTTGGTCCGTTTCTTTACAGTAGACGAAGACGAGTTGAACAGTTCAACGGAAAAGGAAGGCGTCGAAATATTCTTTTTCCCCGACGAATCGAACATGAAACTGAGGCAGGGTTCGACCGAGGCCCTAACTGGTGATCTGGAACAGGGACCTTTGGAGAAAGATCCAGTACCTTTGGCGGCTGAAGAGGTGTTGGAAGCCAAGATAGAAGTAAGGCCCCCACTCGCCCAATCCACTCAGGATATATCCGAAACGCCGTCTACGCCTAAAAGCACACCGCGTAAACCGAAACGGAAGAAGGTATTGATGTCGTTGGTTTGAAACCTATTTTTTTTTGGGGGTTTAGAAGTGTAATTATTTGTTGATACTAGCAAAATGTACATTAGAACAGTAATGAAACAGTTTTGTATATTTCGTTGCATTATATAGTCATAGTACATACCTCCGTAGCCTAGTGGTATGAGCGTGTGCTTTAGAAACCGGAGGTCGTGGGTTCGAATCCTACGGGGACGTAACAAATTTTCATTGATGTTTCCTAGTTGGTTAGGGCAAATCATCATCATCATCAGCCTCAAAAAATCATCATCAGCCTCTATTAGTCCACTGTTAGACATAGGCCTCCCCTTATGCACGCCGTCTCCATTAGAGAGTTTTTGCACCGTATCCAACCACGCTGTTCCAATGCGGGTTTGTAGAAGACCGACTTTTTACATGTCCATCCGATGCATGGATCATCTTACTTTTCAGACGGTTGGGTTATCGGTCCAAATTGTCCTAACCAACCAGAAAACAACAATAACACAAAGTTGTCTCCCCGCGGTATTCGAACCCACGACCTCCGGTTCATAAAGCAAGGGCCACTACCGCTTGCCCACGGAGGCGGTGTGAAAGTCATAACATAAATAAATGATTTTTTTGCCACACCAACCCAGGTGAAATCGTCCGGCGACGGTGGCAACACCGACGACGAGTACTGCATAGTGGAGAGCGCCGGCTACGGGCAGGACAACGAGATGGACGAGCCCGTAGTAAACTGGATAGGCCCGGGGCCCGTGTACATGGTCGACAACCACTTCACGGTGCCAGCCGCCAGGAGCGACGTGCTCAAGGCGCCTAAGAGCTTCCCCATGCCGGTGCTGAGGTGCGATATGCTGTTGTTCGGTATAACAGAGCCTTTTAAGTATGGAAGTGATGAATCGTAACTCATAGCAACGGAGTATAAAAAACAGTTACGCCGAAAAACATCGTTCATCGAATTAATAAAACCATTTTTAAGAATTGAACAATTATTATTATGTATTAACTATAAGTACGTACAACAAAGTAAAGATTTTAACAAGACTTCCCTCTTATAGAAGGGGCTGGTTTAGGGTTAGCAGTATCACGGGGCCTATTTCTCCCGCAATGAACTAATATGATAACACTACGGTGTTCCGGGTCAAAGAGCGCTGAAGTCCGTGAAAGTTTTGCACTAGTTAAACGAGAAACGTAATACCATTTTCAAGACGGTGACTGGACTTGTAACGTTACCTATCTACCTATCAAATTCAAATTCAAATATCTTTATTCAATATAGAAGTTTACACTTGCTTATTGATTGTCAAACACACTACCACCGGTTCAGAAAAGGACGCCTCAGACCTGAGAAGAACCGGTGAAAGAAACTCAGCGGGATATTTTTATGTCATCTTTTAAAATTAACAAACAATGTGATAATTCGGCATTACATATTATGCAATTTTGAAACAGGACCTACCACAGTATATACTACAGTATCTTACCCTCAGACGATCCCACTGTCCGTCTGTCAGCTTTGATATTATAAATATGTATACAACCGCAGGTATACGCTGTGCGAGATGAGCCTAACGTGGAACATGTACGGCGGCCACGACTTCACCACCGCCACGGAGGTCGCCACCGCCAAGAAGACGGTCACCATCGAAGGTGACAAACACAAGTTGGGCTCTCCAACAATATCCAAGTGAGTTCAGAAGTTAATACTGTGGTATGTACGGCAAATTGCTGAACCAAAATAGATGCGAAATCTTTGTAAAAAAAAAAAAGCATTTTAAGACACTTAAGCTAAAGTATGTCCTACGAATTTGACAAATATAGAAAAATATTGTAAATTTTATTTTATTCAATTGAAGTGGTTAATTCTCACTATGTTTACCAAAGGAGTATCAGTAAATTTTAAGCGTTGACTTTGACAAAACTTAGACAACAAATTTGTGATATTTTTAATCTAGATTTAGCAAACGTGAGTGATTTGGCTGAAAACCGAATATTCGAAACTGAGACCATATGCGAGCAAAACTTAATTGTTTATTTCCTACAAATACTAAAAATTGTTTTTTTATTCATTACAACTTACCTCTGATCGATTTTATTTATTAAAGTATTGTAATTTGTTTATTAACACATGTAATTTTCTGTAATATGATGAGTCGTTTCTTATGATTTAATATTGGGTATTCGGCCGAATAACACGTACTATTTGGCCGAATAACACGTATTATTAGGCCGAATACCGAATACCTAAAAAAGTGACCGATTATTCGTGGTGTCTGTAATTCTTATGCAACATCTTAGTAAGACATAGACTGACTTGGACTTTAGATTTATTTATTTATTTGTAGTTTGATTTTGCTCTACAACATCAGTGTTTGCTATCGGCATACAATCGCTTCTATTGTGAGCAAGAATATTGTGCTTTGTAGATTTTCACGTGTTATAAAATTCTTCAGTGAGTCAATAATTGTTTTAATTTTATGGCAGCTTCTTTATTTAATATTTGTTGTAAGTGTTATGGCTCGTAATTAAAGTTATTGCAGTTAATTGTGTGGGTAACCCTTGTCGAATTAAATTTTGGGCAATCTATTATTAGGTGCTTCATTGTCTGAAGTGTCTGTGGCATTGTCACAAGGGTATATATTGTTAGCCAGTTATTTTGAACCGGTATAGATACTCCTTATGATATCCGTGATTAGATAGAAATTGAGTCATCTGGAAATCTGGGGTTATATTGGGACTTTGGTTTTAGACGCAGCAAAGAGTACGAGCCGTACGAGAGCGGGCATACGGCCGAGGCGTACCGGCGCGGCGTCAGCTGGGCGGCGGGCGAGGAGCGGGTGCGGAGTGCGGCGCGCGCACCGCAACGCAGGGAGCTGCGCACGCGCGGTGGCCCGCAACGCGACCACCACACGTGCGTGAAGCTGAGGCTTGCTAAGGTACTGTATGAAGAATAGCTTTAATCTTTAAATGAGAAGAAAATGTTGATTGTAAAATATAAAAAATTATCCACGGCAACGTAATGTCCTCCCGCTTCTTTCACACTCATGGTACGATGGGACGAATAACCGACACAACCGGAGAGATATGAGGTACTATGTTAAGAATATCTTAAGTTTCAAAACTATGAAACGTTATTAGACATTTGGAATTATAATACTATAATATTGGCAACTATTGAGCTGTATTCTTTAGGAATAGGAACATTAGAATGTCTGAAAAAATTTTTTTTATTATTATGTATTATTTAGAATAATTTATCGAATTTGGTAAATTATATAATTCTATTTGAATGTAATTAGACATGCAAGTTGTGAAATAAATTATTTAAGATTAGTTACAGTTCTTGCACACAATTACATTTTTAATTTTCGCTTTCGGTATCAATGATTTGTAACCATCCGAATAGTTTCTTTAGACAAGCTTCATATTCAATCACACTTTAAAATGCTACTGTTTTCTGCACGATCCGAACCCACGACATCCGATTTATAAAGCGGACCTTCAACCACTGGGCCACAGAGAGATTAAGAATGCAAAACATTCTATATTTTTACAGTAATATCCATGAAATATGTCCCTATTCAGGTGAAATTCCTGCACGAAGTGTACCCGTCTGGTGCAACGCAAGCCTCGCGACAGACCCTGGCCATAGCCAAGATCGAGGTGCTGGACAGGTTGGTCTGCAGCGACATCAACAAACTCCTCAGCCAGTACAAGCTGAAGGATGAACCGGAACGGAAGAACGCTCACATGGTTAGTAGCGGTTGAAGCTATTAAACATTGCTTTATTTCTAGGAAAAAGATATATATACAGTACAGTTAGATTATTAAACTCTACATGAAAGAAACCGTCTTGATTTATTTCAAACTGGATTTTACACATTTACGTTCTTGTCTCTAAATACTATACTCTAATGTGAAGCGTCTCTTTCCGTAGATAGAATAATGAGTATGGCTGTAATAATAATCTGTACTTTAGTTAGTTTCTGTATTAGTAAAATTACTGTACAGTCCAATACGATAACCAAAAAAATGCCTTCATAAATATAGTAACAAAGTCGGCATGATTCTTTAATGGTTCTAAAACATCAAGTCCACTGATCGGTTTCACCAAAAGTCAATTAACAAGCGATATTTAACCGAATTTAACATTAGAATTGATCTTATAATATTTACATTAATAACAGCTATATTTTGTTTCCAATAAAATCACGTCATTATAGAAATAATGATTTTATTACTATCGTTGCGTCTATAACAAAGTATTTTGGAATTGGTATGACCGTCTGGGGAGGTATCACTGCAGTGCCAATTTATGCCGCAAAGAAGTAGCGTGTAAAACACTATTGCGTTCCGGTTTGAAGGGCATCGTAGCCAATGTATTTACTGCGTAAATGAGACGTAACATCCTTTGTCTTACACAAACAGCGCGTTGGTGATACTCCTGGTATTGCGTATGTGCGTATGTCCTGATATTGCCTTCGATGACGATTAAGAAAAATTGCACTTATAGACTGATTATTGTGTGTGAAATAACCAATCAAATTGCATACTTCATCAGTTGTCTGTTTCTACATCAGTTGGTAGTGAAGGCCGTTCATCTAAAACCGGATCCATCGCTCAGTGCCCAGGAGTGCTGCCTCAAGGTATCTCTGCTTCCTCTACGCTTCAATCTAGACCAGGATACGCTGGCCTTCCTAGTTGGATTCTTCTCGAAGCTCGGCTCGGACGAATCTAACGGTGAGTCGAAAGTGAATAATATTTACTAATATACATTTCAATCTATGAATATATTAAAGTTAATAAGAGCTCCATAGAACCTAAATTGAACAAAGCATATTATAACAACTTGTTAATGCAATCTGACGAAAACCCGAACACAGAGATCACACAATATTTCTCTCGTGGTGAGTATAAAACGCATTTCCTTTTGGTATGCCATTGGGAATTACTAACTAACTGGGAATTACACCTATAGTTCTATCGTATGTTGCTTAAGTTTAGAAGTTATAGCTGTCGGACCAAGGCCCTGCTCTGCCTACCTCTACCTGTTACTTTTACATTTTAGGGAAATATTTTAATCAGTATAATAGATTTTAAGAGGATAATATACCTTCTAGTTACGAAATTTTATCAGGCACAGTAGTTTTCGAGTTTATTCATCACAAACATAGACACGAAAATATCAATATTTTCTCTCTATAATAATATTATAATTAAAACTTCCAACAGACGAAGACACGAAAAGCGTAAGCGGCCTGTCCACCGACTCCGGCAGTTCGCGACAAACCACCCCGACGCATCGTCCGCCAGTCATGAGCATCGCCAGCCACCTCCGGGACCCACCGCCCACGCCCACTTCTATCGGGGACGCGGACGCACTCTCACTCAACGAAACGGGTAAGCTGTTTTTGTTAGCTTCTGCTATTTTTATACATATATTCTGTTCTCTTTATTATGATTTTTACTTTATAACTTTACCGGATTTCATCGCGTGCAATTTGTTCCACGATTTTCCCACACGTCAGATACTTTACAGGAGCCATGGTGACGAGCCGTGCCGAGCCGAATATACCTACAAATACAAGCGATAAAATCCGTAAAATATTTTATTAAATCACGTGTTTTATGTTTAATATTATATTTATTTTTATTATTATTATTTAGTTTTATTTATATATATATATATATATATTATACTTTTTCTGTCTGTGTGTAGCATATCCTAAAATAAATAGTACTTAAAAACTGTTTAAACATTGAAGTTTTAAATAAGAAAATTAAATAAATCTATATATTTTGAGTCAGCGCTCTCTTTTTGTCAGCTTCATAATTGAAAATATTCCTTCCTGTATTATCTTAAATAATTTTTTGTTGAGAAAACAGTTGACGCAAGCAATTGAGTTCGACTTAATTTACGCAAAGTAGTCTAGTAATTGAAATATCTTTAAAAATGATTAAATGAACGTAATAAAATACGTAAACTAACTAATTAAGTAACGAGTAGTGTTCATAAAGTAAATAAATAATATATATCTACATTCATATGCAGTTATGCGAGACGACGAACCGCTGATGGAGACGTACGAAGCCGAGCGTCTCGTCTCTGAAAATCTGATTCAACTGGAGGAAGATTTCCAGAAGTTGGGCATCAGCCAGGAGAAACCCATCTCGAAACCAATAGAAACGGAGGCTGTGGACGACTCCCCTATATATTTCAGGTACATAAAAATAATTCACACACTAAATTAGCTATGGAATTATTGTAAACAATGGTCCGAAATTGTGTTAACGTTTTGTTCAACAGACAAATCTCATGGAACATCTATATCTCGGATTATTACTTTTCACATTTACATGGGCTTTAAGAGCTTTGTTGGTTCAATATGTGTTTGTAAAATTTTGGTTTGACGTGTCTCTCCAACCTACCTACTTTCTTATTTATCATAAAATAGGCCACACGGTAACTACGAGTACAGTACAATTTTTATGCAGAGCGACTAACTTCTGACCTACACAAACTTAAATTATTTTTTTTTAATATAAACCTCTCGTTATGCGATAATAATATTTATCGATAAATGGGCCATCCGACTATTAAAGATATTTTCAAATGAGGCCATCACTTCTTGAGATCCACGCGCAAACAAGCCTTCCCGCCCCATTGTATTATCTATTTGCTAAATTATTTTCCTCCGACGCTACTGTATGTAAATAAATATATCATTTATATATTTTTATTAATACATGGTATCTAAACAAAAGATATATATAATGTTTTCAACAGACGCGTGGTCTTCTCCCCGGAGGTGCCTATTCGACTGGACTACGTGGGGAAGCGAGTGGACCTCTCAGCCGGTCCTGTGGCCGGTCTTTTGATGGGTCTTGGCCAGCTCAACTGTTCGGAGCTAACGCTCAAACGGCTGGACTATAAGTAAATATATAATATCTCATCATCAGCCTGTGATAGTCCACTGCTGGACATAAGCCTCCTCTAATACACCCTATCCAATAGGGGTTTTGGACCGTATCCCACCACTGTGGTCCAATGTGGGATGGTGGGTGGACCGAATTTTTATATGCTTATCCGACGCATGGATCATCGTACTTTTCAGACAACTGGGTGATCGGTACCAAAATTGTAACCACAGGGAACAACAAGAAAATTTGTTAAAGTCCCCTCAGATGGACCAGACCTTTGATTTCTAAAACACCCTAGCCAATTAGGACATAGAGCCAAATGTGGGACATTAAACATGTGCCCATATTTGCATCCTGCGCTTATGCGCCCCTGGTCGGTTAAACCAGCTCACCTGGACCGTTAAGAGTACAAGGAACAGAGTACACCTGTTAGCGCCTAATTGTGCACGCAATTCTCCTGCTGAGTACTCATCTACATATAATCGGTCGCGTAAGTCGTAATCGGCTGAGAACATTATCATACCTGAACTATAACGTGTGAATTTACTGGATCACTTACAACCGACTGTTTAATGGAAACGCATATAGCACCTGAAGGAACGCTTCTTTTGCCTATGCTATGATGGATAGTGATCATTTTGAATCAACGTGTTTTAATAGCTCTCAACTTTTAGCCAAATTTAGTTTCCATGGTAACTTTAGATTGATTCATCTTAGCAATATGGAGACACGTAAATGTATCTATTCGATGGCTACGTGTTAATAGTTCAGCCATCTTTAATGGTATCGTTTTAGCCAAAACTGAGAGAAGAATACCTAATCGCGAAAACTTTAGTCAATGATGAAAGTCCCACAACTATGATGCATAGCATAATGTATCAAACAGGCGTGACCTACTGGACATGGTCCATCAACAAACTATCATGGTAGTAGTTTTTCAGTCTGCCCCAATGTCTGCAAGAAAGATCCTCGATGCCCAGACCATCATATATTTCCTTCACGGGTCTTGCCATGTGACGGCTGTTCTTTAGATATTTTAGGATTTTTCCAGCAGTAAATATTTAGAGCTTGAAGTTTTTATCATTTGATTAAATTATTTGAACAGTATACAATAAAAATTTCTTACAAAAATATTCTAGTCAAACTAGAGTTAGCAGCGTCTGAACACCCCGCCTCGAAAAAAAATGAGCCCACTTCCTCCACGATTCCGGCTGATCGGCTTATCTGAAAAAAAAATTTAACGGCGTTTTAATTTGTAGGCTTAAAAGCACGGAATGAAATAAATCCTATAATCAAATGAATATAAAAAATTGGATTTTTGATAAACATTTGAAATAAAAGTTCAAATTAGGCGTTTTTTTTTGGTTTTGTTGATAGCTTCTTGGACTTGCGGAATTAGAGGTGGTTTATCGTGATGAAATTGGTCCAGTTCATTATTAGCTTCAGCCTTACGCCATTTACACCAACTGTCTTCGCCTTCTGGACAAAATTGATGCTGAGGGTTTTGATCAGAAGAACATTTGTGATAGTACGTTGCCCAAACTTCCTTTCTCATATCTTCAAGCGAATCTGGATGGCGTCGAATTGCTAATCCGTAGAATTTTGAATTTCTTGGATAACTTTATCAGTAAGTTTACCTGCTCCTTTTCCTCCTATTCCTTTATTGGTTTTATCCTTTTTAACAGCCCGAAGTCGTGTTCCCATCCTCTTTTCTACGTGACCCACACATTCTTTTTTTGTTACCGCAGTATCTCCATACGGTTTAGTATCTAGGATCCCCTTGAAAGTTTTGCTGTCACCGTCGCCAATGTATGTTAGATACTTTACGCCATATTTTTCTACAGACCTCAGAAACATTTTCGTGATGGCACTTATTTCCATTTTACCGGAACTTCCGGAATGGTTTATGGTGCATTCATCTACATGCGTTTCATACCACATTTCGTATTCTAAAGGATTTGTTTTTTTTTTATTTTTCCACAAATTACATCCACCACAAAAACTACTCATGACCATGACATCTAAAACTTTCCCAGTGTACTTGCGATCAACGTAGATACGCCGAGCAGAGATGAAAAGTCTCTTTTCTTCCAAGTACCGTCACCTGACACAATCAATTCATCCTGTGGTTTTCCTGATTCTTCATTCATAGTTTTTCTTGCGTAACAGCGAATGCCAATAAAGTATCACACAGTGAAGTTGTAGCAATATGAATGTTTTCCAGTAGTGCAGTATAAGTAGAATTTGCAACACCCGAACACATGTCCATAAAGCTACAGAAAAGATTTACTCCTTCTTGACCAACTCCCAATAATCGTCATCGCAAATACAAACCGACTATTAATCTCAAATGCATTTCCGATAAAGAGTATACCATAAATTAGCGCGATCTACACATTTTTAATTTATTTATTTAACGAAAATAAGAATGTGAAAAAAAATCGTGTTTTTTGTATTCCATATGTAATTTTTTTTGTCTAAAAAAAAACTTTAAAGTCCGAGCTCGTTGGACTTCAAGGTTTATGATGATATAGAAAGCTTTATTATTTCGCCGAAATCACTAGTGCCCAGGGGATTTCCCCGTCAAATGGCAATAAAAAAAAATTTACGTACTTTAACCCGGGGGAATTAAATTTCGACATACTTAGATTCCGCTGATCTGCGCCGTGTGGTTACCACCCATGACTTTAAGGTAAGGAAGGAGTACCTGTCGCATTACCTTGATACATATCTCTCGTAGTTGGCTGATCTCTGTAGATGCCGCCGTATCTATCGGCTGGAGAACTTTCATACCCTAAGGGTGGAATTGTTTATCAACGCGTCCAAGGAAACCACAGAGCACTCAAGCGAACCGTTCTTCTTCTGATCCCGGACTGGACATATTTAATCCCACGTGATTTTATATTCAACTTTTGGAAGCCAATTTAGTTTCATTAGACTTTAATTAATTGCTCTAGACAATATAGGTGACGTAACCTATCCTTTTGAGTGTTTTAAAGCTCGCCATCTTAATGATCACTTTAGCCAAAACCGAAAGGTGTATCTATAATTGAATACTTTGTCAGATATGGTAAAGTACCAAAACAATAGATACTAAAGTATCATCAACCTACTACTGAGACATGGTTCACAGTCAACAAACCAAACTGTAGTAGTTTTACCTCTGCTTTTTGCAGCGAGTAAACGCCCAGACCCTAATCACATTTCTACTTAGGCCCCTATGGCAGTTTTTGAACGTTTGTTTTTCTAGACGAAAATATTTAGATTAGTTTTATTAGTTAACAATTTGACGAAAAAACAATTTACTAAAAATATAGAAATGATTCAGCGCCGAACGGCCCGAAAAGGCGTCCCACTCCCTACCACGATTACCAGCTGGATCGCTCTTCACTCTAAAAATGTATTCATGAGCTAAGTTTAATTTGTAGCTTCATGACGGAATGAAATAAACCTAATCAATGAATTAAAAAATTGATTTATAAACATTTTAATTGAATTGGGTTTTTTTGGTTTGATAGTCTGGATTGCGATGGGGGTTATCGATGAATTGTCAGTTCATTAGTTGCCTACGCCATACTGACCATGTCTTCGCCTTCTAAAATTCAAAATTAGTGAGGTTTTGATGAGAAATTTGTTATCGTTGCTCAAACTTCCTTCTCATCTAAGAATCTGGATGGCGAATTTAATCCTGAATTTTTCATCTTGAAATTTTCAGTAATTTCACTCTCTTTTCCCTATTCCTTATTGGTTTATCTTTTTAACAGCCCAATGTTCCCATCTTTTCACGTGACCACAACATTCTTTGTACATATCCCATGTTTGTATCAGGATCCTAAAGTTTTGCTGTCACCTCGCCAAGATAGTTAGATATTTTAATATTTTTCTACAGACTCAAAAATTTCGGATGCATATTCCATTTCGGACTTCGAATGGTTTATGTGCATTCATCACATCGTTTCAACAGATTTCGTATTCTAAAGTTTTTATTTTATTTTCCAAATTACATCACATCAAAACTACTATGACCATACATCAAAATTTCCGTGTACTTGCATCAACGTCAACAGTGAAGAGAATGAAATCTTTCTTCAATACCGTAACACCACACAATCAATTATCCTGCGATCCTATTCTCATTCATATTTTTCTTGGTGACACGAATCCAATAAAGTACACACGGAAGGTGAAATATGAATGTTTTCAGAGCAGATAGAGTAGAATTGCAAACCCGAACCATGTCCATAAAGCTCGAAAGTTATGTACTCTCCTATACCAAGCTCCATATAATCGGCACTGTATATACAAAACCAAGATATTAATAATCAATAAATAGTCATTTCCAGATAAACGTGGTCCTGAGTGATTCTACTGTCGTTTTCAGCACTCACTTACGGGAGAACAAATGCATGTTAAGCCCTGTGCACTCGAAACTCTGATTGGCGATCAATAGATCGACGCACTATTAATGAGAATTATCATACCATTAAGTATTTCAAGTTACAAGTCATCGAAACAACATCAAAATGCACATATGCGAACAGCTTCTTCTGATGCGATGCGAACTCATGTTCCGAGTATTTTATCTCAACTTTTTGGCCAATTGAGTTCACATATACTGATCATTTTGTGGTACAATCATCAGACATATGATGCCACGTAAACTGTTCTCTTTTGATACGACGGTGAACATTATCAACTCAGCATTCCTTTATCGATCCACTTTATGAAAACCAGACATGTAATTACTGATTGCGAATACTTTGGTCGATGATGAAAGTTCAACCAACACTAAAATTTGCAGTAAATATTCATCAACAATGAACTACTAAGACATATATAATAGCAATAAACCATAGAACAGATAGTTTTTCATAGTGCAAAAAGAGGCCACTTAAGACCGTATCAAATTTTACCATAGCACATGCTGCCTACTGCCTAGTGCAGGCTGCTTCGAAACCGAGTCTGTTCGTATCCTCGGTACAAATTTCATGCTTGTTTCTGTGTTAGACAATTGAGCTCGACACTATTGTCTGAAAATAGACTGTCTACGCGGATGCTAGAGCAGTCACATACACCCGCATTGGCCAGCATTGTGGATGACTCTAAAACCAAAATGATTTGTCAACTGACTATCAAAGGCTAGGATGACCTTAATGCACCCATAGGTTGACTGGAAGATCTTATGAACACCGAATATGCCTTTGTGTTGATTGTTTTTACAAAAAATAATATTTAATAAGTAACATTTTTTTGTAGATTGGGCTTGTTGGGCCTGGAGAAGCTGGTGCAGTGGGCGTTACACGAGTGGCTGTCTGACATCAAGCGGCATCAGTTGCCCGGACTGCTCAGCGGAATTGGACCGATGCATTCCCTTCTACAACTCAGTGAGTCCTTTGCGAAATTATATGTGCTTTGTTTTGTTCGTAGCTTTAAAACCGGAGGTGATTGCATCGAAATCCTGCGAAAGAATTATCCCTGATCTGACCTCCTGTGACAAATGTCAATAATATTCCAACTTTACATGCACATGTACATGGGCATCTTACTTCTGCAGCGCTTAATGATTAGCCCATATTATCGTAACCAAACAGACAACAACGGAAATATACCCGATTTGTGAATCAGGGGCCAATGCCACTCGGCCACTGAGGCGAAAGAAAATGCCTTAATACTTTTTTTTATTATTCCGATTTCATGCATTAAAAGTAACAGTATTCATACCTCTTGCTGTTTCGAAATGCTTGATTGTAACGTCATCGATGATGTGATCCCAACAGGGAATTTTTCATGTATTTTAAATTATTTCATTATTTTGTTCATTAATTTATATTCAACGAGGGCTCATTAATAATAATAATTTTCTGGACGAATAACACAACATCATCTAATCCCAAACTAAGCAAAGCTTGTACGATGGAAACTAGATAACAATACTAGATACAAACACCCAGACACGAGAAAAACACTAAGTTCATCACACAATATTTTCCCCTGGTGGGAATCAAACCCACACCCTCTGGCGCAACAGTCAGGGTCACTAACCACTGCGCCAAGGGGTCGTGAAATGTTGAATATGCATTGTTATTTCAGTCACCGGCATCCGCGACCTGGTGTGGCTGCCGGTGGAGCAATGGCGCCGCGACGGCCGCCTCGTGCACGGATTGCGACGCGGCGCCGCCTCCTTCACGGCGCGGACGGCGGTCGCCGCGCTGGATATCACCACGCGATTGCTACATTTGATACAGGTGACACGGGCTCAACTGTTTACTCATTACAGAAAGAAAGATGGAAACAACGTATATATAAATGTTTAATAGTTAGATATAGACACAAAATATGAACACACCGAAATGGTTTCCGCTCATTATCGGAGCGCAAAGGGAGGCCTATGTCCAGCAGTGGACTATCACAGGCTGATGCTGAGAGCATGAAGCCGCTCTCTTGCCCTAATATACAATGTTTCATTAAATCATATTCGGAATAAACCCAGATATATTTTTATATAAAAGTTGTTTTTTTATTGTATATATTAGTAGACACATTTAAAAGAACTTACTTTTGCGGATCTCATTGTCCGTCCTTCTTATTATGTTTAGACTTTCATGTTCACACACCACTGATTTGCGGTATATTTCTATATAAATAAATATGTAAATTTAATAATGATTAATAATAATGTCCTCCAAGTCGCAGGACTGACTTTATACATACCCTTCCGACACCTCGATCACTTTACTTTACAGACAATCAGACCGTCCCACATTGCCTTGATCCAACTATAAACAGCTCAGAAAATTAGTTGAGAACAAGCCCATACCAATAAGCTGCGGAGGCTTTAAAAATACGTTCCTTCCAAACAACTCTTAATGCGTTCGATTGAACAGGCGACCGCAGAGACGGCTCTGGACATGCTGACCCCCGGGCCCGCGCTGGCCTTGCCCGCGGCCAGTTCGCGGCGCGAGCGCAGGCGGCGGCGCGACTCGGCGCGACACCCCGCCGACATACGCGAGGGCGTCGCCAGCGCTTATAACACCATGCGAGAGGTGACTAATATCATATACTCAAAGGATAAGCTGAATGAGGCATGGAATTTGGACACATTGTAATATATAATACGGGTAGCGAGATGCGAAAATTGAGCGATATTTAACTGACAACAGCGGCATGTGTGTGATTTTACTTTGTCGCTATGTTTAATTAAATGTGTGTCGTTTATATAACAATGTATATCTTGTAATAATCATATGCGTTTCATGTTTTAACTGGCTCTGATATAGTTTGCCACCTATAATCCGTACGGTACACTGTAACCTAAAATGTTTAATATGACCAGTTATTATTTGTTGGAATATCCACCCCACGTTCCCATAGGGCTTCGCGGAAACGGCGGCCTCCATGTCGCTGGCGGCGCGGTCGTCGCGCGTGGGCGTGCTGCGCCAGCTGCCGGGCGCGGCGGTGACGCCGCTGGCGCTGGCGGCGGCGGGCGCGGCCGACGTGCTGGGCGGCGTGCGGGCCGCGCTCGCGCCGCACCTGCACCGCGACCACGCCGACAAGTGGCGGCGACCGGGTACGTACCGCATTACACATTTGTGTCAGTCCACTGCTGGACATAGGCCTCGGCTAATGCACGCCACCGCTTCCGATCTTCGGCTATTCTTAGCCGGTCAATACCTGCCTCTTTGCCAATGTCGACACTCCTTCTTGTAGCTAGGCGTGCCACACTACGTTTCTCATGTCGCTTAAGACCGGATTTGGTAACTATTTATAGTCTACGATGACCACGGCGCGACCTGGCTCAAAGCCTCTGCTACTCCCACGATTTGGCGACAGCGATTCCGAGAACTGTGTTGTTAACGGCTAGAAAGGAGTTTGTCAAAGTAAATGGTTAAGGCCACTTACTTTGACACGCGTCCGTGGTCACGGGGTAGTCTACTCCGTATTCGTCTTTTTATTCAATAATGTGTAGTATTCGCGTAAATTAAAGAAATATTTATACTTATCTGTTATTAAAACCGGAAACAACCATAATGAATTGGTCTTAGACCCTAGTGATTTTATTTTATTAACCTGTATTGTTAAATTAAAAAATATTATCAATTCACTGCCATCAGAATCATACATGTATGTTCGTAAAAAATCACTGTCTAAATTTTATTTTTAAATGGTTTAAATTTCTTTTTTTACAGATACGACCACAGCAGAATAGAAGCCAAGCTCGTTACGTACTTGATCTCGTCACAAAATAATTAGAATAACGTTTGATACAAGAAAAGACACTCGTCTATAAAATAGACAATTTTAAACAACACATACATATTACTTTTAAATAGTCAATTATAAAAACCCAAGCATACGAGGCAATGTTGATATTTTTATTCCAGTTAATGACCCATTTTATAGACTAAGCCAATTTTCATCACTTTTTATTATAAGACTCACACAACCTTCAATAATGTTAAATTACTCAAATTCATATCAGTAATGTTACAGGTGTTCAGATTAAGTTTTATGCATATTATAATAATATAAGAGTTATTGACATTTTATGATACCATTAATGCGATGATTGCCAAAAAAAGGGACAATTTTCAACAAATATGAAAAACTGAAACTAAAACTATATCAAAATACTTAATATTCACTTAATATTTCTCACTCAATATTTCTCAGTTCACTTAATATTTCATAAAATCATATTGTGCCATGTATTGTGCAATGCCAAAACAATACAAAATATTTTTTTTAATCTGCATCTTGTACTAAAATCATATTTACTAGTATTTTGTTTTTACAATTCCCTTAAAACAACAGCAAGTCTAAAAGTTTCTTAGAGATGTGTTTTTGGCACATTGTATATTTGACTTATATTTAATTATATAGAAAACTATTTAGATCGCTTAGCGGCGCTTCCAAATTTTTATTGCGTTTGCAAATTTTTAAGTCATACAAAACTCAATATGGTGCTTGAATTATGTCGGTATAGCATTTTAGAGCATTTAAATGCTTGTCTTTATACATAGATGTAAATATATTTTGTTAATATTATTTTATATAATCGGAGTGACAATTGGGTGCCATGACAAGTGTGAAGTTTCCTTTTAAAAAATCTTGGTAGTTTTTCATATATTTGATTTGATCTATGTGAAGCATATTTTTTATCGTTTTATAAAGTGGATTAATTGTTTTACTTATTCACGTAATATCCGTAGACTACTAGAGTTAATATTTAGTATACTGGTCGAGTTAGGAATATTAAATTGCAACCAACATTTTGTTTCAATCAAATTTTTAAGGTAAATAAAAGATTAAAATTTATATTTGTTTCATTGACCATTATTATGTTACTTCTGTTATAATAAAAATGTATTGTTTAAATTCTATTGGTTATAGTACATAGTTTTGCAATCAAAATATAATAATAGCTAAAAAATTAAAAATGTAATAGATAATATTTTTATTGAAAAGAGCAGTCTATAATCACCATCTTTTATATTGATAGTATATCCCAGACACCCAAGTCTTATAATCATTGGATTCGGATGGAGGATAAGAATATCGTCATCAAGACCTTTAACAGACTCTAAAAGTGTTGCCAGAAAAAAAAACCTACAATTTATGCCAATTATCCAAGTACAGCAAAATTTGTGTTTCAATGAAATACACTCACTGCATAAATTTGAGGATTGCTCGACACCTTGATCAGCTGATCAAGTGTTTACTTCAACGAAACTAAGAAATCAAATAAAATAGATCCATTCATAAATATTATATTAATTTGTAGAAAAAGCAGCTATTATTTTTATAATTTTTCATTAAGACATTTCTATTGTTTCTACATAAACAGGATCTGGTGGCTAGCACTGTTAAAAAGCCATAAAATGACAACAAAACCTAATTCATTTGCATTACCTCGATATGCATCAACACACGTGATCCATCATAAATCGTCATAGTATGTTGACGATCAGATTATATGGTACTAGGTGAGCCCGACTATTTCAAACTAAATGCTTGATAAAATATACGACAAATATTAATGTATAATTTCATAAACTCTTCCTTTCATCACTATCTATTTAAAAACTGCATCAAATCCGTATAAGTTTCAAAATTTAAGCTACATGGGGATATAGGGACAAAGAAAGCGACTTTGTTTTATACTATGTAGTGATAAGACTTTGTCTTCTTTCCTAACAGAACAAAAACCATTGAACACATCACACTAAAAAATTAATAATGAAAATGTTAATTTTTACTATTGGAGTTTAATTCTATGTCTATAAATATACATCATTAATAGGACTATATTTGTTTATTCTTCAACCTTTTCTTCGGGATATTTATCACTCAGAAAACTCTTCACTGTACCATACTCAGTTTTTAAGTTTAGACGGATTTTTTCATGATTCCTGTACCTTTCATACTTTTTAAGGTAAATATCATAATGCGGCATTGTCTCATAGAATCTGGGGAATTTTTTTTTCCTCAGCATCACTTTTTCATTCATGACATATTGAATGAAATGCAAAGTTTCATCTTTAGGAATTTCCTCCTTGGTTCTCACTACAGTGGGACTTGCAACAATTGTTGGGTAATAGGCATTTTCTTCTCTGAATTCCACCAGATGCAATTTCTTTTCTTCTGCAAGTTGTTGGTGTGTCCTCTGGAAGTTTATATTAGAAATTATATCCAACAAAATAATTTTTAGACAGTCAAATGTTATGAGAGGGAAAATTAAAAAAAAAGCATTATTTATGCATTACTATTTAGTTTTCATGAGTGGTCATGGTTATGGCTGAATAATGATTACATTTATAATTTCCACACTATCCTAGACTTTTTCCTTAATCAACAACCAATTGTTGACATATTAAGGTAAATTCTTGTTAAATACAAGAGACACAGTTGAGATTATATTCACAAATGCATTTGGAAATAAAAACGAGTTGTTTTAACAACAATATTACTATTTAATTTAAACTAAGTTTACCTGTTGCAAAAGCCCAACAAAGAATGCCTTAACAACATGCTGCAGTTGGTTGGACCCCTCCACTTTGGCCCACAAGTCTTTGATTCCAATAGCCTGGCAGATCTCTTTAATTGCTCTGTGACACTTCAACCCGTAACCTTCATTTTTCTTTTGTACAAATATTTTGGTCTTTCCAAATGCAGTGTAGAAATCATGGAAAACTAAAACAAAATTATTTTTTGAAATTAACCAACTTCAGTGGCAATAGATTTATTTTATACTATCACTCGAATCATTTGTTCTATGAATCTTAAACACTTAATTAGGGAATTGGGGTTTATGTAACTCTATACTTTTTTGCTTAGATATTTAATCTTAATAATGTTAAGTATTTTAAAAAAAAATATAAAGAACATGATAATAATATTACTTATTTGCCTTTCTTTTCCAGTAAAAAGAAATGTTGATAAATTAAACTTACTTGTATGATTTTTATAAATATCAAAATGCATTAATTTTTTTCCAGCCCTGTTCTTTGCTTTTCTTAATGCTGCTTGTGCTTCCTTGGCCCTTCCAAAACCAAAACCAGCTAAACCTTTTCCATTTCCTGTAACAACCTAAATCCATAAAACACAATTTAAATAAATATACTATAAGATATAAAAAAAGATGTATGGGTTGCATTTAAAGTTACCATTGCTTGATAGTTTCTAGTTCGTCCTAAAGTGCCTTTCATGATGAGTAAGGACCTAAGCTGTAGCACTTTTGTATCAAATCCTGTAAACTCCTCTGTAAATAAATGAAAGTTAAACAATATCAATGTTAATGATGTCCATTCAGTAAAATATCTCATTATCAAGTTAATAAAATAAAATAAATCAACCATAACCATGTTATATATATATATATAAATAATAATTGGATTAACTTCAGTTTAGGTATTTATCTTTGAATATATTATGAACTATTCCATTTTTACAGGGCCATGAAATAAAATAATTTAGGAGATCCAATACCATCTGCAACTGGATCAGGGGGTCCAATGCTTCGTCCAGGCATTCTCGCTCCAGACCAACCTCTTTCAATAGGGCTCAGCTTGAGTCTTCGGAACTTAGTCATGGAATCCCTCAATTTGATCAATTTTTCCATTCTAAAATTTATAACTGCATTAATTTACTGTACTTACACGTAAATAATTGATTATTTTTCAAATTCAATTTTTTTAATTAAGACTCTGTCAAGTTACAATGAACAGGAATCTTCCGCTGGTTTGGAACTTAATTTCTGTTTAAGAAAGAAGGAAAGAGAAACTGAAGTCATCTTCTCATCACAGTACAAACATCTCTGCTACTGTGATAGAATAAACAGACATACCTTTCAGGATCGTCGGGAAGACGCTGTTGCTTCAACAACTCTCTTCCTCTGATGACTGGAGCTGATAATCCTGGCCATAGCATATTGATTTTTCCGATTCCAATAACTTGACCACGATTCAAATCGCGGATTCTAATTCGCCCTGCACCTTTACCACGACCTTTCTTCGCTCCAGCATTACTCACAGAAGTAACAGACTTCCACAACTTTTCTGCAGGCACTATACAAAAAAATATCTGATCTCAAAAACATTTCGTGCTTTATAAATTGTGATGTTTTTCCGTAATTAATATTATATACTCACATTTGTTAAAAAATGACACACAAACGGCAGACGAAGTACTAAAATTATTTAGGTTATGCGCGATTTTATTTTGATATAATGGTGCCCGTTAACTACAAGATTTACAGGACTTCGTACCAGATTTTTAAGTGAAAACAATTTTAGAGCCATCGTTACGATGGCACTCTTTACTTATATGCTACAATATAAAAATCCTGTTACATCTATTTAACTGGACAATAAAATACTATTACAATATTTCAATAAAAACAGGTGCATAGAAGTTAAAAACTGGCATTGACAGCTCTTGTCAGGCAAGATATTGATCGGAAACTAATATTAGAAAATCAAGCAGCAGTTTTATTTTGCAAGCTGTTGATGTTCACTTTGTATTAAATTTTGAAATAATATGTAAAACAAACTGTATTTTATAAAATCTTGAACCATATTTTTGAACAAAGTAATTAATACGAAATACTAAAGTAAGGCGAATTTTAGATCAGTAAACATAATTTAAGCTACAATAAACATGCTACAAAATCCAATATTATCAACTGATTTCTTATGCTACCTTACGTTCCATCTGAAAGAATAAATATAAAAGAAAGAAAGTATTTCAAACGTTTTCATGTCGTCAACTTCAACTTAAACAAAGTAGGAATACTTGTTGCTTGCTCGAAATAATACAGTTTCACGGATTCTATCCCGTTTAATTAATTGACACACTCGGTCCTGTGACCATAAGACCCTGAGAATATGTACACATATTTATATATGAGACAATCCGCTATACAGTTACTTAAATGTTATAATGTCCCAAGTCGATTTCCGCCTATTTATATGGCCATAGTAAATATAAAATGTACATTAAAAGTCAATTGGAAAGGTTATAGTAGAAATATTAAGGTAAAGGTGAGGGACCACCTGGCTCCACCCAATCCAGAAGAAAGGATAGGACGGACTTTCAGCAGATCGTTATAACAACCAGTCATAATTTTTTCTATTTTGAAACATGAGTCAACGGTTACAAGGCAGTAATATGTGTACAATTACATAATATTATACTATTATTTATTAGCAAATCATTTAGTTAAAAATGACACAAAATGATGGTCAGCATCAATTCATAAAATTTAATACCGAATTCAGTCTTTAAGTTAACGTGGATGATAAAAAAGGCGTTGAATAGGATTGGGGCATTCGAAAAATTTCTAAAGTTTGATCGACGTCGAATTCAAGAACAGAAGGATTAAAATGCATGCGGTGTAAATGAATTAATCACAAGTCCAAATTAGGCGCAAAGTATCGAAATCTTTCTTTAAATACGGTTTACAAAACCTGAATTCTATCTTGGATTGAGACCGTCCTTTCTTCAAACATGTTTCAACCGGTTAGTTTGACTTTAAAAGGTAAATCGTGTAGAATAACATTGTTATAGCTGCCCTTCGCTGCAACAATTCACTGCAAAAATCACATCGTTGCCTGAACTCTATTGGGGTCCAAAAATTCCACTTTAATCTTTTAATGATATAGTATATATCTGATTTCGGTTTAATTAGTTAGATTGCGAATTGTAATTTTCCTGAACTCGCTGTTGGATGATTAACCAAATCTTTCGACGATCTCAATAAATTTTAATGCACAAATAAACTTCTGCAGAAAATAGCTTAAATTTGTTAATTTGACGTCCAAACTTCAAACTGGGTATATAGAACCTTAAACCATACCTTCGAGCCTCATAAATGGATTAATGATATTGAGATATAAATTTAACTTTACCTGTTTGTCTAGTTATGTGATGTGATTCATAATATTCTTTTGTATAACACCCCGTTATCTGATTTAGATGCGTTGATTACGTTTAAAAAGGAGCTCGCAAAGATGATAATTTTGAAAGGGAATAGAAAACTATTTCAGATGGAAAAGTTTGTTACATGGGTATTATAGAAAAATTTACAAAATTCCTTTTAGATTTGACTTAAATATGAGGAATGTTAACTGGGTAATTCATGGAGTTTTCTCATTGTCCAGTAATGATCAAGACTATGATTTGAAGAATCAATTTGTGAATAATTGGTTATTTGAAGCAAAACAAAAGAAACTGATTCAAAGTGGCTACAAAAGAATTTATATGTTAAGAATTTTAGGTCAAGCCCCAAAGTTCAAAGAACCTCAAAATATTCAACCTTTTATGCTTTGTACATACATATACCCAGGATAAATTGTTTCAAACAACACACCAAAACTTCGTTTCAGTGGTAGTTCTATATTATTTATTAATTCCTGGAAATGTTTACTGAAGCTAAACTTGGTTTTCTATACTAATGTTAAGAGAAATTGAAATGGTAATTTTTAAACTCTATTCAATGGAATATTCATGGGTTGATATCAGGTAATATCCACAATCCAAATAATTACTATTTGATCAATTAGTTAGTTTTGATAACAATGTAAGTAGGACTTAGAATGTGCTTGAGGCCTTTATAGGAAGGCAACACTTGTATGATATTTAACAAAGACTTTCCACAAGATCAAATATCCATTGCACTTAAAGGCAGACCAATGGCAACAAAAGAAGAGAAATGATGATTTAATTATTAAGCCCTACATCAAAAACACTGACCAAAAATTTTGATTGAAAGCTTTGGAAGATGTCCAAATGTAAAGAATTTTCTTAGTCCTTTCTAAAACCAAATGATTGAGGTAATATTTTTTTAATTCTAAAATGCCTAATCTTTTTTAATAATTGTTCAAATATTTTCCCACAAAATCAAAGAATAGGTCTATATGAATTAAAAGAAATTTCTCTGTTAGGTTATAGGACAAAATCAATCTTCAATCATCGAACGAGTTTTTGCAAAGAGTTGAAAAATTTAAGATTGATTTGTTAGGGATAGTGCTAGCATTTTAAGAAATACAGGCAGCTTTGTGTCCTTTAATCCACGTTAATTCGGAAATAAATCAAAGTAGCTGTGATTTGGGAAGAAATATTATTTCAAGGTGCGGTCAACATCTGATATATTTTAAGAATTGTATCAATCATATTTATCAACTGAGATGAGGGTGTGAGTTTAAATTTACGCATTGACCAAAATTGATAGTAGTTTTGAGGATTAATTTGTTCAACTTAACTTCTTGACCTAAATGAATTTTTTATGAACTTTTAAAGTTTATAATTCTTCCTGGGTCTTTTAATTAAAATGCATTTTCTATCTAGAAGAGCTTTAAAATTTGAGTTCCACGTGGATTTTTTTTTTGTGTTTGGTCAGCAAATTATGACCAGTGAAGGCAAGGAGAGATTTACCATGTTTAAACTTTAATTAGTTTATATTCAAAAGGATCTTACTTTTAAGGAAAAAAAAACAGATCAACTTTAGAAGAATAGTCCCAATCATACTTAAATTAAAAAGAAGAGACTCTTTTATATCGAGAATAAATTAACTAAATTTTTTTAGAGAGATGCTGCATGGTCAGACCACATACTCAAGTGAAGGAACAATGGTTAAATCAAGACACAGGTTTCCATATGGGGAGCTATCCGACCCTTCAAGACTAATGTTATGATACCAGAATGTCCCTGCCCCTGAATCAGGGTTGCCAGAATATTATGACCATAACCCCAAGAACATGGCTCAGAGACTTAATTAAATTATTAAATATGTGGTGAGAATGGAGGTTCATACCTGGACTGAGAATAGTTAATTTGTTTAATTAACCAAAGTATATTTTGAAGGAATTATCATAAAATTTCATAGAGAAAGATAGATCTACTTGGCTACCATTGGGTTTAGGTCAGCTTACACATATAATTACATTTAAATTTATGATGAGGTTTGAGCATTCTAAAAACACATGAAATTGGTCAAAGAAATGGTTAAAATTTTTGTATTCCGGATTCCATTGTATAATTTAAATCCATAATTTAATTGATTCTTTTGTTTGAAGAATCTTGGACTCTTTTGTTTCAGAAAATTTGATCATTGGTCTTGTTAATGATAATTTAAATTGTTAGTATGGTTTTAAATAATTCTGAATTAATAATTAAAGATTGGTCTGTTTTACGGCAGAATGTATATTAGCTGAACTTTTGTTTTGAAATTTTTTTGTTAATGAATTTTCTTTTAACAGGCAAATTAAGATATTGAATGTTCTTTAGCAACAATTAGCCTCTTTGGGATTAACATTACAAGATTTAAAATGTTTTCTCCACAGAAAACCTTTCAGCTTTTCAAAATTTGGCAGGCCATCCAGAACGGAGGCACTGTTTTCCGAGGTATGTATACATCCAAATTCCAGCTTTGTCAATTGGTGTTTGGACAAGAAAATGTAATGGACGTTTTTGTTCAAATTTTATATTGTCAATCACGCAGGCGCTGTGATACTATATTTTTGTGCTGTATACATAATTCCTTGTTTGACTATCGGCTGCTAATCGCCATGTTTCTGTCGCGGCAGCTGGTTGCGCATAGTTGCATCCAACTTTTTAATTTAGCGCATTAAGGTCTCTCAAACACTATTTTACCTGTTAATTTTTTAATTGTTTCGCCTTTATTATGTGATTGTGGCAGACTCATGTCCCGAGCCTATTGTTTGTCTTTGTCTTGCTGAACATTATTCAATTGCCACGCTTAAGTAAAAAGACTATTGTAGTTATAAGGATGTTATTTTGATTACAATGATTGCCCGAGTCTAACTACAAGATTTACGAGGACTCTCGGCACCAGATCTTCTTAATGAAAACATCTTTTCACATGACACGTCTACAGAGCACTTTACTATAAATCAACTTAATAATAACTGTTAATCTATTTTAACTTGAAACTTAAAAATAGGCCTATTCAATATTTCAATAAAAACAGGCTTCAAGTTACAAACTGGCATTGACAGCTCTTGTCAGGCAAGATATTGATCGAAACTAATATTAGAAAATCAACGCGTTTTATTTTGCAAGTTTGATGTTCACTTGTATAAATTTTGAAATAATATGTAAAACAAACTGCTATTTTATAAAATCTCGAACCATATTTTGAAATATGAACGAAATACTAAAGTAAGGAATTGACAGTAAACATAATTTAAGCCAAGTAAGCATGTACAAAATCTTAGTTATCAACTGATTTAAACATACGTTCATCTGAAAGAAATAAAAAGAGAGTCAAACGTTTTCATGTGTCAACTCACTAACAAATAGAATACTGTTGCTCTCGAAATAATAGTTATCGGATTATCTGTTTAATTATTTACCTGGTCCTGCATAGACCCTGAGAATATTACACTATTTATATATGAGACAATCCGCTATAAACTTAAAGTAAATGTCCCAAGTGATTTCATTTATATGGCCATATAAATAAATGTACATTAAAAGTCAATTGAAAGTTATAGTAAAATAAAGGTAAAGGTGAGGGACCATCTGGCTTCCTTAATCCAGAAGAAAGGATAGGAACTTTCAAAGACTATAACCAACATAATTTTTTTATTTAACATGAGTCAAGTTAAGGCAGATATGTAATTACATAATATTATCTATTTAAGCAAATTCAGTTAATATTCATAATGGTTCTTACACAAATTGGTGTTTAAATCTCCAGTGGTAAAAGTAATTATCATTATTCGCTATTTTGGGATTCATTAAAATATGTAACAAATTACTTATATCCATGAAACTGAAGTTCAAATTTTTAAATTTATGTTATATAAGATAATGTCATTTACATTTCAATACTAAAGTAAATTATGAAAAAGATAAAAAAATAAGAAAAGTAAAGTTTAGGAAAAGGGAGCCGAATAGTTTATCAAAATTAAATTTTTAATATATTTAATTTATAAAACCAACTCAACTCTTTATCGTAAAATATTTTTTTGTTTGACTTTATTAATATATAAGTTTTAACTTGCTCTATTAAAATTGCATTAAATTAACCATTGGCTGATACAGTAATATGTTGCACCTTTTACTGTGTAATGTAATATTGACTATAATTTACGTGGCTGACAGTTTCGGCATATTGAATAAAGAGTTATGTTTATTTTTAATTAATATATATTATCAAGAGAACCTATTAATTTATTTATCCATTGAACGATTGTAAATCCCAAAATGGATTGTGTCCGAAGGTATTCAATCAGTTTTGTTTTGAACATAGGGTCAGTTGAAAAACTGTATGGTAACAAACCAAAAGGTGAGAAATATTTATTAAAAGTGGTTTATTCTTAATTTCGTTGTTTTTAACGTGGATTTAAATATTGATTTATTGTCTACAGTATCATTCAGTCATATCTTCAGTGGTTGCAAGATAGTATTATAACCGATCTTGAAGTATGCCAAAGTTTATCCGAGGGGGAAATGCATACGGCTCACCTGTTATCGTAATGAATCTTTTATACGTTGCTTGAATTATATTGATTGTGATTATGGAACTATTACACTATTAATGCTTTAATTTGCATTGTTAATTGGTTTTATCTTGTTTTAATGTGGTATGTATATGTACCAAATTATAAGAGAACGCTTGTAAAGGATATTGGTTTTTAAATAATTAAGAATAGTTTAATGATTATTTCAGATGTATTTCATTGGGAATGTGCTGAGTCAAGATATCGTAGCTCTTCCACGCACCACCGCACCAGCTGGTTCCAGTGCCCTTCGTGTGTTACACCTGTTTTCCACCTCCAACCTAGTTTCCCAGTGGCTGATGCTCCGGAGAAGCGGCTGGAGTCAACTGGGCAAGGGCTGGTCTGGCTTACCTGGTGTGTTTTTTTGTTCTAATTATGTTCATTAGAATTTACTACACGAATAGATATAAAATTAACCAGAGTAAAGCAAATCAATGTGGTAGGAAAATTCAAATTATTGTTTAACATCCATGAGTATTAATAAAAAAACAATTAGGCAATAGATAATGTTTACAATTAGTGTGAAGTTGAACTATTTAATAAGATAAGATATATTTTAGAAAAATGCTGAAAGACTTTATCTTTTACATTTATAAACACATTAAAATTAAAAAAAAATTGAGATTAGCAGTATAAGATTTTAATAATAAAGAAAAAATATAGATATTTTTAACTTACATTGTGATGGTTCAAAATTTTTATATTGTTGATAAATAAAGATTATAAAATAAAGTATAAGAGAGAAGCAACATATTATCATAGGTATAATAAAAAGGTAATAAAAAAAATTCTAATATTGATGAGTCTTGCTGATCAAAGAATCATGCTATTGGTTGTAATATATTTCCAAGTGACTACTCTATGTAAATAATTTTGCATGTATTTAAATTACATCAGTAATAATTTTTACCCCTTTAGCCCAATGGATATCGCTTTGCACTTATAAACTGGAGTTTGAGCTAAAATCCTGAAATCAACTTTCAAGTTTCCAGCCAGATGCCTTTAAACAACCGTTAAGTAATGCTGGAAGTTACCGATTGAAAAAAGTGATCCATAAAGATGTAACAGTAAATGTCAGTTCAAATTTCTGATCATGTTGGTTATTGTTCTCTTCCAGTCCAGTATGAAAGTAAAGGAGGAGTAGTGCACCTAAGTTAATGCATGATGCCCTGAACTTATTAACTCCTGCATAGTTGGCTAATTCAATATAAGATGGCCACAGTATTCGAATTTAGGCTTGGAGGCCATGATGTAAAACGATTCCAAAATTTAGCTTTAGACACAAGACATGAAGGCAGCCGGTCGACGCAGTCATGCAGAGTTTCGTATTCCAACAATGTGATGGATAACCAACGGGGACACCTGTAGGTGCCAGTGACGACGAATCTGGAATCGTTCCAGCAACAAGACACCACATTCCATTGTCCAGATTACGGACGAACCTTAATTCATATGATGGGTACATCTAAGAAATGACAGTTCAAAGGTAAAATTAATTAGCAATAATTATCTTTTTCTCGGGCTTCTCCAACTGCGTATATGTCTCCATACTATCCGCATGTTTTATAGCCATGATTTCTTCCTGCGTCCCATAGCTGTTCTTCCATACAAATGTTTAATTTAACATTAAGTACAAATGTTTAATTTTACAATTAGACAAGAAAAAAAAGCAAATGTACCCCATAATGAGAAATTTATAACTCAAAAATATTAATTATTGCTAGGTTTACTTCCACCGTTACACATTTTCATTAAAAACTTAAACAGTCTAACATATTTATAAATGTCAGAATCAATTGAAAAATTGTTATTAAATTACTTTATTATGTTTAAAATATGTTTTAATCTATAGAAACAGGCGGCTGCGCGCGACTTTGTCCGCGTGGTATTTTATAAAATAAACTATATTGTATAAAAAAGAAATGAAGAAGAAGGTTACTCCATTACAAGCTATCTTTCCTTAATGACAATTCCAAGAACAGGACTGCTTTGTTTATAAATGTTAAAGGTTTTTATTGTTCGAATTATGGTCAGTTCCAAGAAAGGATATAGATCTAACGATACCTCAGGCCTTATAACGAACTTCGATCATGATGAAAATAAATACAAACAGAAATCTACTTTCTTGGATCGCAGGTGGTGGAAGTAAGTGGAAAATTATTTTTAATTTAGGATTAATAAAAAAACTAATATTCAGGCCTAAAAACTTATTGATTGGTTATGCAAAAGTAATGTGTATATATGTAATTAAAGTTGAGTTATTTGAGTACAAGACAAAGCCGGTTTTCCCTACCAATTATTAAAGGTCTTGATGTTCAACAAACCGCTTTACGACCATAAATTTTCCTTTCTACTTGCATAGAGCGTTGGTCGTAAACTGAAGGGAAATACGTTATGTTCAATGAACGAATAGGCAAAATACAAACAAGAGTTAGTAAATATGAAGTACAAGATAGATAGAAGGGTTAGTTCTGATGTATAAGTCTTAAAAATTAGTTCAAATGTAGTTATGGAGTATAATTCATTACGTTAATTACAAAAAATAAAGTAACGTAAGTTTCAGATGGTTTTATGATGCTTTGAGTTTTAAAATGGCAAAACTTTCTCAACGATGAGGTCGTCGTGTTTCAGAGACGTAATCGTGATCGTTTAGTGGAAGTGCTTAAAATATTTAGACGTTAAATTAAAATAGACGGTTTTACCAGTGGTTCATATATTTTAGCCAATTTAGCATATAATTTACGAAACAAAGGACTATGTTAAAAGCAATTGGTGTTAAAATGTCTGGGACGGTTAGTTAAAATTACTGAATTAAAATGGCCTGAGGCCACCGATGTAGAACTAGATTATTTCACCAAAATATTTGGTTTTTTTTTTACATTAATGTGAGCTTAAATTCCTAAAATGGAAATGTATTAGTGTACTGTTGTGAATTTCTTGTTTACCTAAATAAACGTACAACAAAATATTTGATTTTAAAATGATAAATCCGGTTTTAGAAATACGCTCCCTTCATCGCGAATACGTCGAGCCGGCGGTATTTACAAGCGCCACTGATAATTGCTATTTGTTCTAATAGCTATATTTATTGCTTCTTTTGTTGAGCCATCGAGATGTCGACGAGGGAAAATCGTTTGGATCCATTAGGACGACGACAGAAGAGTATTCTGAAGAATTAATAATGTTTGCATACAAATAAGATGTCATTGACATTTAGAACATCAACAATTATAGAGTGATGATATTAAGTTTAATTTTATTACTAATTATTTGTTAAACATCAGAATTGTTCAATTTTATGTATTAAAAACATGTAAAATTCAACAGATTTTATTTAATAAAAGCAATCACAACAATTAAGGATTATATTTAAATCAGGACAATAATATTATAAAGATTTTATTTACTTTGCTGTGTCCCTGTTATTCTCATACATTTCAGCTATATTTTTAAAGGAACATTTCAATAAATCCAAATTTTTCTGTCCACAATACAGTGTATCTTTACATAACGACACTGAAGGCAGTGGCGCTGTAGATAGTTGTTGCTAAACAGAGAGAAGAAAAAGCTTTGAGTTAACCAATCAAAGCCAATTGATTTTGATGCTTTATGGAGTTTGTCATTCAATCAAGTGCATTGCATGTGCAAAGACTAACTGGCCATGGGCCACATTCATACATTGTCAGGTCCACTGAAAGAAGTTCATTTTTAAAATCTATTAATTGAATATGTTTAATTTTAAGTTTGTTGTAATATAATGTTTTCCTTTATGGGAATTGTTTAAATAGAAATACCTATGGCAACACTTTCAATATTATCAATGCAGCTTAGTAGTAATTATCTTTTATTTATGATTTTAATATCTCATAAATAAAATTTCCTAATTTTGAATATTTTTTAATACATATTTCATTACTGTCCTTAAGAGGAAGCTGAACTGTAAATGGCAACAATTAGCCTCTTTGGGATTAACATTACAAGATTTAAAATTGTGATTTTCTCCACAGATAGAGCACCTTTCAGCGTTTTTACAAAATTTGGCTATGTGACCATATCTCAGGCAACGGAGGCACTGTTTTACCGGAGGTATGTACACACGTACTTCAAATCTCCAGCTATTGAGGTCAACACTCTCTGGTAAGTTTGGACAAGAAAATGTAATGGACACAGTTTTTGTCGGTTCAAATTTTATATTACCGTTCTCGACAATCCTACGCATGAAGCGTCTGATTGATACTATATTTTTTGTGCTGGTCATGGCACTGTATATCTCCTTGTTTGAAAGATCTATCGGCACATGACTAATCACGCCAATTGTTTCTGTCGCGGCAGCTGGTATGCTTGCATATAGTTTGTGGCCATCCAGAAACTTTTTATTATTTAAAGCTGCATTAGCCAAAGCGGGTCTCTCAAATATTACACCTATTTTACCTTTGTTAATTCTTTTTAATTGTTTCACGCCTTTATTATAGCGTTTGATTGCGTTGGCGAGAGACATCATGTCCCTTGAGCCTATTGGTTTGTCTTTGTCTGTGCTTTCCAGGAAAACGATATATTCAAAATTGCCACCGTCTTCAGGATAAAAACGGACGTAGTTGGGTAACTTAAATGGAATATACTTATCAGCATCATCTTCAGACATAATAGATTCCGACTCCGAGTCCCTCACCGCAGCGCTTTCCTCGGAGTCTCCTCGGCATCCTCCTTCTTTTACGTCGTTTTCACCGCGGACATCGCGGTAACAACCACACACCACTTTATATGAAAATAAAACTTTCAATAATAACTATTTGTATTATTTTCAATTAAACTTTAAAAAAGGCGCCCTTTTAGTTTGAACTTTACCGCGCTTTTCCCAGAGTTAAAAACTGGCATTGACAGCTCTTGTCAGGCAAGATATTGATCGAAACTTATATTAGAAAATCAAGCGCAAGTTTAATACTTTGTATTAAATTTTGAAATAATATGTAAAACAAACTGTATTTTATAAAATCTCGAACCATATTTTTGAACAAAGTAATGAATACGAAATACTAAAGTAAGGCGAATTTTAGATCAGTAAACATAATTTAAGCTACAATAAACATGCTACAAAATCCTATATTATCAACTGATTTCTATTACTACCTTACGTTCCATCTGAAAGAATAAAAATAAGAGAAAGAAAGTGTTTCAAACGTTTTCATGCTGTCAACTTCAACTTAAACAAAGTAGGAATACTTGTTGCTTACTCGAAATAATACAGTTTTACGGATATTATCCCGTTTAATTAATTGACACACTCGGTCCTGCGACCATAGGACCCTGAGAATATGTACACATATTTTTATATGAGACAATCCGCTATACTGTAACTTAAATGATATAATGTCCCAAGTCGATTTCCGCCTATTCATATGGCCATAGTAAATATAAAATGTACATTAAAAGTTAATTGGAAAGGTTATAGTAGAAATATTAAGGTTAAGGTGAGGGATCACCTGGCTTCACCCAATCCAGAAGAAAGGATAGGACGGACTTTCAGTAGCTCGTTATAACAACCAATCATAATTGTTTTCTATTTTGAAACATGAGTCAACGGTTACAAGGCAGTAATATGTGTACAATTACATAATATTATACTATTATTTATTAGCAAAACATTCAGTTTATATTCATACAATGCGTTCTTTGCATACAATAAAAATGCGGTGATTAAATCTGCAGGCAGTGTGGTAAAAAGTAATTATCATAATTCGCTTATTTTTGCTGGATTCATTAAACTACTGTAACAAATTACTTATATCCATAAAACTGGTAAGTTCAAATTTGCTGTAAAATTTATGTTATCACTAAGATAATGTCATTTACATTTCAATACTAAAGTAAATTATGAAAAAAAGGTATAAAAATAAACAAAAGAATAAGAGATAAGTTACAGGGCAGAGGAGCCGACAAAGATTTATCAAAATTAAAATTTTGCTAACATATTTAATTTATAAAACCAACTCAACTCTTTATCGTAAAATATTTTTTTGTTTGACTTTATTAATATACGAGTTTTGATCACTTGCTCTATTAAAATTGCACTTAAATACCATTGCGGCGGATTACAGTAATATGTTTGCACCTTTACTGTGTAATGTAAGATTGACATATAATTTACGTGGCTGACAGTTCGGTCATATTGAATAAAGAGTTATGTTTATTTTAATTAATATTTATTATTAGAGAACCTATTAATTTATTTATCAGTTGAACGATTGTAAATCCCAAAAATGGGATTGTGCAAGTGTCCAAAACGGAGGGTTACCAATCAGTTTTGTTTTGAACATAGGGTCAATGTTTGCGAAAACTGTATGGTAACAAACCACCCAAAGGTGAGAAATATTTATTAAAAAGTGGTTTTACCCTTAATTTCGTTGTTTCAATGTGGATTTAAATATTGATTTATTGTCTACAGTGCATCATTCAGTCATATCTTCAGTGGTTGCAAGATAGTGATTATAATCCGATCTGCGAAGTATGCACAAACAGTTTATCCGAGGGGGAATGCATACGGCTCACCTGTTATCGTAATGAATCTTTTTATACGTTGCTTACATATTATATTGATTGTATATTATGGAACTATTACACTATTGGAATGCTTTAATTTGCATTGTTATCAGTGTTTTTTATCTTGTTTACATGTGGTATGTTGTATGTACCAAATTTTTAAAACAGAACGCTTGTAAAGCGATATTGGTTTGTTAAAATAATTAAGTAATACTTTAACTGATTATTTCAGATGTATTTCATTGGGAATGTGCTGAGTCAAGATATCGAGCTCTTCCACGCACCACCGCACCAGCTGGTTACCAGTGCCCTTCGTGTGCTACACCTGTTTTTCCACCTTCCAACCTAGTTTCCCCAGTGGCTGATGTTCTCCGCGAGAAGCTGGCTGGAGTCAACTGGGCAAGGGCTGGTCTGGGCTTACCTTTGGTGTGTTTTTTTGTTCTAATTATGTTCATTAGAATTTACTATACTATACACTGCAATAGATATAAAATTAAACCAGAGTAAAAGCAAATCAATGTGGTAGAGGCAAAAATTCAGTCTTATTGGTTTAACATCACATGAGTATTACATAAAAAACAATTAGACAATAGATACATGTTTACAATTAGTGTTGGAAGTTAGACTATTTTAATAAGATAAGATATATTTCGAAAAAAATTGAAAGACTTTATCTTTGACACTTATAAACACATTAAATTTGAAAAAATAAATTGAGATTAGCTGTATAAGTATTTCAATAATAAAGAAAAATATAGATATTTTTAACTTACTATTGTGATGGTTCTTAAAATTTTATTTTGTTGATAAATAAAGATTATAAAATAAAGTGTATACAGAGAAGCAACATATTATCATAGGTATAATGAAATAGATAATAAAAAAAATTCTACATATTGATGAGTCTGCTGATCAAAGATAATCATGCTATTGGTTGTAATGTATTTCCAAAGTGACTACTCTATGTAAAATAATCTAAAAGAATGTAGTACATTTCCTGATGATAACACTCCAACTAAACAGGCATAATCTTTGCTTTATGTATTTAAATTAACATCAGTAATAATTTTTACTCCCTCTTTAGCCTAATGATATGCGCTTGCACATTATAAACTGGAGGTTTTGAGCTAAGATCCCTGAAATCAACAACTTTTCATAGTTGTTTCCAGCCAGCGATGCCTTAAACAACTCGGTTAAGGCAATACTGGCCGGTTACCCGATTGAAGAAAAAGTGATCCATGCAAAGGATGTAATATGTAAATGTCAGTTCAAATTTCTCTGATCATGTTGGTTATTAGTTCTCTTCCAGTCCAGTATGAAAGTAAAAGAAGGAGGAGCGCACCTAAGTTAATGCATGTATGCCTGTGAACTGTATTAACTCCTGCATAGTTGACTAATCTCTAATATAGATAGCCACAGTATTCGTAATTTAGGCTTAGAGGCCATGATGTAAAACGATTCCGAAATTTAGCTTTCAGACGACCAAGACATGAAAGGCGCAGCCGGTCGACGCAGTCAGTCGCCCATTGACAAGTTTCAGTATTCCAACAATGTGATGGATAACCAACGGGGGACACCTGTAGGTGCCAGTGACGACGAATCTGCGAATCGTTCAGCAACAAGCACACCACATTCCATTGTCCAGATTACGGACGAACCCGTCAACTTATATGATGGTACATCTAAGAGAAATGACAGTCTACAAGGTAAAAACAATTAGTACAATTAATTCATCTTTTTCTCGGGCTTCTCCAACTGCGTATATGTCTCCATACTATCCGCATGTTTTATAGCCATGATTTCTTCCTGCGTTCCATAGCTGTTCTTCCATACAAATGTTTAATTTAACATTAGGTACAAATGTTTAATTTTACAATTAGACAAGAAAAAAAAGCAAATGTACCCCATAATGAGAAATTTATAACTCAACATAGTGCATAGGCGTAAGTAAATCCAGCAATATTATTTAATTGCTAGGTTTACTTCCACCGTTACACATTTTCATTAAAAACTTAAACAGTCTAACATATTTATAAATGTCAGAATCAATTGAAAAATTGTTATTAAATAACTTTATTATGTTTAAAATATGTTTTAATCTATAGAAACAGGCGGCTGCGCGCGACTTTTTCCGCGTGGTAATTTATAAAATAAAGTATATTGTATAAAAAAGAAATGGAGAAGTATAAGTTACTCCCATTACTAAAGCTATCTTCCAGTAAAAATCTCAGAACAAATAGACAGACAGGCAATAATTTTAAATATATAACAATTATCATTTAAAAACGGTTATTTCGATGTTACAAATTTTGCTTTTACTCCAATTTTATTTTTTTGTATAGATAATGACAATTCACAAGAACAGGACTGCTTGTTTATAAATGTTAAAGGTTTTTATTGTTCGAATTCTAGTGGGTCAAGCCCCAAGAAAAGGATATAGATCTAACGATACCTCAGGCCTTATAACGAACTTCGATCATGATGAAAATAAATACAAACAGAAATCTACTTTCTCTTGGATCAGCAGGTGGTGGAAGTAAGTGGAAAATTATTTTTAATTTAGGATTAATAAATTGGGCCAACTAATATTCAGGGGCCTTAAATAGTCTAAAGAAAAACTTATTGATTGGTTATGCAAAAGTAATACGTATATATGTAATTAAAAGTTGAGTTATTTGAATACAAGACAAAGACGGTTAAGGGTACAATCCACTTGACGTTCAAGACAACCGCGTTCACGACCATAAATTTTCCTTTCTACTTGCATGTGAGCGTTGTGGTCGTAAACTGAAGTGAAATATATTATGTATCGTAGTGAACGAATAGATAAAAAATACAAACGGCGAGTTAGTAAATATGAAGTACAAGATGTATTGGGGTAGGGTTTGATGTATAAGTCTTGAAAATTACGTTCAAATGTAGTTATGTAGTATAATTCATAACGTTAATTACAAAAAATAAAGTAACGTATGTTTCGCGATGGTCTTATTTGATGCTTTGAGTTTTAATAATGGCAAAAACTTTCTCAACGATGAGGTCGTCGTGTGTTTCGCGAGAGCGTAGTCGTGATCGTTTAGTGGAACGTGCCTTAAAACATTTAGACGTATAAATTAAAATAGACGGTTTTACTATGTGGTTCACTATATTTTAGCCAATTTAGACATATAATTTACGCAAACAAAGGACTATGTTAAAAGCAATTGGTGCTAAAATGTCGGGGACGGTTATAGTTTAAAAATTACTGGAATTAAAAATGGCCGCGGGCCACCGATGTAAACACGTTAGATTATTTCACCATAAATATTTGTTTTTTTTTTTACATTAATGCCGAGCTTAAATTCCCTAAAATCGAAATGTATTAGTATTACTGTTGTGAATTTATTGTTTACCTATATAAACGTACAACAATAATCTTTGATTTTAAAATGATAAATCCGGTTTTAGAAATACACTCCCTTCATCGCGAATACGTCGAGCCGGCGGTATTTACAAGCGCTACTGGATAATTCTATTTGTTCTAATAGCTATATTTATTGTTCTTCTTTTGCTGAGCCATCGAGATGTCGACGAGGAGAATCCGTTTGGATCCATTCAGGACGACGACAGAAGAGTATTGCAGAAGAATTAATAATGTTTGCATACAATATAAGATGTCATTGTACATTTAGAACATCAAGCAATTATAAGAGTGATGTGCATATTAAGTTTAATTTTATTACTAATTATTTGTTAAACATCAGAATTGTTCAATTTTATGTATTAAAAAAACATGTAAAAATTCAACAGATTTTATTTAATAAAGCAATCACATCAATTTAGGATTATATTTAAATCAGGACAATAATATTATAAAGATTTTTATTTACTCTTGCTGCTGTCCCTGTTATCTCATACATTTCAGCTATATTTTTTAAAGGCACATTTCCAATAATATTCCAAATTTTTATCTAGTCCTTACATACAGTGTCATCTTTACATAACAACACTGAAGGCAGTGGCGCTGTAGATAGTTGTTGCTAAACAGAGAGAAGAAAAAGCTTTGCAAGCTAACCAATCAAAGCCAATTGATTTTGATGCTTTATGGAGTTTGTCATTCAATCAAGTGGCATTGCATGTAGTTCACACCACATAATAAAGACTAACTAGGGACATAGGCCACTCTTCCATACATTGTCAGGTCCACTGAAAGAAGTTCATTTTAAAATCTATTAATTGAATATGTTAATATATTTTGCAAGTTAGTTGCAATATAATGTTTTCTCTTTATGGGAATTGTTTAAAATAGAAATATAACTTTTTTTTTTTACCTATGGCAACACTTTCAATATTATCAATGCAGCTTAGTCATGCTAATATCTTTTATTTATAATTTTAAGTATCCCATGAATAAGATTTCCCTTAATTTTGAATATTTTTTAATACATATTTCATTACTGTCCTTAAGAGCGATTAGCTTAACTGTAAATGGCCCATGTCTTTCACGTAATCAAAGCATAAGGTCAAACCAGAGACAAGAAATACATAATCTTGCCTTTGGTTAAACTGAATTGGCGCCAAAAAGTCTTGCATCCTTATCCTTATTGGTTAAACAACGCATGAGGACTAACCTAACCGCGGTTCACTAATAAAAAGGCGCCATTAGTGTTTAACAATTTAATCTGATAACTTCAACGCTTTATTTCATTTAGCTAAACTATAGTAGAGTAGTAATTATAATCATTATTATTGATTACAATTTCTTGTTGAAATTGGCACATGGCAGCATAAAATTTTAGTAAATCAAAAAATAATTTAAAAAATGTTATCTGCATCTGTATGCTTGAAGCTATAGATCTTTAATGTGATAAAAATGTTGCTTATATATCTGTATATTTCGTCATCAGGTCATATTGAAAGGTGCACATAATATTATTATGTTCTATTACAGCAAAAATTTAACAGTGTATGTTTTTCTTATAATTATCTTAATGATTTGCATTAATTTAACTTTGCTTTTATCTTAAGTTAAACAATACTTTGCTTCTCAAAGGAAATCCGAATTTCATTTTAAATAAAAAAAAACGGAATTGTCATGGTAGAAATCAATATACATGTAAAGAAGAAACATTTAATACTTTTAAGCTAAAGCATATCCAATATAGGTGCTACATTTCTTACATTTATTATCAAAGTACAATACCTCAACTTTATCAAATTAATTTACTTATTTGAAACACAAGCACCATCTATCACAAGTTTAAATATAAATTTTTAATAAATTAAAATATAATCAAAACTGCAGTAAAAGTACTACATCATAGAAACAATAAATCATTGCATTACAATTACACAGCTATATCAATTGTGACAAGGGTACAAAACATGTCATGAAAGGACATTATAAAAATGTTACATAAGATCAAAAGCATTACATAATAAGGATGCAGATAAATGACTAGTAGTTCTTTTTAACATATAAACTATAGAACTTTAGTACAAGTACTAACTTCTCTATTCAAGAATAAGAGAGTGAAAATATCATTATAAAAGTCATTGTAATACTCGCAGGCCCTTTGACAGTCCGGCATCCAATTGATTTCCAACAACTTGGGCTGGATAAAAGTGTTATTAGATTCCCAGCTGAGCATTAAATCAGCAGCATACAGTGCTCTGGACTGGGGACTCTTGGCAATCCCGCACGGTGGGTCTTTGGATGTTGCCGCTGTAAACAATTCAGCAAACATTTGAAAAATTGATTTTTCCACAGTCTCCCAGCTGTAATCTGCATACTGTTGATCCCAGGCTGTTTTAAAATCTGCGCACAGCATTTTAAACAGTGGTGCACCTTCAGTGTAATTCATTACAGTAAAATGTTGCTCATAATCCTCTAAATTGTTCAATGCAAATGGTTTATTTGAAAATCTGAGAAAGAAGTTATTGTATACATATAATTCTGTAGGATTAACAGATTTCAACAGTATGACATAGCGTATGTCAAATTTTACTAAACCTTTGTCGGGCCTTTCAAATAGAACAGGATTGTGAATGTATTTCTGGGCGATTTTTGGTCCAGTCAGTGGTAATCTACATAAGAAGTTAAGGTTATCTGTTATGTAAGTGTCTAGACCTCTAGCCAAGTTATAAGGCTTACAAATCCAGTGATTATCTAAGCCATTCTGCTTCCTTTGCATAAAATAAGCTACAAGTTTATTGAGCTCAGTTTTCATATTAAATGTTGTAGGTAACCATGCAGGAAATGTCTCCAGTGGGTCTTTAGGGATATTCTTGTCTACCTTTGAATGTCTTCTCGACACAATAGCTATAAGGTCTTTAATAGTCAAAACATATTCAAAGGGAAATTGATTGACAAATTTGCTGGGAAAATTGACGCTCAACTCTTCAAAGTTTTTAAAATGGCTTGTGAACCATAAAATGTCAGCTTCATTTTCATCATCAACAATTTGGAATGCAGGGGATGTCAAATATTGATTTATAAAAGAATACTCTGAGAATACTTTTAATGTATTGGTAGGAGTTTGTCTTTGCTGAAGTGATTCCATGTTCGGTAGGGTCTCAATAATATGCCCTTCTAGAAAGTACTTTTTTCCAGGCTCAGTCTGACTATAATCTTCATTGAAATGATCATAATGCTTCCATGGTATCAGCATAGCCTCTCTCTGCATTGGATCAGAATAATTGCCTTCTACAAAGTTTCTAGTGATAGTTTCACCTTCTTCAACATTTTTTGTAGGAAATAATAGCGTGTATGTAAGTTGATCTGGCACATGTATGATTGGAACAGCACGGAAATTTGGATTATCGGAGTGCACAATACCAGAGCCCAATTCATCAAGAACATACCAAACCGGTACTCTATCTTCTACGGAAAATTCATCGCCGGCTATAGCATAGGTATGAGCATACTGCCATACTTTTCTGGAGACTTCCCCAATCTGTACCTCTGTATCTAAACTTGATACCTGCATCAAGTCGCACATTCTAGCGAGAAGACCCGGCACGTTTCTAAGATTGTTTTTAACGCTGTTAGCTTTGAAAGTCCAAGCATGGTCTACGAGATAAATATGATCGGGATCTGAAGTCTTTATATCGCGCAACGCCATAACGCTCCAAATCGGATCATAGGGCATTTTATCCTCGCCTTCATAGTCAATTTGTACCAGTTGAAAAGTTAAGCCAGAGTCGAATATTTGGTCTCGCAATTTTTTACTCAATGTATGCCAAAATATTTCGGGAACACCGGATAAAAGTAATTGGGGTCTGTGAACGGCAACAAAAGCTTTATAACTTGATATTCCATCCATGTTCTTGACAACGCCCTATTAATAAGACCACGTCCAAATGCACCTAGTTCTAAAGGTTATTTAATCTTTTATAGGCGCAAAGCTAAATGCAGACAAAATCATTCCGATTCGGTTGTCTGATTTTGACATGCGCTATTAGACGTTTACGCATATGACAAGATGTCAACTTGAAATAAACAATAGAAATTGTACATTGAGCCTGTTAAATTTCTTTGTAATGTAAAGGATAAACAGAAAAATATTGTTAAATTAGTTAAGATAATAACACATTTTCTAAGCATGATATTTTAATGAATTTCTTTCACGTGTTTGAAGAACTTAGAAAATTCATAGCGGTATCTAAAACTATTAAATTGAGGGATGAGTTTCGGAACTTTTGAACTATGGATCATAATGAGCAATTCCATTTCAAGGCAAGGTCAATTCTGCGAACTGTAATACAGCCAAGTAATTTATTTCCATTTAGCTACCTAAGACAAGCTGCTTCAATCATAGATAATCTGACATAGTGGTAATCGCCATTTCTTCATCTAACATCTTGCTAGATTTAAAATATTACAGTTTGACAAACAGCGCTGCGAGGTGCTTCGAATAATACGGGCTCATTTGATGCGGCAAATTGCTGGTCAAACTTGTTAATTAGAGTTTTAACATAAAAATCTTCATTATGGGGTTTTAACGTTGTGTGGCCATTACTAGATGAAAGATACAAAAGTAATAATTCCTTTTGTATCTTTCATTACAATTATTGTAACCAGTTATATTTCTTTGCCAACTTAACAAAAATAAGCGCCCATGTCAAAAGTAGATAGGTAGGTACTGAAAAAACGAAGTTGGTATAGATATTAGGCTTTATATGACCCACTTACTAGTCATTTTAGGTTTCTTTGCTATATTTTAAATATGACTAAAGCATTAAAGCATAATACTTCATGAAGTTATGAAAGTATGGAAGTTTAGCTGTATCTTGAAAGTCTAAGCTTAAGGAAGATTATTGACCAGTTGATGAATGTAGCGTAGAAAACGTAACTTTGTAGTGACGTGTTTATGGAATAAAATTCGTCAGGAGCGACTCGCTTTCTACACCGCGTACCTTAGGGAATGATGAGGAAATTGCGCTAATGTATTTGGAGCAAATAAAACCTTACACTAAGGTCTGAACAGTTTTGTTTAAAGCATAATAAAAATTAAACGGAGACAGATAGAAATTAATAAAACTGTATACTGTTTACCGTTCTAATAGTGACTTAGAGTTACCAGACTTAAGTTTATGTCAACACTTTCGTTGTTTGCAGACAATTATGCGATTGATGTAATGTAATGACAAAATTTTTACTTCCAAATTGTTTCTAATCATAAATAATTATTTAATACCAACGTATCAAAGCAATATTATTTGCCGATATGTATGAAGCCTTATTAATGCCACAATTTTTGCCATTGACATATAGGGTTTTTTTTTATTGGTATGAAATACGGACACCCGATCTGATAGCCTCACAAAAATCGCTCATTCGGACGTTGAATGGCGGTGTTTTTTGGATTACGTGATATTTTTGAAGAATTTTAATTAAAGGAGAATTTTTGTTGTGGAGGCTTGTGGAAGCGAAAGTGAGAGAGGGAGACAATAGTATCAAAATAAAGTGTGAATATTTTATTATCATCAGTGAATAATTACGGTGACCATGAATGCCCTGGATAGTCCTATACAAGAACAATCATCTTAAATTTCGTATCAGGTATAGATACCCGAAATTTTAACGTTACATGTTTAACAATGACGGATATCCATAAAAACTTTCATCCCCTATTTCAATCCTTTCAACCACTTTTAGCAAAAATTTATAGTCTATATTTTTTTATAGTCTATAATTTATATATATATATAATCCTCTCTCGGAATCTCTTCTAGAAAATTAAAGTGTTTTTTGTTTGTTTGGTTCCACCAGATATTCCTCAATCTATATTTGAAGATTCGCATGATATGCAAATAGCTAAGGCATTAGCGAATTCATATCTCAATTTAGGTAAAAATAATAATGCATAAAAATCACTTGACTTACATTTAGCAATATCTGATTTAGAATAAAACTCAACTGTTTTTTTCTTACTTAATTAAATCAATATACCTTAATAGATAGGTTTCCGTAATTATGTCTCAGTCCAGCTCTGTCATGTTCCACTACGACCAGTAGGTAAGTACGTATCTTTATGACGCGAGTGTGAAAAACAAGCAAAAGCAGAAAATGTGAAGTGCCGTTAAGGGCAAGTTTATCATTAGCATCTTCGATTTTGATCATTCTGAAGCAATGATCTGCTGATGTCAGATCACAAATATTTTTTTACAACTATTGTCTCCAATTATATTTCGATGTAGCAACCATCGCCAGAGCGATGGTTGCTACATCGAAATATATACAAGATAATAGAAGATATAGACAAGAGGTACAGTTACTAAGTTCTCGTTCGGCTTCAATTTTGCGACAACTTATTCCAGTTGTACGCAGAACTTATTAGGTCCGTTCAACAGACCGGTCGATACGCTTGAATTGCCGGAGCGAGCGCCAACATTTCACATCGACCGGCTGAAGAGATCTGAAAGCGGTGCGGTTGGATGTCTCGACCGGTCGGATGCGCTCGAGTCGGTGGATAACTCAAAGCAACACTCATATTTTGACACGAGTATTATTAATTTCATCATTCATCTTTTCGTACAAGTACGCACACTTATACGTTCAAATGTTGCTATCAAATGGCGGCTGGCGGCGAGGGACGCAAGCGAGCGGTCGGTCTTTCTATTATCACAAAGCGCTTCAGGCATTTTTAATGACAAAAAGGTGCAATGTAAAAATAAACTTTACTACAATCACTCAAAACACTGTTTCCAACGTGATAAAAATCTGCTCTCTCCGAGCGGTCTGTGTGAACGGACCCTTACTTCAGGGTGTACTGTAATATGGCTGCAGCCATGGATTTAGAAGAATATGGGAAAACTGATAGAAGACTGATGTACATTTCCACTAGATTAACCATATCGTAAAAGTCGAATAACTGTATAATTAATCAGTTTTAAAAATACATTAAGATATTAAGCATATATTGTTTCAATATTGCTCTACATTTCAAAAATATTTCTGTAACGAATTAAATGATTAACAATAATAATTTGGCACAAATATTTAACTTATATAATTTTTCTTTTTCAATTTGTAAATTTAAGGCAGTACAATTATTAAATTCAGTATTGGGTATACAGCATTAAATAATTGTATTTGCTTACGAACGACCTATGACAATACTTAATTTAAGGCCCACCTTAGGCCATGCTTCGAACAAATTGAAACCTTCAATCCAGTTACCTCATGGCTAAGTAACTAGTGTGTAACACAATAAAACAGCAAACCTTTTCAGTAATTTTATTTCTCCAGCACGGATGCACATTTACAACCATTACATAAAAACACTGACGTTCCTTACGACCTAATTAAGTTACACGATAATAGTAAATCACATTAGATTTTCATAAATACATAGTACATATATAATGAAAAGTCACAAAACTTTCCAACCACACGCACACTGAGATCGCACCAACGGACAATAATGATTACAAAAACCGTGTTGGCAATATAAAGACTAGTCGATTGTACAACACATATAAATTGGAAAAATTGTGCTTAACGTGTTTAAGTCCACCACGTACATAAATACACATATAACATCCATTAAAAATTACAATTAACCGTCGAGCGTTACAAAGCTGTATTGCATTCACATTTCAGCAACTCAATTAGAATCTGATTCCATATGGGTCCTGTAGTTGCGACGGGCTTTTTTAACGCGTTGTCGAAACTTTAGCGCTTGATATTCAGGGTCGTCGGACACGTCGTCTATGGGTTGGGTGTTGCGCGTACTGCTGCCCGCAAAGGTTCCCACACCGCTGTCAGGCGTCGCCATAGTTTCCGGCGCGGGCCAAGTGCTGCCCTCTGTACTGCAGCTGCTTTCCAACTCGCTCTCATTCGTCTCGTTCATGAGACGGGCGACGGTCGTGTATTTGGGTGAGCGGTCCGTTGTCGTCGCCTGCTCCTTGGGAGGTGGCGATTCGCTGGAATCCGACCGGTGTATGCTTAATCGTCCGTTCCGCCTTCTCCTCAGAGTCATTCGGAGCCGATCTGGTGGTGGCGTTTCTACTGGATCCAGTCGTAAGGACTCCCCGAGCGAGTCGCGTGAACCGTTGATGGGCGTTGGCACGATGCTGATCAGGTTGGTTGGGATGGCGGGATTCGGTCGCGGCGACAACGGCCGGCTGCCGACCGACTGGTCGTCGTCGGAGTCCACCTCCGCTATGCGGAACAGTGATGAGTTTTGGCCCCTGTAACCTGTTAAATAGTATACGAGTGTTATTTCAATTTACATAAGAAATGAGAAGACCAATACGAGGGATATTTTTTAACGAAACTCACCGGTACTAGTACTTGGCAGTGATGGGTTATCTTCGAATTGATTAAAATTATTGCAGTTATTGTTATCGTTGCTGTCTTGAGCCATCGATGTACCTGCAAAAAATAATTATACATCAAGCTTAATTTTAAGAATATAGCTTATAAATTAAGTTATGATTGAAATCGCAGTAAATGATTTCGTAAAATGAAGCATATAATAAACACACATCATATCACAAGTTTGCGCCTAAAACTAGTTGTACGTTTCAATTTTTGTCCCTAAAACATGGAAATGAGCAATGTTGTAAGGAGAAAAATTCCACTAGTTTTAGGGACCGACTAGAAAAGAAGAGTGTTAGAGCTTAAAATACTTCTTTAAATACAAACTGATATTAAAAAATAAATAAGAACGCTCCCTCTTTAGCTTGTCTGTTTAGACTTCTCATCATATTTAACGGCAAAAAATTCTAACATAGATGTGAACAGACACGTCATAAATATTATTCTTAAGATAATTGTAAACAGGTCAGCGATGGCCTTCATGAAACATTATGAATAATAAGCTTGTCTTAAGAATATATTTTATGACCATAATACAATGATTAAATTAAATGACTTTACGGATTTTATCGTTTATTACATTAATTCTGACGTTTCGACTCCGCGCGATGGTCAGGATCTCCGAAAAGTTAACTGGATAAAATCGTCATCACATCATCTATCATTATATCTATAATATCGCAAGCAATGAACATAGTCACCTGATATACAATGACCGTTCGTTCCATTAGGACGTTTTGGAAGGATCACAGCTCTGAAATAGAACGATCTTAATTCGTTAAAATCGGTATTCTTTCAATAAACTATATGCATTATTCAAGTATAGAAACTACTAGAAACAATTTTGATAGTGCCATAAAATTGATAATTACCATTAGTCTTTAAATTCATAACTTTCCTATAGCTAGTGACTTGTGTTTTCCTCTTCGTTGTCCTAGACAGGTTGTTCATGCGCCTCCTTAACGGTCTGATTATCTAAAAGTATAAGACAAGTTATATCATTACTCTATAAATACTATTTCTAGGATGGACTAGAAATGAATTCATCCTATATTTTTTATTTAGGCAATTTTTCTTAAGAAAGGATATTGTCTAAACATTTTCTTCTTTGATCAGCTAATTGTTATCCGTTGACCGATATACGGGCTATAATATGAAATTATTACTATGTCTCGGTTCGAAAGGCATCGTAGCCAAAGTAATTTCTGGGTAAACGAGAAATGACATATAGATATTCTAATAGTGTTTACTACGCTTGCTACACAAAGGTCGCTTCATTCATCACGCTTTCCGCCCCGAGATACAGACTTTGTCAGCGTATAATTATGCTCAGGTGAAGGTGGTAGGTGTAAACGTAACAAATTTACGATGACATAAATAATTAAATAATGAAATATAGCCAACGATAACAAAATAATGATATAACGATAACGAAATAACGATAGTTATAGATAGAGAAAAGATTTCCCTTCGCAATTTTCAGAAAAGTTCGTATTTAACGAGCGTAGCTCAATAAGCTTCAGTACATCGCTTCATATAAATGTCATTCATTTTGACATTTGACACTAATCAATAAAGATTCATTATTAATAGACATGAGAACGAAGCATCATTTATTACGATCATTCATCGAAAGTTCGAGTGACATCCTCCATAAATACCTATCTATATACCTATATAACGGTTTAAAGACAAACGCCACGCACCCTGCCCGAGTTGCGGAAGAGGCAGTGCGCCGGCTCGTCCGAGTCCGTGCGCTCGCTGGAGGGCGCCGAGAGGGGGGCGCGGGGGGGCGCCCTCGGCGCGGAGGGCGGGCGCGGCGTGCGGGGGGCGCTCCTGCGGGGCCCGCGCGCCCTCCTCGCCGCCGCGCGCTTGCCCTTCGCCCCGGAGCCGCCAGCGGTGGGGCACTTGCCGCTCTTGCACGAACGGGTGCGCTTGCTGCGTCTGGGAATGTATGGGATATGTATGTTTACTACGGCCGAATTTGATATGGAGTACGTTAATAAGGTCAAATGTAGAAACACCGATGGAGTCGAAACGTCGGACACTCTTATTGGTTATTAATAATGTAGCGTGGGGACAAAAATCGTGGCGGCGGTCCACTGATAAGTGGAACACGATGTTTGTTTACTTTTATTAAGAATTAAGTAATCACGTGGTCGCCCTCAAATCCAACACCTGTTTTTTGTGAATAATAGTTAATTTTACATAGTGCAACGGGTATTTGATCTCTGCAACATAAAAAATACACTTCGTAAGTTTTCAGTAAATTTGATGGCACCGTTGTCGCTGCCATTTTTCATTGCGTTTTTATTATTGCCAGGGATAGTCTAGACAACGGAGTTTTGACATGCTCACCCAACGAACGAGTCATCTTACTCTTCGTCCATTTCCATTCGAACTCTCATAGTCTCATAAAACTAGAACTATTATGAGACCAAGACTTGTTTATTGATGAATCGTCTCCAAGATGTCATCTACTTAATCGACTTATAATAATAACCTTTGCAATGTTTACGTAAACTCTGTTTCTAATTCAGCCGCGATAAACGAGTAAAATTAAAATTTTCTACCTCTGCGAGCCCCTCTTCTGTGCGGCGCGCATATTCTTCGGATAACGAGAGGCGACCAGACGCGCCAATCTGTTCGGGCAACGCTGACTCCGATTACCGTTGGCGTTCACTGCGGGAGGACAAGTGAAGTTACCATTATTAAATAATACGCAATTTAAACGAAAAAGGCAATTGGACAACACTGTGTCACGCTTATCATAGGAGAGCTAGTTCTTCCTTCTTTTCCGTGGACGAATTTCTTGTCCAATAACGATTATTTCTTCAACAAGGCGAACAAGTGCGCTCATGACTCACCGCGCTTAGACTGCAGCGGGAGGAAGTCGGGCTGGGCGCGGTCCGAGTCGTCGCTGTCGTCGTTGGCCGCCTGCGATCCTGTACTGGAGCCGTCCAGCGAGTCCGTCTCCTCGGCCAAGCACTCCAGCTCGCGCTGCACCAACGAGTCGAAGAACGCCATCATGCGCTGGTCCTCGCGCGTCGACTGCTCCGCGTAGTTGTGCGATATGTACTGCGCGAAACAATATATAAAGTGTACATTGAAAATATTCCACATACTTAAGACGTTTACAATCTAGAACTGTTGCAATCAAATATTAAATATTACGCCAAAGCGCAATGTGCTCGTATTGATTAGACATCACGTGATGGTTGTCGTTAGGCAACGTTAGGCAAAAAAAAATTGAATTCGAATATCTTTATTAGACATACGCTACAGATCCAATATTTAACAGACCACCTCATTGGACGCCTCCTATTTAGTAAAAAAAATAAGTCAAGCATAAAATCATTGCTACAGATAAAATCAAAAAAGTTTTTATTGCATAGCTCGTTGCGAAGGCTAATAGTGCCAAAAGCGAGCGAGTTCATATTAGCGAACTTTGGTTATTTTAATCCCCACTGGATACATTTCTTTAAGAGAGCCCGACTTTTTAGGCCAATTGAGTTAGACATTAAAAGTTGTGTACACTATATTTCTAGATTGACTTAATTATAGTACGGAACAGGGCGTCTCAAGACCGAGAAGAACGGCAAAAAAAATTAGAAAGACTTATTTTAGGGCAATTACAAAAGTTTTAGGGCCATTAAACTTTGACGTCTAAATTTGTTTAATAAATTTCTTATCGCTTTTATTTAACGTCTCGTTCGTTTCGTTACTTCTTCTATGCTAGTGTTGGGCAAACATTTTATTGCAAGATTCAATTAAAAATAATAATTTATTAATTCTTAGCTTTTACATTACAATTAACAATTAATTAATTGTTAACAGTGACGTTACAATTACCAATTATTTAATTGTTTATTGCTACTTTTTCAATTAACAATTAATTAATACTGAACTTGTAGTTTTCATTAACTAATTATAAATAGTTCCTGCGAGTTAACCTTAATTTAATTTTAATTTTACTTATATAACTTTAATTACGGAGTTCAAGTTTCTTAAAAGGCCTTTAAAGATGATATCAGCAGAAAGCCGATTGTTCTATGCCATGGCAAATAGTTATTAATTTACGAGAGTATTTAGCTTTTGCTGATGTCAGCAAAGACGTTTTTTTGCAAATTATAATTATTTTATTATTTGTCTTAAATAGAAAATAAAAGGCTAGCATGAACATTGAATCTTTTTAATTTACAGAATCATAAATAATACAATAGCCGAAGATCGGAAGCGGTGGCTTGCATTACGGGAGGCCTATGTCCAGCAGTGGACTAACACGGGCCGATGATGATGATGAAATAATACACATAAAGAACACATATTTTCATTACAAGTATTAAATCACAGGTATTTTTTTCTTATTATAATTCAGAACGCGTGATATCTGACTTGGAAAATTGGTCATTGTTGTAATGGCGACGTCAACGTAAGTACGTAGTAAATGTAATAAAAACAGCATTTATCTCAGGATATTGATTTAAGAGTTAAATTTCTTGGCTTTATCATACTGGCAGTCAATATGGTACAGCAGAAGACTTATTTCCGCCATAGTGTCGAAATCCGACGAGTTGACATCGAAATTGAAAAATATGTTTTCTTGGTTGACCTCTTTTGCAGCTACTGTTCTATTTAGATCTTAGTTAAATTGTTTATATGAAAATATTTATGTTTACGATTTATAAAATTGAGAATCTTATTTCGATCTAAAGTATACATGTAAGACAGCGATTTATTTTTAAACCGAGGATGTGATAAAGCAGCTATAAGTAGCAGCAAGTTTCGGGTGTGGTAACGTCGAAACATTATCAACAGCCTCTATCATAAACTTGAAATTACATCTTGATTAATTTCTTCACTCTTTGGAAATGCCGCTGCACTCCATAGAACAGGACAATTCTTCATGATTGCACGTAAATGTTGTGTTATGAACAGGCAAGCTAATAACTTTGTCAAACGTTATTAACTTTTCGTTCACCGCGCAAACTATCTATTGTCATTGCTTTTCTTATTTCTGCAAAATCTCAGATAACAATGGGAAGAGACAAACATGATATTTAATTGTTAGTTTTAATTGTTATTTAAAACAATTTAAGATTATTTTAATTGTTAGACATTATTTTAATTGTTTCTTAAATAATTATTTTATTGCTTGCTGAATATTATACATTATTAAATAAAATTACTTTACGGATTTTATCGCGTTTATTTTACATTTTAAATTCCGACGTTTCGAAATTTCCAGCGGCCGTGGTCAGGGTAGACTCGTGACCACGGCCGTGATCCATAAAGTAATTTTATTTAAAATTGTTTCTTAAAATTAACGCACACGCAAAAATAAAAAAGGCTGTCTCTGCCGCCAAGCAGAATTGTAAAATCACTACTGTGTTCCGGTTTGATAGGCCGCGTAGCCAGCGTATTTACTGGGTAAACAAGACGTAACATCCTATGTCTCTTGTAGGCAGCGCAATGGTGACACTCCTGGTATTGCCGATGTCAATGGGCCGACGGCTCTTCTGCCTTCGAAGCAAAAAAAAACAAAACGTAAACTTTTCGAACCGGAATAAAGGGTTTAATTTGTTAACTGCAAAGATGTTCTTGCTTGCATAAACATTTAATATACTATCATTAAGATTACTTCACAAGAAATATGTTTTGGAAGGACATAAATAAACGGTGCGTCAACAATAAACTCAAGAACGTAGAAGCCTCAGATCTCGTTTATCCAGTTAATACACTACCCGATAAAAATCTTAAATGCATATATGTGATTAAACGCATTTAAGTTAATTCTTTTGTTTACGCGAATTCTATACGTTATTCAACAAAAAGGACTTTTTATCATTTATCATAGGTCGGAGTACAGACTAAATTTTTTAATTACAATTAAGATCTGGTAATCCCGCTTCAGCACTGGCCACAAGACGCATGACATCTCAGTCTACCCCGTGACCGCGGCAGCTGGAAAGCGCTCGAAACGTCGGGCATTTAAAATGTATAATAAACGCGAAATAATCCGTAAAAGTCCTATTATTCAACGATGCATTTAAGTTATTCCTACAGCTGCATTTGGTTAAAATTTAATTTGGATAGACGCATCAAAAACGTATTTCTTTAAATCAATAAATTTATTTTTCAGCTTTCGTGAATTGTCGCAGTAACGGTTACAAATCACTGTTCCGAACATAAAAAACAACAGTTATATAGCGTTAGAAATGGTACCTATCGCTCATTCTTATTCACCTATTTAAATTCCGCGCGAATTTCCATCCTCCTTTATATGTTAGTTTATTCGTTACGCCGAGGCCGGCGGAGATTTTGAATACTAACGCAAAGAAAAGACATATTTTTCGAGTCTCCGAGCAAATCATTTGACAGATTAAAATACTTTTACTAGCTTCGCCCCGCGGTTTCGTCCGCGTGATGGTGGCGATTTTTGATATTGGTGATTATCAATTACTTGAAGTCCAAAGATTTTTGCGGTGCAAGACGGAATACCTTTTTTTATATACACTTTAAATAATTTTAAGCGTATTTTTAAATTTCACCAAGGGCGTAAAGGAGCAAAGAACAAACACAAATTATTATAATACTTCCCATTTATAATATTAGTAAGATTAGTAGTAAGTAGGACGTTATAGAGAATGCTCTGCTTGTTCTTAATCAATTAGGCCTCTCTCTCCTATTTGTTGTCAAAAACAAAATAAATCCATTAAAAAACCTTATGAGGCGCATTTAGTGATTTTTCTTCAATTAAGTTTATAAAATTAGCAAATCGCTGGTCGGCAAGCGCTTATGCTCAGATTTCGACACCAAATTGTTCTATAAACTGCCATATTATTTGTTCATACAATTATGGCGCAATATCTAGAGCCGTTTACGTAACTCAAAAAACAAAATCCCGATCACTTGCGTCAACCGCAATAAATGAATAATAAATTTCAAACACAGCTCCTCAGAGCCGTTCACGTAATTCCAAGAACATTATTCCGTCCCCTCGCGTCAACCGCAATAAATAAATAATCGATTACCCCGTCGACAGATTAAAAATATCCTTTCGCGGCATTTCACCACGACGGTTGCGCGGTTGCGTACAGCCCTCCATTGTTATTCACATCTAAGTCATCTCTGTTGACGTCAAAGTAAATGTATTCAGCCGATGCTATTTCTAAAACCGTGCTACATTACAATACATCGCTCACAAAGGAATAACTATTCTGACTGTAACTTTATGGAATCAAGTCCACGTCTGGAATCGATTTGGGATTAAAGTAAAAACGATCAGTATAACTAATTTCATAGATTAATACGGGCGTTTTTAGTAGCCGGAGGTCGTGGGTTCGAATCCTGCGGGGACTCAAAAAATTTTCATTGTTGTTGCCTAGTTGGTTAGGGCAATTTGGGCCGATCACCCAATTGTCTGGAAAGTAAGATGATCCATGCGTCGGATGGGATTGTAAAAAGAGAGCCCACCGACCAACGCGCATTGGACCAGCGTGGTGGGATAAGGTCCTGAAGCCCCCTAATGCAGAAGGCGTGCAGTAGGGGAGCCCATGTCCAGCAGTGGACTAACACAGGCTGATGATGATGTATATACGTTTTATAGATATTGTCTTAATTTTTTGTATATTTTGCGCGACATAGGCCATTACTGGGATAAACGATACTTTTGTAACGTACACGACTATTGTCATCTATAGTATACGGGTATGACTAGAATGCGATCAGACCTAATATTTATTTATTTACTAGCAATTGCCTGCTACGTCGTCTGCGTGGTAACATATAAAAATTCCCCTATTAGACTTTAAAATTGTCCAAGTTACTCCCAGTTACATCAGCTTACTTCCAGTCCCGTAAAAATCGGATCGACCATCCAAGAGATTGCCCAACATATTAAAATATGTTGTTTTAATAAATGTATCGGTTATATATCAATGTACTATTATAACTATATGAAAACGTAATTATTTCTATTGCTTGCGCGAATATTATACATTATTAAATAAAATTACTTTACGGATTTTATCGCGTTTATTTTACATTTTCACGCGGCCGTGGTCACAGTGACCACGTGACCACGGCCGCTGGAAAGTGTTCGAAACGTCGGGAATTTAAAATGTAAAATAAACGCGATAAAATCCGTAAAGTAATTTTATTTAATAATATATGAAAACGGTGATATTAATGTTACAATAAGACACTTAAATTTTATTTATTTGTATAGATTAAACCCTTTTTCGCATTCGTGACCTAATGCTAAAAAGATCTGCAAGAGATATATTGGTTTATGAATCGTAGGCCGTATGTGTTTGAATTCCGTGGAATAACAAGTTTGTACTATGAGTTTTTCTGGTACAATATAGCGGTGATAGCCGAAAAACAATTGCCTGAAAATATGATGACATAGATCGTCAGATTGGCATGTAAAAAGTCAGTCCCGATCAGAAAGCTGGCTAAAAAAGATGCGATTTAGTTCTCAATTAAGCTTCGGCCTAAAAGAAGTATTAATTAAGAGAGTCAAATTGAGAGATTTATAAAACGTAGAAAAAAGGTTTAATACCGCCTATTTTTTTTCTGCGTGCCTATGAAAAAATAACCCACAAATCAGTATATTTTCACTATACTTATAGGTATAGTAATAACTTCGAACGGTCGATTGAAAAATACAGCGGGACGTGAATTCAAGTAAAGACAATATAATAGCTTCGAAACTACCGCCTATAAAACAAAACAAAAATAAAAAATTTAATAAGTCAGAGAAAAGAGAACGTTGTCGTAAGCTTCATTCAATAACTTTACGCGTGTTCAATTTATTGATCAAGAAGCTAAATATCACGCGGTAACATATTTATAAGATAAAACAGGAAGCCCTGTCTGTAAAAGTATGTTTTCTTTAAATGAAAATGTCTTACATAGCCGAAAACGTCATATATACTTACGTACCACAGATAAAAGATAGTAACTTTTGTTTTGTTCAGTGAGCCAATCAAAATACTTAAACAATTGGTCTATAATATAATAATTGTACCCCAATTTCAAACCTTATTCCCGCATCGAATTAGAGAAGTCTGTCATGTACTTGATTGTACATCTGCTATGTACTTGAGTGTACATCTGCTATGTACTTGAGTGTACTTGATTGTACAGAACAGAGTACTGTTACTTCAAGCTATATAAACCGTAAAATATGTTAGAAGATGTTACGCATTTACGTTTACATACAACCCTTTCCTTATTTAGCTCCCGTATAACATTGAAGACACATTGCCCCGAATTGACGACCCGCTTGGCGCAGTTTCGATTCTCACACGGGGAAAATATTGTGTGATGAACTTAGTATCTTTCTCGTGTCTGGGTGTTTGTAACTATATAATATGTATTTATTTACAAAAAAAAAAGTAACTTTATGTATTTATCAGTTATCAAGTTCCCATAGTACAGGCTTTGCTTAGTTCGGGGCTAGAAGATGTTGTGTTATTCGTCCAGAAATAATTCATACAAACATACCTGGCCGCTGTGGTGCACGAGCGATACGTAGTCCTCGTGGCTGTAGATCTCCCTCGGGTTGTCCGGCCCTGGGCTTCTTCCAAAAGCGTCCCGCGCATTTGGGGATACTCTAAGGCTGACCATACCTACAAAATTGGTGTTGTTTAGAAGAAACACATAGCTAAGTAGCGGTGAATAGTGAATTACACGTAAAAAATATGATATAGATGTATTCATTTACTTTTGCAGAATGGTTTTTTTTTTTTAATTTTCTATCTGTGGTGTTCTTAGTCAACTGTCATTTGGTTCAGAGTCTGTTTTGTTAACTATAAGTACTTTAAACATTATTAAATAATCCGATTATTATCATTTATTAACTATCACATTTTGTTAAAAACATATATTATATTATATATGGACCATCATAGCATGAGTAATCACGATATATATTTTATCTAGCGTTACTGCATCAAGGTTTGTAAGTTTGTACCCAGCAAATTGTCTGCCTTCGTAGTCCAGTATACCATCAGACTTGCGGTTTTTGATCTTGAAATAGTTATTCGAACTCTAAGAGGACGCAACAACTGATCGTTGTCGTTTCCAAGTTCGTTGTGGTTATGCGGACTGATCACCAGATACCCAGTGAAAGTGCGCCTGAATTCTTAAGATTGTTTCAGCTATCCGGCCAATCGGACTTTTTTTTAATCGGTTGAACCGATGACACGAGTATGATGTTAAGTGATTCGCCCCGGCCAAAGGAACCGATCTGAGACATTGAATGTTACGTCTTGTTTATGCGCAGTAACTGTTGTTGCTATAGAGCACTTCGAACAGGAAGGCCTTTGTGATAAACACTACTTATTTCTAGTCTAGAAGTAGGTACTACTCAAAACGGTTCCTTGTAAAATGTGACCTACCATTGAAAGTAAACAAAACACTCTTACGCACTATAATTTCTTGTACAAGAATTCAGTCTATGTTGATTATTACCTTAATGATTTTCTCCACTCCGGACGACGCGATCAGACAATAGTGGGGATTGTAGCGAACCTGGTTCACTATAGACCTATGTCCATAAAGCACGATGTGCGGCGACTCGACCACAACGTCTGTATGATGAATCAGATGTTCAGATGTTCAGTTATTTATGCTCATACATAAAACGTGTGATTAGAATATATTCAATATGGTACCTTATTATTAAACGTGCTGAATATTTTATAAAATCGAAAAAAAGCCAGAACAATAGACAAATGAACATGACACACACACACATATGTATGTATCACATTTATTGACGAGACCATTAGAAATTAATTTGATCATAAGCGATACGCACTGCGCATAGAAAATGCTGTAAAATGCGCCACAAATACGCTCACCACGCCGCCACAAAACATGACATGTCACGTCTCTTTTACCCAGTAAATACACTATACCTGAGCCAATTTAGGCTTGAAATTGATACAAAAATTATTACCTAAAGCAACGAAGTGACGTCACATAGCATTTTTATTGATGAACTGTCAACGACCAAAAGTACTAAGCAGCAATCAGTAACAGCGCCATTCGTACGACTGCACTTCGCTTCATGCTTTAAATGTGACCTAAATTTGTTTACATTACTAATATTTTATTTATTTTTTACTTGATAGTAAATGATATGCCTTCTGTCCATAAGAAAAGCAGAGAAAAGACCTATCCCCTTGAGACAAGAGATGTTACGTCTTATTAGCGTAATTAAGGGCTTAATTACGCTTAACTGTGTTTACACAGTACTGATTAGCAATTACAATGGCTTCAGTGACCTTTAAACCAGAAGACTAAACTTTTTGCACCGCCGATTAGAGGCAAAAATAGCCAACGCGGTGGAAACACACCAGACGGTCCCTTGTAAAAAGAATCTCTACTGTCTTATGAGTATGTATTAAGTAAAATAACTTACCCGTGAAGACTTAATACATACCGTATCCCCCACCGGTGTCCGGCACCTTCCACATGTACAGATTAAAGTCGTCCGAGCCGGACAGGACATATTCGTCCCCCTTGCCGGCGAAGCAGCAGCTCTTCATAGTGCAGGAGTTGTAATAGTCCTGGTGGTAGAACTCAGCCGCCGGTTCGGGCGATTGCACCGCGTACAACACAGGTGGTAGACGGCGACGCAGTGCAAGGATATTTGTACCCGCCGAGTTGAAACGTACGCTCATACTGTTCTGGCAGGTCCCGTTGTTACCTAGGTAACGCAGCACCGGACTGCCGACAAATGTCTCAATTCAGCTATACTATACCCCAAACAAATAATGGATGGAATCAGAGTAAAAGAAATCCAAAATCAAGCACAATTAGCCGTAAAATAGGGCTATCTTATTGGTTAAACATCGCTTGGGGTTTGAACATGGAAGCGATCTTTCAATAAGAACGCATTCGCTCCAAGCGCTAGTAGTATTAGACTTCGTTTACGTTAATACCATCTCTTATTAACCGTGGATATTGGCGGTGGATGGTGGTGTAATTTTTTAATGGGAAGTTTTACCACCACCTTTGTGTTTATTTCTGCCTAAAAGCAGCAGCGTATCAACATTACTGTCTTATTGGTAAAATGGCACCGTAGTCAGCATAATTATCGGGCAAACAAAATGCAATATCCAGTGTCTCAGGGCGGCGAGCGGAATTTTTGTTTGATATGATTGTGGAGTGGTCCCTTTTTAGGTTTTGTCCGATTTTTTTCACGACAGACCTAGATCGGTTCTTAATGTATTAAAAAAATAATCTCAAGTCTTAACTTTTAATGGTAATTTTAAGATGATCTGCAAAATTACATTAAAAAGGCCTAATGCTAAACTGCTGTGGCTCTAAATGTCAATTGCAACACGATGCGTCAATGTCCGAGCCATTTGTTTTGGCAAGTATGGTTCAGTTATTATTAGTGTCCGACCGAACTTATGATTTCGGTTTCGGCCGAGTTTCGGCCAAAAATCAAGTTTCGGCCACAGTTTCGGTTTCGGCCATATTTGGCCGAAACTCGGCCGAAACCGAAACTTGTTTCAGAAGTTGTCTTGTTATCAAAATTAAAAGATTTTAAAATTAACGAATGTCATAGTATCATTGCTACAATCGAACTCAGATGCGTCGATTTTTAGTTCGGACTACCGTTCGATGTTACTTAAAAGAGATTGATGATTTAGAATGACAAGAAAGGATCAAAAAGTAGTGAGAACTACATATGTACTCCTTGGTAAGCAAAAAAATAAACACTGGAAGGCATAGTGCAGATATTTATTGTTTTAAAAAAAATCTTTGATCCTCTGTATTTTTTGTCTGAACGTAGTCATTTGTTTGCTTTCTATCGGCACATATTTTAAAAACAGGGAAAAACTAAGTGCGGGCTTGTTATTAAAAACCTCTGTTGAATAAAATTAATGACGTGAGATTTAATACGTTTTGCAGATAATATTACAGGAGTATGCTGCTCCGCCGTATTCCATTGTCACAAGGTTGAGCATCTTTTTAGTTTAGAGTAAGGAGTATGTCTGCTGAATGTCTCTGAATGAGAGAACTGCCTCCGTAGCCCAGTGGTATAGGCGTGTGCTTTAGAAATCGGATTTCATGGGTTGGAATCCCGCGAGGATTTAACAAAATTTTCCTTGTTGTTTCCTAGTTGGTTAGGGCAATTTGGGCGATCACCCAATTGTCTGAAAAGTAAGATGATCCATGCGTCGGATGGGCATGTAAAAAGTCGGTCCACCCACCAACCCGCATTGGACCAGCGTGGTGGGATACGTGGTCCAAACCCCCCAATGGATAAGGGTGTATTAGGGAAGGCCTATGTCCAGCAGTGGACTAACAAAGGCTGATGATGATGAAGGAGAATGAAAACGGAAGACAAATATTGCTGCAGCCGTTAACGACCTTTGTCTTCCAAGAAAATGTTGGCAATTTTGTAAATAACTGTTTTGAGTGACCGAAGAATTACCATCTGACACCTAAATCGAGAAAAGGACTACTAAGGGCTACCTTCCACTCCAGACTACTGCATAGTATGCAGTGTCTGGGGTGGTACCACCTCAGTGCCTATTTTTACCGCAAAGCAGTAGTGTGATGACATTACTATGTTCTGCTTTAAAGGGTACTGTAGCTAGCGTATTTACTGGGTAAACGAGACGTATCATCTTATGTCTCACATAGGAAGCGCATTAGTGATACCTCTGTTATAGCCGATGCCCATGGACGTTGGTAACCACTTCCCATCAGGTGGCCTGACTACTCGTCTACCTGCAAGTTTCTTAGGCCGGTTCTTCTCAAGTCAGAGGTCCATTTACAAACCAGGGATAGTTTATTTGACAGTCAATAAGAAAGTGTTGCACGAAATGCTTCCATATTAATTAAAGATCATATGAATACTTCATTCAAACCATGTTGAACAATTTTTGAAAATGAGAAAAGTCTCCGCAAGATAGGAGCCGAGAATCAAAAACAAAGTCGACTTGACGTTTCGAAGATATTGTAGGACAAGTTAAAAGAAGATTCTGAAAACATTTTGTCTCGTTTCTCTCTCGCGTCTCATTTTGTAACAGTGGGGGAAACATGGGTTAATGATTTTGATCATGAGACAAAAACAGAAATCTTCAAGCTGAGTTGAGCATCCTCTTATTAACCAAATCTGGTACCTAGCTGTTCTTCATCTTGTCCACCAAATTAACGTTGAAGTCGGTGTTTTAAGGGGAATATGTAGAAAAATAAATATTTAAGTTGTCAATTCTCATTAAATTCTATCTTTTCTCACTACTAACTGTCCCTTCTTGGGACTATAAATACAAACTAGTTAATTAGCAAGATCACAAAATACCAATGGTTGATAATTAACGGAACAGAAAATATAATGTTTATTTAGCTATGAGAATTTAATTTGAAAAATTATTTTTTAATTCTAATATTTTCTTACAGAAAAAAATTATTACCAACTTAAATAAATCATTACCAGAAACTTTATATACTGTATTCCATTCCATGTCTTCGTTAATGTAGAATATATGTAAAAAAGAAACTCATATTTTAAGAATTTGATATAGACCAAGTGAGTTTCTGTTTCGGTTTCCGCCGAATCTGAAGCCACGGCCGAACTTTCGGTTTCGGTTTCGGCCGGAAAACCAATTTCGGTCGGACTCTAGTTATTATATAACGCTGTTGTCCGCGACTTCGTCCGTTCCTAGATGATCCCTAGTCGGCAAAAGAAATAATTCGTACCAAATTTCAAGTCAATCGGCCTTATACCTTCAGATATCGTGATCAGTTAGTTTAAATACGAGATCTCATTCAAATCGAGCTGGAGATTATGATTTTAGTTGACAAAAGTTCCAAGTTTGACAAAAGAAATTGATGATTCTTCTAGAAAGACGAGGAGGGGAACAAATAGTAGAAAAAAATATCTACTCCTGGTAACCAAAAATAAATAAAAAAACTGGAAAGTGGAGCCAGATATTTTTTTAAAAAAACTTCTAGTCTTTTATTTTTTCTAAATGTAGCATTTTTTGGTTTGGGAAATTTTGAAAAAAAGAGAAACCCCGGGACTTTGTTTATTAAAATTACTGTTGAAAAGTTAAAACGCAAGAATTTTAACGGCTCAAAGGCAAATAGAAGAGAGTCTGCCATAATCAATTCGCAAAAGGGTTTTAAGAGTAGGAGAACGTACACGGAAGACGAAATGGTTGCAGATGCCATCGAAGCCAAATCAAAAGAAAACAATAAAAATATGCCAAATTGAAAAAACTGTTTTTTAGCGATTAAAGAATTACCATTGATACCTAATCCAAGAAACAATTTCATATAGAGGTATTCAACGCTATTAACAAAATTTTGAAAGAGAAAAAGTTCCGCAAATGGGCGGAATCGAAACAAAATCGACTTCAAGATTGTTGGACAAGTTTTAAGAAGATTCAAAAACTTTAAATTTAGTTTTTGTGGCAGGACGAAACTGGGTTTATCCCAAGGATCTTCATGCCGTGGCTGTGGGTATGGGTGGCGGGTATGGCCACAATATTTTGGGACCGAAGTGAATTGTTGTTTGATTACCTGGAGGAACCATCATTACAGATTATGCAGCTTTAATACCGAGGTTGAGAAATGCCAATATAAAAAGAGGCAAAATTTTAACGGGGAGTGTTTCACCTTGACAACGTAGGCGTAGGTTTATTAGCGACAACGTTCATTGCAGGTACAATTGGTTGAGCATCCCCATTCACCAGACTGGGCCTATATTTTCATCTTCTCCAAATTGATACAATACTTAAGAGGAAAATGTTAAAAACAAGGAAAAGTAAACGATGGGGTGACCTTTTGCAGGACCAAGACAACCTTTTAAGGAATTGGAAATTGGAAATTGAACGGGGACTTTGGTAGGTGGACTCGGTATTATGAGAAAAAAAAATTGCTTTATAGTCATTATATTCTATCTCATTTTTAATTTTTGATCCCCCCTCGGAACTACAAATACAAACCAAAGTATTAATTAGCAAGATTTCAAAATACCAATACTTAGTCTTTAAAGCAACAGTCACAATTATTTATTTATTTATTAATAACTCATATTGCTATAAGAAATTTATTTAAAAAAAAATTAATATATTTTATTATTTTGTTACATAAAAAATATTATTAGCAACTGAAATAAACGATTACCTCACTACATTACATGACTAAAATAAAGCAAAATAATAGGCATAAAAGCTCCATATTTTAGTATTTTAAGAATTTTATACTTGATCACGTGAGTTTCGGTTTCGGTTTCGGCGAAACTAAAGCCACGGCCGAACTTTCGGTTTCGTTTCGGCTGAAAACAGTTTCGGTCGGACTCTAGTAAAATGGCGTAGTAAGCATAATTATCGGCAAACAAAATGCAATATCCAGTGTCTCAGGGCGGCAGCGAATTTTTGTTTGATATGAATGTGGAGTGGTCCATTTTTAGGTTTTGTCTGATTTTTTCACGACAGACCTAGGTCGGGTCTTAATGAATTAAAAATAACTCAAGTTTTAACTTTTAGGTAATTTAAGATGATCTCAAAATTACATTGAAGTGTTATGTAAACTGCTGTGGCTCTAAATGTCAATTGCAACGCGATGTGTCAATGTCCGAGCCAATTGTTTTGGCAAGTATGGTTCAGTTATATTATATAACGTTGTTGTCCGCGACTTCGTCCGTTCCTAGATGATCCCTAGTCGGCAAAAGAAATAATTCGTACCAAATTTCAAGTCAATCGGCCTTATACCTTCAGATATCGTGATCAGTTAGTTTAAATACGAGATCTCCTGTATATGTACATGTAGATGACGACAGCTACGACACGCCAACTTGAATCGATTAGTTATCGTTTATCTTTTATAAAAATCAAAAAATGTAGGCGTTAATCAATCAGAAAGTTTTTAGTGTTAAACTTAATAATTTTACTATAAAATTCCAACTGTCACTTGGCTCAATTTATTCTCTATCTCAGCCATGATAAAGATGTTTTTCCCATTAAGTGTTTTATTGCTCAAACGTTGACGTCTTTTTCCTTCTAACGGTACAAACAAAGGAAATTTTAAATTGAAATTTGCCACGTTCCAAATAGGATTCATGTCAAAGGCCCGGAATCGAGATTTGAAATTACAATGTGTCCTATTTAAATGCTTTCGAACCCATGTCCGAGAAAATTATTAAAATTCAATCATTATTGAAATTAATAAATTACTATTTTAACTTTGAGTTAATAGCCTCGAAGTCTCAAGTCTCAAAGACGAACTAAAAAATCTCAAAACTCAAAAATAAACTTAACTTTTCTATTAACAAAGTTCAAAAAGGGTATTAAAAAAAGTTTTAGTACTGTAAAGTAAGTAGTTTATATAATTATGTTTTACTTTTATAATGGTTTTCGTAAAATCAGCGAGGCAAGAAATCGTAAAAAAATTAAGGGAGAATTTAACTTATATATATTGTTGTAAAGATTATCTTACTTTATCATCATCGTCATCATCAGCCTGTGTTAGTTCACTGCTGGACTTAGGCCTCCCCTAATCCACGCCTTCTCTATTAGGGGGGTTTTTGGACCGTATCCAACCACGCTTGCCTAATGCGGGTTGGTGGATGGTCCGACTTTTTACATGCCCATCCGACGCATGGATCATCACACTTTTCAGTCATTTGGGTGATCGGCCCAAATGGCCCTAACCAACTAGAAAACGACAATGAAAATTTGTTGAGTCCCTGCAGTATTCGAACCCACGTCCACCGGTTTCTGAAGCTCATGCCTTTACCACTAGCTACGGAGGCAGTCTATCTTACTTACAAACAGATAAATTTGATTTGACGGGAATACTTAATATACGAATAATAAAAGGCAACGCATAGTGATCAGAATAGTTTTGGCAATGGTTGCTAATAAAATGCCATACATTTTGACGTCATCACGTTGCTATGAATTACGATATTTCAAGATCGCTTTTTAATATTAAGTGCTTATGGATGAAGAAACTATATACAGGATGTCCCAAATGGCAACGTGTTGGCGACAATATTAAGAAATTGGTACGTTTTGAAATCATAGACACAATTTGAACCAACAAAATTGTGTAAGAATTAAAAATTTTATATAAAAAGTTGGAATAAGTGACTTGAGTAAACAAGTTTTTGTGTGTTGAAAATTTGTAATTTGCATCATATCTATGTTCAATTTAGTGACGTAATTTTGGATCATTCTATCTTTAATGCCAAAATGTTAACAATTGCGGAGTAAGATATTTAAAAAATTACAATGACATTAAAATATTATTCTCTCCGCTGTACGGTTAGGTTATTAGTCGACCAACTGGGAACAACAATAAAACTTTGTTAAGTCCCCGCTGGATTCGAATCCACGACCTCCGGTTTCTAAAGCACACGCCCTTACCACTAGGCTACGGAAGCAGAGTAAATATATATCATTTTGTCGAATACGCATTTTTACTGTACGTTTTGTCAATATCCGTTAAACAGCTTTTGCTTCAATAAAAATGAAATTACAAAGATATGGACGTTTTTAGGGTAAGAAAGATCTTTATAGATACACTATGGGCTATAATTACAAAACCAAAACACATAACCAAACACTTGATAATAGTTATAAAGAAAGGTTTATCCTTATGAAAATATCTTACTTTTATCAAAATCTATATTTCTATAAATAGAACTAACTAATTTTCGTGAAAAATTAGTAACGGGGCTGAAGGTACTAAAATTATAATAAAAAAAACGTGTTTAAAAAGACAAGTAAGGAAAAAGAAAGATAAGAAAAGTTCATCAGAGATTCTATCACTAGATAAGTTTATGCGGGAAACGAATGAGCTTAATAAACCATCGATAAGAGATATCACAACTATTTTTTTCCTTACAAATAAATTCGCGACGAAGAAGTAAAACAACTAAAATGCTAATTAAAAAATCGGGAGCTGCGTCATGGACACCCGTTTTTTGTACGTGTGTTAAGACCATGTTTTAACGGTAACAGCCGACTTTTAGTACTTAAATGAACGTCATAGCTGATTCCAGTCGTAAGATACAAGAAAAATCTCAATATGCAAAACGGCGACAAAAATTATTTGATCGTTTAGCTATTCAATGATGTGATAGAATTTAGAATAAAGATATCAGATATGAAGCTGTAACACCAAAATGTATCCCAGGATTTTATTATGATTATGTTTTAAAATCGCCTCCTACTTGAAGGCAATTTAACGATGTATCGAAGTCAAAAATAAAAGTAAAATTACTTACTGCTTCGGCGATCGCAGGTCCCACAGAGCGACGCCATCCCGCGCATTCGCCGACACCACCACACCCACTTGCTGCGGATGGAACATCACCCCGTGGAACGCTTTCCGGCTGCGAGATATCACCAGTGACTCTGCACACAAAAAAATATAAAAAAACGCTAGCTATTGCAAAGCATTTTCATCAAGTTATGCAATTATAATTACATATATATAATCATTTATTTTTTGGGAAAAGTTAGTAATAGACGTAGTGAGGAATTATTTTCTTTCGGGAAAACTCGGATCTTTATCTAAATACGATGACACCTAAACTTTCAATTAATGATATTAACAAATTACACTTTTTATATTCTCTAATATGAAACTTTGTTAGTAGTGTTAAATGTCAAAATGAATGTCAATCTATAGTGTATAGATTTACAGGCACTGGAGCTATTTGAAAGAAACGGTTATACTATACAATGACATTATTTATTTTGACATTTGAATTGAATGAATATGAAAACGATTCAAGTTGCATTGTTTACTAATATTCTATATCGGATTTACCAATTAAAAAGTTTATTATGTTCTACGTTATAGTGTTTATCGCGGATAGGGATCGATAAAACATTTAAATCTACGCGTATTCATTACTTGTAGTTGCCGTATTTTACTTAAGTTTTTAAAATCGAATTATCACTTGTTTGACGCGATTACTACACATGATCGGACTCTGTAGCTTAGTGGTATAGACCAGCGCTTAGAAAACCGGAGGCCGTAGGGTCGAATCCTGCAGGGAATCAACGGATTTTCATCGTTGTTTCTTACTTGGTTAGAGCGATAACGGGCTAGTCACCAGATCGAAGAGTAAAATGATAATGCTTCTGGTGGGCATGTTAAAAGTAGGTCCCTTGAGGTAGGAGAAAATAAAGAAAAGTGAGCACCAGTGTTCGCATATACTTATGCATTATATTGTCTATTGCATAGATGGATGATCTCTAATATATATTGGCGCTGTAGTCATAATCGACTCGAGAGTTATACACTGCTAAAGTTATAAAAGGTCTGGCGTAAAAACTTTATGCGTTTTTATTTGAGTGGCATTAAATATTACGCAACATTTTAATGAATTTCACACGTCCTGTCAAAGTTGCTTTGGGGTACGCTGTGGTTAATAAATATTCTATGTGTTATTATATCGGGATCATATGGAACATTTAAAAAGGTTTTAGTTTTACATTTTAGCAGTCTGTGTGCATCTAATCCATCATTTTAATAAATCCTAATAATTTATTGTTTTTCCTCTCTTCATTAGGGGGTTTACGACATTCGCGTGGGCTAGATGAGAATAGCCGTAGATCGGAAGCGGTGGCGTACATTAGGGGAGGCCTATGTTCAGTAATGCACTGACACAGGCTGATAATGACGAATTTATTGTTATTATGCGTTCAACTACAATTTTCAACTACGATTTCCCCGTTTTATTTAGCAGTTAATTCCCACATTTATGTTCGGTTCCTTTTGAGCGTTCATGGTTATTATAAGTCAAATACGTAAAAGTAAATATATTATAAAAAGTATAGCGAGTCAGCTTCGTATAAGCCGCCTAGAACGGAACTCTCCCCGTGTGTGATAAGTGTTGTGCATCTGCGATGGTGTTACTGTGTTGTCGGGGTCACGTGAGCCATTTCAATTTTTTGTAGTATAAGAGACGTTCAGTTGTCCTCATCGTCTTTACATTTTGGAAATCTCTTTGAGATTTCTTAAATATAGAAACAAAACCCTATTTCACGATGAGGTTCTTGTTGTTGTCAGGGCAATACGGCGAGTACAGTATCTAAATTTAAATCAATAATCAAATCACCTACAAGTAGATGGAATGGTTTGCCGAGACTACCGTGAAAATAAGTGTAAACTGTATCTTTGGTAATCTTTTCATTGGATTGAAAATTGATGGTTAAGAGATGTTTTTAAATGACTTGGCACGGCTTTTATTTGATAAACAGGCGAAGAAGGTTTCAGACAGAAAGTATTCTCCAACTGGAAGGGTTTTCTTTACGGTCTAGTTTTGTGCCTTAAAGTATTATGGTCAACGGTCCTTAGGCCTATCCGGCATCCATTCCGCGCAACGCGCAGTCAACGCGTACATATTTTTTTATACATCGAACCAGTTCCCGGTTTATAAAATTTGTCTTTACGTAAAACTAGTACTAATCAATAACAAACTACTTCAAAATTAATCTACAAATTACTTCCATCCATTCGTTAACTTCGGGCGGTCCACTAGTTTATGACGTAGCGACCACCGGTGGACCGCCCATTGACAACGAGTGGACGCCGCGTTGAGCCGGCTCTTCTTGGCTCAAAAGCAGACGAAAAGGACATAAAATTATAAAATATTTGAGAAATTAAAAAAATTACCACAACGCCTCTAACCAATACAATGTATTTCACTTAACATTGACTATCAGATGATGAACGTTTTGTTCATTTCATAACTATTTGAAATAAAAATTATCGATTAGATAAATTCGTTAAATTATTTAAGAAGCAATTGAATAGCGTAGTAGGAGGACTCATGAACAATTTCATTTTTAATAACTTTTAACTTTTGAAACTTTTTAATATTTTAATTCATAATATCATTCAACGAGCCTTATATACGATAACAAATGTCAGAACAGAAGTTAAAACGGTTTTTAATTTTTTTATGATATTTGTTTATTTCAGGTTATATTCGCCTAATAACATTTATAAAGAAAGAGAAATGCCGCGTGAGTCTTAAAGTAATTTCGCGCACAAAGAGCTTTATCGTAACGTCTTGGAAAAAGACATAAAAGCCCGCGAATTGAATAGCATATATATAAAGAATAATTAGCTATTCGTAATAAATGGTGATTAATATGTCATCATCATTATCAGCCTGTGTTAGTTCACTGCTGGACATATGCCTCCTCTAATGCGGGCCTCCTCCATTAGGGGGTTTTTGGACCGCATCCCACCACGCTCGTCTAATGCGGGTTGGTGGCAATATGTACTAGCTGTTAATTATTTTTAATTGTATAGGGACTGTCTGTAAAAGTAATATTAATAATTTTCTGCTAAAAAACTAATTGTTAGTTAATTTCGATATTAGCTATGTGTGATAAAGGATTTATGAAGGCAAAGTCTGATAATATTCATGACGTTGTAATATTTATGCTAACTGATTTTTTTAATTACGTTTTTTCATTTTTTTAAATTACGCTGAATTTTGAGGTGCCAAGGAACCAAGGTGAGTTCGTTAAAAATAACTATTAAAATGATATATTTTGCAGCATATTAAATATAATTATTTATTTCATTAATTGTAGACCATCACGTGAAAGTTACGGCGACAAAGCTATAGGTTACGTTCAACTTAGTCGTGAAAATAAAATTTGTATCGTAAAAGGACGGGTATGTTAGCAAAGCTTATTCAGTTACTTTAACTATTAATGAAAAGTTGAGATAAATTCAGCATGTTCAATGCCATGACTGCGCAGCTTTAGGAGGTAATTTATACTCGTAATAAAATTGAGTAGTGTTATATTATAAACTATATTAATCTTTTATATTTTATCGACAGGTGGTGGCAAACATGCCTTAGTATTACTTATGTGGACACATGGGAGAAGTCAAGATCTTTTGTAGTATCCATACATAATGGTACAAAACAAGAACGATAACTTCTGAGGTTCGACATTTTCAATGAATTTATATCTTAGTATTCAATAATGACAACAAATTTAAATCAAAACAGTGTACTTATTATCTCTGTATAAACTGCAATGAGTGAAAACATTATGACGTCACACGCACTCGGGTTTGTTCGGGATTTGTCGGCGTGTCATGTCTTCGGTATTGAATTCATAAATTGAATTTTATTTTGATATATCTTTTAAAATATATAGAAAAAAAGTTTTGTTGTATAACTTATACATGATCTTTCCATTTATTACATTTTTTTTTTCAAAAACCCAATTGAGTAAAAAGTAAAACGTTCACAAAGAAGTCAAACTGCAAAAATTTAAGCGTTATGACGATTTTTGCACACTATTAAGACAAATATATGGGCACATATAAATCGTTATAAAAATAACTTAATTATCTGATCAAAACTTTTGCGCTAAGATAATGTATAAGTGTCAAATCTTTGCAAGGATGGGTTAGCGACATCAATATTTTGCCTACATCCAAAGCGAATTTGAATTAAAGTTACATAGTAAATTCGCAGTCGGCACTAACGATAAGATAACCTAGAATTGCAATAACGTACACGTTTGGCAGGCGCTGCCTATAAGCAGCTGTTGCTATCCTTCTTCAATATTCCTGAGCCAAAAAAATTATATATATAACGAAACTAATACGTAATAGTAGTATAATGTTATTGGTTTTTAAACAATTAAACCTTTTATGACACATTGTGCAAAAAATATACTTTATTTACGCCTGTACTAACTTAAATCGGTGTAGGCGTCGACTAGTTTAATACCTATTGGAAGTCCTTCATCAGGACGAGGGATAACTTCACGGTCGCATCCCGTCTCACACTAACTCTTACTTGTCCTATTTATTATTTAGCCAAAATAGACTCGGAATACATGTAAACATTGCAACGAAATTATAGCAACGAGGTGTCGTCGTGCGAATAATCTTTTTATTAGTCGATTGACACCATCTGATTGAAATCTCATTATCATCATCATCAATAATAACGCGAAATGGGATGGGCACTTCGTTGTCATAGGTTAAAATGTATACATTTACTCTCAATCTGACTTGGCTAAACTATAGTAGAGATCCGAATTAGAGTGAGTAGGGAGAAAAAATCCTAACCAGCACATTATTTACTTTGAGCAAATAAAATGTAATGTTTCATCTATATACTATCCTGATCAAGATCAACGAGGTCAGCTTATATATATATATATATATATATATTATTTTTTTTGGAGCGGCCAAATTCAAAACTAAAACGAAAATAAGCCATGTGTCAGCTCTAAAAATGGCTGATGTATTTGAATACAATGTGATGATTGTTCTTCCTTTACGTTAGCCGCTAAAAGAAATGTTATTCTATTAATATCATCATAACGGATATCCGCTTGTTTCCAATTTAGTAAAATATTAAAAATAGAATTTGTAAAAACAAAATCTAACGTCAAACTCAATCGGCCCCGAGTGGTCGGGCACTCTTAATGGTTAAACAAGCGCCTTCGCTTCTGGAGAATTAATGTTCTATATGCTTACATCAAATCTTTCCCTAATTAGGCTAAAATATAAATGGTCACAGTGTATCAACGAGGCCTCTGCTATTTCTGAGAGTTCAAACGTAGCTATTCACTGAGCATGCGCACAGCCTGTATCTCCGTGACCTAACACCAAGGACCCCCAAAAGGGTACCTCAGCTAGAATCATCACATACTTTTACGCGTTAGAATACCGTATCGAGGGCGCATAGTTAAACCCAACCTTGACTCGGCTGTTGCTAAGATATTTTAACCAATTTATATCTAATATTAACTACAATATCGCACAGCGTAATATAAATGGAACAAGAAGTGGCGCGAGAAATTCCTATTTTTCATTATTAGAAGAGAGAATCAACTTAGTACGTGTCGATGTCTCGAATATGGTTGGCGCCCTTACCGGCGTCGAGGGTGAATTGTGTCTTTGCTAATTAATGTCTATTAATTGATAACGTCATCAGGCTTTATAGTACATGGCGTTGCCTTGTCGTCGGAGGGTTCGCTTGCGAAACTTTGTGACAGTTTAAGATACACGATTCAAACTAATAGCGGCATCGAATGTTTACAGGCCGTGTAATATATTTACGTGGCTACCTAACAAAATTTGGCTCTTAGTTATAAGTTGAACATCAAGAGGGAAGTCTAAGTTACGTATGCACCCGTGTCTCTGCGCATCAATTTATAAGCTATAAAATCAGCGGCAAGCAACCCGAAATATATCAAAAATTTAGTAGTCTAATGTTTAGTTCTATTTCGATGGCATAACTATGTAAAGACTCACCGTGAACCGACTGCCGTGTGTCGAACAGGAGTAGACGGCCATCATTGCCGGCCGTTGCGACTACACGTTCATTAAACGGGTCTATGCTTAGACTGCACACAGCCCTTTGGTGCTGGAGTACCTCTAGCGGGCATTTGCTCTCCAAGTCGTGTACGATTACCTGTATGACAACACCGTTGTTAATTGTTTATTGTTTTTTTTAAAGTTCTTTGATGACTAACTAATGGAATTTGACATTACTAGTTGATAATTTTACTAGTGTTGGCTATATAACATTATGTCACAACTATAAAAAGTTATCAATAACAAAAGTTATGCACAAACGGTTGTTACTGCTGGAGGGTTTTGGTTAGTTATATTCAGTTTATAGTTGTATTACTAATATGTAAAAAGACAATTCAGATAGATTCTAATAAGTAGTTTACAATAAGAACTGCCAGCCCACTTGGAGTACATATTTTTTAGATGTATTCTCATCATGATAAATTCCATGTTGGATTTGTTAGCATAGGATCCAAATGTTATTTGGTTACCAAAAATTGTCACCAAAAAAGTAAAACTAAATAATTACAATAATTGTTGGATTACTAAAAATAAGTTCAAATTTTTTTTTGTTTATTTTTGCTTCAAATTAAAGTAGTCTCTTTATTAACAAGAATGAAAAAATTGTAATTCTATTTGAGGTGATATAAGGTCTAAAATATTACTTCACAAATGTAATATTAACCACAAACCACCTGGCTGGACATTGTGTAGGTAAGAGTATAAAATGGAACATAACTTTAAAAGAATCCAGCACTACAGTTACACAAGTGAAAAACAATTTCACCTATATTGTTTTGATTTCTAACATGATCCTACTTAGAACAAAATACTAGTAAATAAATACAAAAATTTGTTTTGTCTTACAATATCATCATTGCCCCCTGAATATATTTTCTGGTTGTCGCTTGTGATTCCCAGGCAGAATATATTCGATTGGTGTACAGCTTTCATCGGTATTGGCTTCCCATGGTCCAGCATAGCTTGGCCAAACTGCCAGAGCATAACCCTACGGTCATCTCCCCCTACAGATGTAATAAAACCATTTTTTAAAAAACAACAAATTACACAATTTTGAATGAACATTCTTGCCACTTAAAATAATAAATAGTAACGACTAAATAACATGATTAATAATTTTAATTAAAATATTTTTAATTGTGCATGTGCTGAGGTAAAAAACGGTCAGGTATGTAATATAAATGTAGTGAATTGGTGTATTACTGGTGTATTGGATTCGAATTTATACTAGTCCATATAGCCAAGCAAGCTATTTAGTTCTTTAATCAATTTAAAAGATTAATACATGGTATGCTTGATAATTTTCATAAATAATATTAAAGTTGGTTCGCAACAGCTTTGGTCTCATAAAATATATTTCACATAAAATGGTTAAAAATAACTAACATTAGGTCTGTCCTCTTTAGTAATTGTCACCCAGATACCAAAACAGTATATAAGAACTGATACATTACAAGAAATTCTACAATTTCATATAACAACCATTTGCAATTAACGTATATATGATTATAAATACAAACAATATTTAATATTTAGAAAATAAAAAGAATTCTAATAAATATACGCGAAAATCCATTACATGCATTTTTATATTAAATATTTTATCAAAGAATGTCGCATTTTATTGATGTGATTAATAACATTATTATTTACCCGATACAAGTAATTCGCCATTGCTTGAAAACTCAATAGCGTTTACACATCCGAAATGGCACACTAGATCCCGACGATATAAATTTTTAGCCGCATCAAGACGTTTACTGAACAGTTGTGATTTAACATCGGGAATTAGTCCGTACTCTCTTTTACTCAAATAAGGCAAAGGGTTAGCAATATTCGCCATGTTTAGGCTATCACCACCATTTTCCAGCTCTCCAGTACACAGTACACTTCTTTCCTCTTTGACGATCAGCTGTATTTTATTTTTAAAAACACTTAACGTTCCATTATACAAAATAGGTTTTGTAAAATGTCACTTTAAGCTTAACGCTACAAGTGTAAAGCTATTAATATTTTGGAAAAGAAGCGACATTTATAAAACATAGAAATAACTGTTAGCTACGATATAAAATAAAGAAAAAGGGTATCGTTTATTAAATGCTAACACTATAAAATTTGGTCATATTACTTCTTGATTAGTTTCTAAACGTTAAGCAATTGACGTTGATAATGTTTATATGCCAAAAGTCAAATGAAATAGCACGTGGGATTGTGTTTTTATTAATTGCACTATCCTTTAGTTCGCCTAAAATCGTTTATATGTTAACTAATGCAAATTTAATTGTAGATTGAGACATGGTTATTTCGACTATGAAAAACCGACAGTAAAAGTAACTGGTAAATATAAAAATCACATAAAATTGTGTGCTTAAAGTGACGAGAAGCAATTGTGTATGTTTGATTTTAATGCGTTTTGTAGTATCTGATTCCGGATCTGAAAATGAAAATGAGGAATCACCATATGAAGCAGACGACAGTGGGGAGGAAGAGTTCTAGGAAGGAGTCAGTTGAGGGCAGTGGCAGCGACGGTGAAGGAGTTATGATGACTAACGAAGGCTGGGCAGATTCTGTTGCTAAAATTTTAGGATCGAGTAAACCCAAAAATAAGAAAACTTTGGTACTGTCTAGGGCAAAAAAACATTCTGAAATAGTGAAGAATGAAGTAGTTGAAAACGGCCATCTTTTGAGGTAGTTGGTGACACCGAGGAAGCAAAGCCAGAAGTTAAAATAGAAGAAAGTGTTTCGACGGAACCTCCATTAAAAAAAAGGTAAGGTTAAAATGTGATTTTAATTATTACACTTACAGATTTATTATTGTTACGTGTATGAAAAAACATATATGGTCATTGTAAATTATGTATTTTTTTATAGCTTAAAGTTTTGAAATGTATTTTTTATTACATTTACTTTATTTCATCTATTATAATTTTTCATAAGTTTTTAAGTATTGGATGACAACATTCTTTAACCTTTGTGCTCCAGAAACATGAAAAATCAACTATAAGGATTAAACCAAACATTTTGGAAAAAGACAGAGAGAGACTTCTAGCCAAAATAGCTACAAAGGGTGTTGTACAATTATTCAATGCAGTTAGAAACCAACAAAAAACGTTAGAGAAGGAATTAGACAAAGATTTGACTGAGGCTAAGAAGGAGAAGATATTGAAAAAGTTTGACAAGAGGGCATTCTTAGACACGCTCATGGGTCAGACAAAGTCAATAGTTGTTGATGAGCAGACACAGTCTTTGAAGAAAGAAGTTAAACCCGAAGAAGAAAAACCTAAATGGAATGCATTGAGGTATTTCTTTGTTGTTCTATAACCAATTAACTAATGATACATCAACAAATCATTAAGAAAATTATTTAAACTTGTGCCAAATAATGGGAAATTATTGTCTATATTATTTTTCTTATGTTTAATAGGAAAACCTGGGACTTGTTATTTTACCTTAAAAAGTTTATATCAAATTTGTCAATCCTCAATATATTTTTTCTCTACGCTAAAGAGAATTTTGTAGACAATTTGTAGCCCATAATACACATAGTGATTGTAGACTTTATGGCATCATCAAATTCTTTGTATAGGTCTATACAGCTAAATTGGCTATTTGGCTGCATAGTTGAGTGTTAACTGTGATAGTCATCATATAGATGACCCACTTGGTGTAGGTAGTAACCATGACTCATAAGCCAGTGGGTGTGGGTCGCATTTCCACTATGGGAAAAATGTTGTGTGATGAACATAGTATTTTACTTGTGTCTGGGTGTTTAGTATCTATAAAATATGTATTTATTTACAAAAAAAGTAAGTAATTGATTAGCCACCTTGTTTTCATATTACAAGTTTTGCTTAGTTTGTAACTATAATTAACTAACTAGTTGATGTTCTGTATTTGTCCAGAAATATTATTTCTATATTATATTTAAGAGATGACTCGATTCTCTTTAATAAAAAAGAGACCAAAAAACTTTTAAGACCCTAAAAATTCAGTTTTAGTGGTTTAAAAGTGAGTAATATTTTCCTATTCATGTTAAGATGTCATTATGAGGATACAATTTTTCCCAACATTATATTGACTAATTATTGGTTATTGATTGTCTTGCTCTTAAGAAATACACATAAATAGCATTTGACATTTTGAAGCAAAAGATACATAACTAAAGCTCTGCAACGTTTACAGATTTTGTAGCTAGAATAGGTTTAATAAATCTATTTTTTTATATATATTTCCTTATATACATAGATTGTATATAAACAAAAGCCTATGTGAAATCTTATGTTTCTTAAACAAGAGCTATAGTTAATTTAAAAAATATATTTCTCAAATTTAATTATCACCATTATGGAATACATGTTGATTTATTTCATACTAACATACAGATCCAAAATAAATAATGTCAATTATTTGAAATTATTCTACACAAAAATATAACAGTTAATTCTTTTCCAGGGATGATTTCATGATGGGAGCCAAAATGAAAGACTGGGACAAAGATCCGGATGATGATTGATCAGAAAATAATATAAGATTTATTGATTTTAAGTATGTACATAAGTTTATATTAAAATACTTAACACAAAATTATTTTAAATCAATTGCTCTACTTGATACATAAGGTATAAGCATCACTGCCTACTGAATGTTGTGTAATTTGTTTTGGTAAAGTTGAATAGATTTTAACGGGCAGATTCCACACCATGTTTCTATAGATACATTGAGTGGTGCGTTCCAGTCTGTTTCGTCCGAATTCGGTGATAGGTTTTCATTTGTTGTTACAAACTCAAAGTGTAGCGCCATCTTAATGATACTGTAAAAAAATTATAAATTTTCGATTACCACATATCAACAATGGTTAAAAGTGTAGTAATCAATAGTACATATGCCAAAACAAATTTGTCTTTGTACATAAAACAATACTAGTTCATCAGAATATTAGGTTAATAGGTGAAATAAAATAGTGATTTGGAAACACAACAAAAATTGTTGATAAGAGATACATCCGAAAAGGTATAAGCAGCTCTGTCATATGATATAAAGATCACATATGATTTTAGCCATATTACCACATGATTTTAAAGAAAACATTAGTTATTATGATTTATTCAAAAGAAACATTATAATTTATAAGGTGAAAATAATTAAAATATTTATAATAAATATCTTAATAAGGCATAAGGTCAAACTGTAGAGAGTTTCCAAAAAAATAATTTTAGATACATAACATTTTAATATAAACTTTTTTTTTTGAACTCTGAGTAAGATCAACTATATCATGGCTTGAAATTGTTACACATATCACATACAAACAAAAATATCAGTATATAAATAAAATTACCTTCGTTTACATCAAAAGCTGGAGTGATGTGTAATGGAATGGGGAGAATGAGCTCCGAGTGTGTAAGCCCAAGAGTTACTTCATGATACCTGGCAACTGTCATTGATCTGCTACTTGTTTCTTTATTGACATTCTTTGTAGGACTATCAGATTTTAATATCTCCTCTGGTTGGAGTGAAACTGAAACCTGATTACAACAAAAATTTTGCAGTAATTAAATTGGTTATTCTTGTTAAAATTGTTTCCCACTAAGATAATAGAAAATAATCAGTGTAAACATTTTTTTTAAATATAACAGCTTTATATTTATTATTCATTGTTATACATTTAAACTTTACACAAAATGTTCTATTATATTAATGGAAAAATCATTAAAAGTTCTCAAATAATATGTATAACTTTAGTACAATAATCTAGATGTATAATACCTATGAAATATTTTAGTGAATATTCCTATTTACCTGCATACATCTTACTGTGCCAACAGAGAAATCAAATGTCCCAACTATGTCTTCCCCCAGTTTGTAAGCTGATTTAAAAAGGCAGAACCTTCCCACCTTTCCTCTCGTATTAGTTATCATATAGGAATTTGGACTTCTTCTGGCAGTAAGATTCTATTGAAATGACATAAAAAGTTATTATTTTAAGTGATAAAAATAAAAAATTAAAAAAACCATGTAACCTACATTTGTCATATAATGCATGGTTATCACATTGCTTAAGTGTGCTAGTAAATATTACTTATGTATATGATTTATTTAGATTGAATACTATTAGCTCTGCAAAATTACTTGTAACTCATAGTTACTATACCTTAGCCAGGGAAAAGATCCACATAAATTGTCAACAAGGTGTGATATCACTAAGCAATAATTGACTTACATATAACAACATAACTTCATTTTTATGGGTTACATTGTCTCGTAAATTCCATATAGTACATATAGATTTAGTTGGATCTCAATAGCATTGTATTGGATAAAATATTATTTTCTTTTACCTGTAAAACTTGAAGGGCCATTGTCAATGGTGTCTCAACTTTCCTCTCTTCTGAAAATGGATTAGTCGGTTGCAATTCCTCAGTTGTCTCATTGCCACATAATGCTGCCAAGTCCTGCATATTTATAATTGGACTTATTGGCAACACTCTGAACGGTATTCGCACCATTTTAATATGTGAACCAACTTTTTGGGTGGCAATTGTTATTTTGTAGGAATATTTTACTGTAGTGCCTCTATAAGATGGTGCGGCCTCTATTGGCAGTGATTCTCTATACCAGACTGAAAATAAAAAAATGCTTTATAGAAACAAAGTCATTTATAGCATAAACACATAGTAGTTAATAAAAAATTAAAATCCCGAAATTAAAAAAATACTTTCCGACTTACTACCAGCATTTGACTAGGTCTTGCACAAGGACCTATTATATACACTAAAAACCCTACTACTGAACTCAATTTACATGATCCTAAAATTATACCTTGAACAGAGAATATTTTAGGTAAAGTATAAAGATGAATTACCAGCACTATATGAAGTTAAGGCTATAAGAATTGGATAAGATTCTTATTGTTAAAGAAGCACCTAAAACCCTACAACACTGAAACTGTTATTTGCTCAATATGCAGAAAAAGAAATAAAAAAATATACTTTAAAGAGATTTTAATTGAAGTTTTGAATGTTAAATATATATAACATTATAATATATGGGATTCGGCAATTTTTAAGAATGTTTAACCCCACTGAAAAATGCAAGTCAACAAGCCCTAAAGAAGTAAGTGATATTATTCATGCAGAATGCAGTGGTGGAGTAGGTAAAGATTCTCAAGTGGTGAAAGACAATTGTCAAACGAACAAACAATTAGAGAATAATCAAGCTAAGCAAGTCAATATTAGAAAGTTAGAATAGTAGTAGTAAGGGTGTTGATCTAAAATATTAAGTAAATAAAGAAATATTATTGCAATACAATGATGATGATGATTGCCACCAATTCATCTCATCAAAAAAAAGTAAACTATAATTTAAATGAATTATATTTAAAAACTAGAGTCCGACCGAAACTGTTTTTCCGGCCGAAACTGAAACCGAAACCGAAAGTTGGTGTGGCTTCAGTTTCGGCCGAAACCGAAACCGAAACCGAAACTCACGTGATCAAGTATAAAATTATTAAAATACTAAAATATGGAGCTTTTATGCCTATTATTTTGCTTTATTTTAGTCATGGAATGGAGACAGTATATTAAACGTGTGGTAATCGTTTATTTCAGTTGCTAATAATATTTTTATGTAACAAAATATTAAAAATATATTAATTTCTTTTCAAATAAATTTCTTATAGCAATATGAGTTATTAATAAATAAATTAATAATTGTGACTGTTGCATTAAAGACTAAGTATTGGTATTTTGAAATCTTACTAATTAATACTTTGGTTTGTATTTGTAGTTCCGAGGGGGATCAAAAAGTAAAAATTAGATAGAATATAATGACTATGATAGCTTAATTATTTATTTTTCTACATAATCTCCGAGTCCACCTACACACCAAGTCCAGCGTTCCAAGTTTCCAATGCTTCAATTCCTTTAAAAATGATTGTCTTGGTCCTGCAAAAAGGTCACAACGGCATCGTTTACTTGTTAGTATATATATAGTTTTAAGACATGTTTCCTCTTAAGTTTTTATCAATTTGAGAGAAGATGAAAATAGCTAGGCGCCAGTTCTGGTGAAAAGGTGGCATCGCTAATGCCAACCTATGTGCCAGTACGTTGTCAAGATGAAACAGCTCGCCCGTTCAAAGTTTGCCTCTTTTCTATCATTGACGGCATTTCTCAACCTCGGTATTAAAGCTGCATAATTTGTAATGATGGTTCCATGCTCCAGGTAATCAAACAACGATATCACTTCTGAGTCCCAAAATATTGAGGCCATACTCGCCGGCCTGGCCGGGTATGGTATATACCACGCTACAGGCATGAAGATCCTTCGGATAAACCCGTGTTTCGTCCACTACCACAAAACTAGATTTAAAGTTTTAGAATCTTCTTTAAACTTGTCCAACGATATCTTCGAAGTCGATTTTGTTTCTGATTCTCGGCACCCATCTTGCGGAGACTTTTCTCATATTCAAAATTTGTATCATTATGCGTTGAGTACCTCTATATGAAATGCTTGTTTCTTGGATTAGGTATCAGATGGTAATTCTTTAATCGCTAGAAAAGTTTTTCGAATATGGCAGCATATTCTCATTGTTTCTTGTTGATTACTGGCTTCGATGGACGTCTGCAACCATGTTCATCTTCCGTGTACGTTCTCTCTACTCGAAATTAAGAGCCCACTTTGCGACAATTGATTATGACAGAGCAGTCTCATGTTGCCTTTGAGCCGCAATAAATCTCTTGCGTTGTTAATTTTTAATATCAGTGGTTTTTAATGACAAGTTCGCACTTGGGATTTCTCTTTTCGAGAACAATCTGCCACACATAGCAAACAAATGACTGCATTCAGAAAAAGTAAAGAGACTAGAAGATTTTTTTATTAACACAACAAATATCAGAGCTACACTTTCCAGTAATATTTGTATTTATTTTGGTTACCAGAGTATAACTATAATTTAATTCTTCCAGCAACTAGACTGTGAAGAATAATTAAGTCTTTTATAGGAGAATATAAACGTTTGTACAAAAAAATCTCAGTAAAAGTTCAGAATTTAACTATTAATAAATTTAAAAAGTTAGTCAAAGAACGTTTATGTGTTAAATGTTATTACAATATTAATGTATTTTTAAATGATTACACAGCCTGGTAATGGAATGCTCGCTCCAGGTCTTGTTTCAAAATTGCATAATATGTAATGCGGAATTATCAAATTGTTTGTTATTTTAAAAGATGACATAAAAATAGCCCTGCTGAGTTTCTTTCGCCGGTTCTTCTCAAGTTTGAGGCGTCCTTTTCGAACCGGTGGTAGTGTGTTTGACAATCAATAAGCAAGTGTAAACTTCAATATTGAATAAAGATATTTGAATTTGAATTTGAATTTCAAATATATTTTGATCTCACACTATTACTCCTCAATTTCTTTTGTCAAACTTAGAATATTTGTATGAACTAAAATCGACTGATCTGAGCTCGATTGTAGCGATGATACATTTAACTTTCGCTACTATTTTGAAATTGAAAACACTTCTGAAACCAGTTTCGGTTTCGGCAAAAGTTTCGCCAAATTTGGCGAAACCGAAACTCGGCCGAAACTTGATTTTTGGCCGAAACTCGGCCGAAACCGAAACCGAAATCGAAAGTTCGGTCGGACACTATTAAAACCCAAGAGATCTAACAAAATATATAATCAATTACTAGCAGCTGTTGGATGCAAATGTCAATTACAGAATGCAATTTTATATGGTATAAATTTATATTGAGTAATAGTAAAATAGCAAATTAAAAGTGCAGAAAAAGCAGATTTCTATAACTTACATGTCTTTGATTCACCAAGTGGAATTGTAAGATCACAAAATAATATTTTTGGTTTTGTGAAAGACCACATCCCCAATATCACATGAAGTAACTTCTAAAGCAGTTGTCTTCTCAACTGCAGATTTATCGGCTGGATTTCCCGAGGTTGAATAAAAACAATGTATTTGAGCTGAAGCCCAGGCTAAATTTTCTAAAATATCGCTGTGAAAGAAAAATCTAAAGTAAATTTTTTATTTTGTAGCAGTCTGCATTTTTTCCTAAAAATTGTTACTGGATTAACAGGTCTAAATAAATAAATGGGTATATAACGGAGTTTGTCAATTGACCTAGTCAGAAACCAAAATACAAAATGAATTTACTGTAGACAGTTCCCATATAGTAATGACAAAATATAACTCATAAGTACTTCTTCTTCTTCTTTTAATAAGAATGGCCCCACCAAGTGTAACTTGGTGATGTTGCCAATGTCGAGGTTAGAGAAACAAGTAGTATATTTAAAATAGGACTAGTATTAGCAACAATTGAATGGTAAGAGGAGCTCAATTCATTAGATGGGCTGAGTGACTTATGACAAAGACAAAACATATAAATATATAATTACTATACAAATAAATATATAATTTTATACAAAAGGTTAATTAAATTTGGAGCAACATAGACAATGACTACTTAATACTTAAAAAATATATTTTAAAAGTTTAATATTGTTTACTCTAATAAATTTAAATAATGCTTTTACAAGAGAGGGATGACTAAGGGTTAGAAGGGTTGGGATATTAACAGGTCTAGGGGAATTTAAAGGAAGAAGATCATAGAGAGGGACAGCAAGATTTTTACATGTAAAGAAAATATGTAAGTACTTACAAGTTAAAAAATTACAAAATCCATTAAAAGCTATAGGCAATGCTCAGTTACAACAAAAAGTAATTAAAAACCTGAATTTCACCTGTGACTTTGTGAGTTCCTGTGTTCAGGCTGTGTTGTATGACAAAAAGTAATACAACATTCTAATGCCTCGCCAGCTAAATAAACAGTGCCTGTTGTCAATTTGGCGGAAAGCTCAATCATATTTGTAAAGAATAAATAAATACTCAGTAAATTCCTCGTCACAATTCCATATAATTATATCTTAAATAAGATTTTTGAAGTTATCATAAGTAAAAACAAATTTTAAATGTTATTGACATGTCAAACGGTGACGTTCAAGTTTTTATTATCAAATTAAACAACAAAAAGCAGTGTCGACCATAAACATTGACTCTTTTGTATACAAAATATTTATTTTAAAATTTTTGACTATAAAACATCTGGATAAACTTACAATGCCGTGTGAAAAACAAAATTAGGGATCATGATTTTTAAATGTTTTGTTTTATCATGAATGTAGATGGTATATTTGATTTTTACAAGCGCTCGAATGAGCTTATATGATTTAGGTTTAAAATTAATTTATATGTCCTACAAAATAAATGAGACTATTCAATAAATGCATTTTCCGTACAGAAAACAATGAAAAAGCATTAGACAAAATGCTATTAATGATTAACGTTCTTCTTACAAGTCGTTCTACAAATATCGATGTTGTAAGAAAAGGATAAAGTGTTACGAGACGGTGACTTAGAACAGAGAAAAGTAGCTAAATTAGATTAACGAAGAAAAACCAAGTTAAGAATTACACTTATTAAAAATTCATATATTACTTTTATTGCTTCCATGGTCAATCTTATATATACAAATAATAAAATTGGAGTGTCTGCTTGTAACATTAAAATCACTGTATATAAATGAGTACATTACGATATATACCAGTACGTATACCAAAACAACATTTTAACGGGACTTTCATTGGAAGATAGCTTAAGTAATTGGAAGCAACTTAACCTACTTATTTTATGTATTTTTTTATATATTATGCGGATGAAGTCACGTGCAGGTTATGAATAAAAGTATTTACTTTTATCATGTGTAAGTTATTAAATCGGTTTTGTAGTTTAGTTTATTGAATGGCAATTTGTTATAATATAAAATAGTTATGTTATGCAAAAGAATACAAAATATAGTCAAAATTATGCTGTTCGTTTAATTTTGTTTATCATTTCTTTATAAAAATAAATGTCTATCGACTTTTTTTATAGTTACATAATGTCAGTTTTTATTTATAAAGCACCGTTCGCACGCACCGTAAAACGAAACGTAAACTTGTAACGAACGAAGTCGATTTGAATGACCAATTTCAGTAATAGTTTTCCCAAATGCTTATCAACACATACACAGAATTAAAATGTTAATATCCGACGGCATTAATCACGGCAAATTACAATCAATAATAGTTGGTGAATTGAAGAAAGCTGGTTTAAAGCATCGTTTGAAAAAGATTATATTAAAGAATGTGAAAGTAATTATATTAGCAAAAGTTATACACCTATTTCTTTTTAGTAAAGAATAATGTCATAAATACAAGGTTTTCTTACAGGATCATAAAACAGTGTTCGGTGCACCATTACTTAAAGTTCCGTCGTGTAGTGTTATTTGTTGTGGAAGTACTCTAAGTATTCCTATTGTTGTGAGTGAAATGTCATCAGTTCTTCGGACAAATGCTCACGTCGAAGGCCTATTTCGTAAAGCGGGTTCACAAACGCGCCAAAAAGATATTAAGGTATTTAAACAGTTGTGTTTATAAAGAATATTGTGTAAAATGTTATTTATTCTAAGAGTTTTTGATCGTTTTTTTACCCTTTTAGAGATTATTAGACGCAGGTGGATGTGTATCAGATGGCCATCATCCCATAGACGTAGCGAGCGTTCTGAAATTATATCTGCGCTGTCTGCCGGAGCCTTTGATTAGTGCAGAAGTGCAAGATTTACTTTTAAGATGCAGAGTGACTGCTGGGGAGGATGGCCTTAAGTATTTTGCATACTTTATTACTACTACCAGTATTACATGTTCACTTGCTTCATTACATCATGGAGGTAAAAAAATATTAAATTAACAACTGAAACACTAGGATATATTATTTCATAATAGACTTTTCTAATATTCACATTATGAGATAAGAATACCTAGACAATTTACTAACTGGAGTTTGAAGTTATTACAGCTAAATGGTTGATTAATTTTAATTATAACAAACAGTTCCTTTTTATTAAAAATTAATTCTTTCACATTAAAAAATTAGCAAAACAGCAGTTAAAGTATGTATATTATAAATTTTTATTTAAGCTACTTAATTTCATTGCGTCAAGACATAAGGAGAACTTAATGGATTCATCGAACCTAGCTATAGTGATGGCTCCCAGTATTATGCCTTTGCCTGCAGCTTCCACGACACAGAGGCTCGAGCATCATGTAGCACTTGTTAAGGTAGGATTTTTATTAATTATTTAAAAGACAAGACAAGCAGGACTTCCATTTGATAGTAAGTGATAGACCCTCCTTTTAAGAATTGCTGTGTAAGACTATGCAAATACATTTAATGCCTTTTTGTATGTTGTCATTTGTAATTACACTAGCTACTATACATTTTTAACTGGAAGACGGTAGTATTTTATACTGATATGCAGCAGATATAAGTACCATGGTGATACTTCCCCAAATTGTCTCCTCCAAAAGGAGACCTATAATCTTAAAAAGATTTAGCTCGCAATTGTGTTTGTTATTTACTGCTTTTGATTTATTATTATTAATGCAATAAGCATGTACAAAGGTTCCTCAGTGCTTGCAGAATTTTTCTTAAGTAATATTCTTGCTGTTGAGGTAATGTGTGCACAAGAATATTCCTCACAGAAGAAATGTGCTTTAATGTGAACCTTTATTTGTGACACAGGCATAGAAGTTTACCAGTGAATATAAATTCTTATTATTAATGTAATATTTGCCACACATGCTCAGTTAATTATAAGAAATATTAATTTAGTCATGTTTTTCCTGTAAATTGTTTATTTATTGTATGGTGGAAAATAGTAATGCCATAATTTAGACTATAATTGACAATGTGTTAGACTTTACTTTGATTTTTCGTGTTAATAAGCAGTATCTATACTTTTTACTTACTGATATGTTTTAAATCCTGTTTATAGCATTCCGTATATTAATTTGCATGTCAAATAATCTTTGATTTCGTTAGGTTACTTTAGAATAATATTAAGATATAGTGACAATACTACTAGTGACATACTAGTTTTTTATTAGTTGGTACTAGCGACGTTGATCGCGTATATTGCTGATGTGTATATAAATATAGTCTGTTTTTTGTATGTGTCAATAATAGGTTGCAAAGTTTAATAGCTTTTCCTTATACTTTAGTGGTAATAATAATTAGTAGCCTTTGTCCTTTCTTGCAATCCATATATGCCAAATTTTATAAAAATCATAGACAGACGGACAGTTACTTTCGCATTTATAATATTAGTATGGAGGTATGGATAATATACGAAACGTGTCGTGAACCTTATTCACAAGAGCTGAAACGAATAGTGATATGGCCGAAGGCGTTCGGTATTTATTTCGTGCCGAATATGCGGCCGCCGAACATTCGGCACGAAATGAATGGTTATCGAACAAGATGACAATAATAACAGGGGTTGCAACCGATCGTAAGAACGATTAGTTCTTTGATCCTCAGGAGTAGCGTATAGTGAGGTAATTTTCTGAAGGAGTTGTCCACTAACAAAGTACAACGTAATCGTTTGCTACCAACAAATGCTGAATAGCTTGTTTTTGGACCGACTTCCCAAAAGACATCCTTTTTCACTTAATTTTGAAAGAAGAAAGAAAATGTTTTATTTAGTACATAACCACAAATATATAAAATACATATCAAGATAACAAAACGTTTGATGCACTAAAAGGTTTCACACAGTGTAATTTCACAGAATTAAAACTCTATGAATGCTTGATTTTCAGTTACGGTAATACCTGTTGTATTACCGTCCCAGTAAACTAATAATGTCATGATAAGTGATTTAATAGATATTTAAAATAAAAATAATTACGGCACCAAAATCACAACATCGTGCTTTTAAATTACAAACGCATACAAAACTGTAAAAGATAGACTTAAAGTATGTTATACTTAATTATACTTCTTAAACTGGCCTATGATAAAGTGCACGAGCGCATTCGTCTGTGTTAACATTAACGCACAATAACCATTTTGATTACTTTTTGTAAAAATTGCAATTAGGCATGTTTAAGCTCATTTAAGGTGATATGCTGTGAGTTCACATAAAAGTTAATACATTTAAATTCAATTCAATAAAATTCTACATTCTATTAACATGAAATATGACATACACGACATTTTGATTAAATGAATATTTTAAAAGATATAAGAGATTTAAAACGCGGGGGCAGAAATCACGAGGCAATTTCACTCCATCCATCGCAACTCACCATTGACCGATTTTCCTTACTGTAATATTGTAATTTGGTTATGAAAACATAACCTTAAGAAATATGATGGGTCTTTTCTCATGATTAAGTATTCGGTATTTTGCCAAATAACACGTACTATTCTGCCGAATAACACGTACTATTCTGCCGAATAACGTACTATTCTGCCGAATAACACGTACTATTCGGCCGAATAATCGAAATACCAAAAAGTGACCGAATAGGCCGAATACCGTACAGTAGCTGTATATTATCTCTGTGTTTGTTATGCTGTAATTATTGGTAAGCGATAGCTTATCTATTATTTTCTATTGTAACGCCATGTTATTTAACGAAATTCGATAGTGTTCAACTTTGGTGACATCCTGTGCTTACCGGATGTGATTATTTATCCTTTCTTATCTCTGGCCGCAAATGCAAGTATTATGAGTACATCGTTTATTCTGGTTTGAATGGCACCGTCATTGTATTTATTATTTCTTATATAACTTTCTTCTATTTTACGGACCTTGTCCGCTAAAATAGAAGAAAGTTTGTATTTTCAAAGGCATTATATAGTGATGTAAATGAGGTGTTCTAATTGTATGTGTAGACACAAAGTTTCATGGCTTTAGCTTCGGCGATCACGAATTTCCACCTTGAATTTCATTCCTATTTCGACCCCTACTTCATCCGGTACAGATTGGAACTACAAAATTGCCGAAGTAAACACTAATGGATCGTTTCAAGTATCCTGACACCGAAATTTCATCGTCTCGTGTTCAAAGATAACGAAATTCTAAATAAACTTCCATTCTCCATTTAAACTTTTTCAACCACTTTTATCGCAATATTTAACAGCCTATGTCCCTTAACCGAATCTATTCTAAGTATATACCAAATTTAATCGACATCGGTTCGAACACTAAAGACTGACGGACAGACACACAGCTAGAGTTACTTTCGCATTTGTAATATTAGTATTGATTATAACTACCACCATTGCCAATATGATCTGTATATAACATAGAAGAGAAGCGTAAATATACAATTATGTAAAGTATAGAGCTATTCTGATAGAAAATATACCTACAATATTATGCATGACTTATAGATATAAACCTTCCTCTTCAATCACTCTATCTATTAAAAAAAATCGCATCGAAATCCGTTGCGTAGTTTGAAAGATTAAGGCATACATAGGGATTTAGGGACAGAGAAGCGACTTTGTTTTAAATTATGTGGTGAAGTATAAAGCGTAATTGTGTCAAATATAAAACACGATCTCGTAATAAGATAATGAAAGCCCTATGCGTAGCAAATCGGCCTTTGATGATACCGTACAAATGTCCCCCGGGTTTTATTATTTTATGGTAGGATACATAGATATATTTAAACAGGGTTTATTAATAGAACAAATTAAGGCCATTGCCTTTTTTTTTCAGATATTCAACATGTTTAATAGCTGTAGGCCGCAGATGCAGTTTTTAATAAACAGTAATCCGTATCAAAGCTTAATTGATTTGGGAGTTGCTAGATCATAAAATTTAGCAATAACTACATGTTTATCTCGCCATTTTGTCAATATTTTTTAAAAAGTAGCGAAAGAACCGTTTTTAATAAACGGAAGTCTTATTACTATTAGTCTTAACACACACACAATCTACCACCTTTTTGTTATACATTCATCCATTCGAGCCGCTTGGTGTGGGTGTGAGTTCGAGTCCCACCAAGGGAAAAATATTGTGTGAAAAACATAGTGTTTTTCTCGTGTCAGGGTGTTTGTATCTATATAATATGTAATTATTTCCAAAAGAAAAGTAAGTCCATATATTTACCGGTCACCTGGTTTCCATAGTACAAGCTTTGCTTAGTTTGGGACTAGATTATGTTGTGTTATTCGTCCGGAAGTATTATATTATGTTTATATTATTCCAGATGTTCATAGAAAACGCGCAACATATCGGCCTTTTGACCGATGATCTCATGACGCAATTGGACGATGATTCCGACGCTCACCAATCGAGGAGGAAGAAGAGGCGAAGTGGTTCCCTTAATCGTATGTATTTTATATTTTATATGATAATAGCTGGCCGGTACCCACATAGGGCTGGTGGGCAAAATTTTGTAAAATCAATTATTTTCTTTTTCTACTCGAAGATAGAAATGTGATTATTGATTTTAAGCATCATGCCTATATGGTACAAGAGATATTTAAAAGAGTTGATAGGAAGGATGTATTACAAATGATAAGGGTTTGTATTTACAAATCAAACGTTAAGGTGGGAGAGTGAAAATAAAATTTAACTCGTCCTAACAAAACTTTAGCTGTCTCTCGTGGATATCCGTCAGTCAAAAGATCTAACACCTTAATAATTTTATTAATTAATTACCCATTAGCGGTGGCCACCGTAAAGGAAATTAAAATATTATGATATTGCTCCATGCCTTGGTTTTCTAGGAATGCTAAGCGGTTTGCGCAAAATGGTGTCCGGCAATACCAACACTCCGGCGACGGTCCCAGAACATGCCAAAACACCCATACTAAGCAAGTCGGCGTCTAAGAGGAAATTCGAGGGTTACGAAGGACTTTCTGCTAAAATTAAGTGAGCATATCAAAAGTTCTTTGTGTACTATATACTTGTGTCTTGTGATACATTGTCATAACTGTTCATGTTGTATTTGGCTTCAAATTATTATGATTAGTATAATTCAAATACTATTTATTTGATTTATTCACGTTATTCTTCTTTGTAAACAGGAAAGAAGTAACGAAGAACCTGCCTCAGAGAGAATTAACCTTCACGCCAATGAAAATGTAAGTCATACATTCAAGTTGTTTATATATGACAGAGGGTATAATTATTCCTATATTGATGTTTGTTTGCGCTATTTTTAGGGGTATCACTGAACGGAAGAGGCTACGTCTTAGTCTTATGGACGTAAGAGGAACGCCAGTCGTCAAATCTGAGTTTAATAATCACAAAAACTCTGAAACAAGCGTCAGCAGCGAGGAAGTTGTGACCTCCACGGAGAATTTGTTCAGCGCCCACGACACTATAGACCTATCGCCCGATATGAAACGAACTGATAAGGACTACGTAAGAATATCTAAACAAGAGTACGAAGAAATCAAAAGCAGGGTATCCGCAATAGAGAATAGACTGTCGCGAGAATTCACTGACGTCATACCGCGTGTGCAACCCTTGCAGAACGTGCAAAACGCGTATGAGCAAACTCTAGAGGAGGTCGCAATGTTGAGTTGCCCCAACTCGGAACACCTTGCGCGACGCTTGAGCAAAGAACTGAAAATCAGACCAAAGGAACAAGTCAAAATAATACGATCGCCCAGCGCCAGGAAAATTGGCTCTATAAGGCGACGATCCAAGGAGAATATTATAAAGATAGTCAGACACAAGTCTTGGAACGCGTCATCCCAATCGCAGGCTAGTCACGATTCGGAGAGGTTTTACCCTTACAGCGGTATATTGCCAAGGGAGAGAACGAGTACAGCGAAACCGGTGGCGCCAGACAAAACTGAAGACACCACGGAAGACTGGGACATGACTGCTTCCGACAATTCCTTGAACAACGTCACCAATTCCGGCCAAAAGTATAGGTTAAGGAAGCGCATCAGCCTAGGCCCCGATTACAATTTAGACAAGACGATCGGCAAATCGCAAACCAGGCGATCGCTTAATATAACATCGAATAGCTGGGACGAGTTATCCCAGAACACTAGTGGTAAAACAAATCAGGGTCAAATGCATTGCTACCGAAACGGGGAGAGAGTCAACAAACTGAGTAGAGACAGACCGTCACAGCAGAAATGGCGCAGCGCCGCCGCGTTCTTTATGGACAAAACGGGCGAATTGGAAAGCAACGGGGCTTCAGGGCGACCGTCGGTGAATAAATTAAGACAGCAAAACGCGGGCGCAGTACTTGCAAAAGCAAAGCTTTTTGAATCTAGCTCAGACAAGTCGTCGGAGGGCAACGATAAAATGCCGCATTCCGGTTTCGCGAGGAAGCCACGCACCAACAACCAATGTCAGGCTAAGCCGCAAAAGACTGTTGCCGTCACGAAATCAAAGATTCCATCGAACGTAAACTCCTCACCAAACGTCCCTAGTCGATTGAACAGAACGGATTACAGCAATAAGAACTTATTGCGACCGTACCCATCGACCAGTCAGACCAAAGAGGACGCGAACAGCTGGCAGCTGAACCGAAAAACGACGCCTCCTATAAAGAAATAGTCTCACCGCAGGGTACATCTACGAAGACCCCTCAAACGCCGGCGTTGAAGAAGCCTCTGACACAACAGAGGAATTTGAGAGCACCCATGACAAGTGACTTGAAGAAATCTAACACGCCTCTAAAAGCCGTGCACGTTTCACCGAGACGACGATCGCCGCGACAGAAACTTCAAAGGTCGTTCAATCAGTTTAATTAATACAGTATTCTATTGTAACAAAATGTATTAAAATGTATTCCACGTATATCTTATAAACAAATCACCTGTAAATGTATATACATAGTAGATAATTAATAAAAAATGTTTTATTAACTGCTATTTGACTTTTAATTGCTGGAGTTTGATTTTTTATCTGTTAAAATAATTTGTAGAATTCTTGTCATGAAAATCTACAAATAAAAGTTAAAAGAAAAAATTTTTTTTTTTAAATTAAGCAATAATTATAGTGCCTTAGATTAAAATAATAAGAAGAGTATAAGTATCGCAAGATGTATCTTTCTTTCATTACGTGTTTGCTGCTTAGTCTATTTGGGATTATTCATTTAGCTATTAGAAATTCCAGTGTTAAAATTGTTTATTGGTTTGAATATGCTCGGTAATTGTTTGCATGGATTACACGTTACAAAATGTGTAAACTATCTTATGTTACCATAATTGGAATATGAGTGCAGGATTCATATTTCAATATATTGCAAAGTATTCTGATGTAAAATAAAGACATTAAAATCAAAAGAATTATGCCCCTTTGACGGATTTTTGTCATTAAACAAAATGGTCTTTCATCCGATAGTAAATGACCCGACAATGAGAGTTACTACGCATTAGCAACGCGCGGTCAACTAATAATCCAAACATCTCGGATTATACATTTTGGCCGTGACACAAAGACTAATGTAAATTTTGTTTAAAATAAGAATTAGTTCGCTTAGATATTATTCACCTGTTTTTCTGCTGGTTAACAAAATCAGATAAGTGTTATCCACGTTTAGGAAATGTGGCATATAAATAATGAAACATAAAACAGCTGTTACGGCAAAAACTTACGTTTCAACTTAAAAATTGATCACGAAATTGTGATGAACAGTGTTGCTATCCCGTCAGGGTTTTTGTGTAACAATTGAAGATAAATGAAACATTAGAATATATTTGTTAGTTGTGTTTATTGCTAGCTATAACATAGTTTCCTTTTTAAATTTAGTTTGGCTCATGTTACCATATGTTTTATATTCATCATCGCGTAGATAGTCCACTCTTGACATAGCCTCCTAATGCACCTATCCATTAGGCGGTTTTTGGACCAATCCCACCACTGGTCCAATGCGAGTTGGTTGGGTGGACAGACTTTTACATGCCCATCCGAC